>CM061921.1:188501813-188882319 GCA_031002005.1 Vandiemenella viatica | reverse complement strand
GATAAGTAGTGTTTCTTATACCTCTGTAACTGTAGAGGATGTGCTACTGAGAGGTAGTATGCAGGTGTTTCTCTAACATGTATCACTGGACGTATTGGTACTCCAGGTTTTTGAATTTCGGTTTGACTTTTTACTGTGGGAACACTGAGCTTGGTTTGTGACATGCATTGTTTTTCTTTGTCAGTAAAGGTGTAGGCAATGTTTTTGAAACATTTTTCAATTTTGTCTGGTAGGCCCCTATCTGTTTGTCAGGTTTGTTTGTTGTTTCTCCATTGTAACTGTTGTATTACTTTTATCAGCTGTAGTGAATATCATTTTTTTTGTGGCAAACTTTTTTCTGGTTTCATGCTGTCTGTCTTTGTTTCAATGATAGTTTCTGTTATTTCTTTAAATTTTTCAGCTACAAGTTCTCTTGAGAGTGTTAAGTTGATTTCATTCTGTACCATTTTTCATTCTTTTGTTAATGAAAAGATAATTAGAGTACGGAACTCTAATTGCGTACGTCTTCTGAGGTCTGCTAACTATTGGAAATACATTCTGAGAGAATTCACTCAAATACTCGATAGATTCACCGTTCGTATTAAAGCGCAAACATACTGGGCACATATGCGTTTAAAATATACTAAAATCTTTTTTTAGGGTAGTGCTATACAAGTGAAAGGTGTTCAAATGGTTTTCACTCTTCTAACCCAGCGTGTTGGATACAGATGTCTTAAGAGGACTAAGATAATTTTTTCAGGTTTATTTACAGGAAATAATGATATCAGTAGCCGTCAAAGTTATTGGTTTAATACCATTTTTGTTAGCATATGTATGTCAGAAGCGCTATTATATAGAAACTTGAAATTTGTCCCATACACTGACCATATTTAAATGGCAAATACCACAAAAACATTCATTTAATATACTTTGTAAGTTGTGAGAAACAAGAAAATAATTTTTTAATTCTTGCCATATATTAGTGCTTTATTTTATTGAAGTGCTCTTAAATCACAGTTGATTACCTTGTTATGTACCTATAGTAAACTTGATTGAAACTGATGCACAGCATTGGAAACACGAGGAGCAACGTGGTACTGCGCCTTCTAGAATTTTCGAAAAGTATATCCTAAAGATGACAAAATGCTATTGAAGTAATTTCTGGACACTGTATGCAACATACAGCAGGTTGTCATCTTTAAATACTTCATTACCAGTTTTAGGCTGTGTATATTTTTTGCCGTACCATTGCGAAATATTTCTGGAATAGATAAAAGTAGCTCTGCATTCAATTCAAGTGGCATCATTAGTCTATAAAATATTTTCTTTCATTTGGAACTCACCATTATAAAACTATCATCTTCATCGGCCAATTTAATCATTCATTGATGTGGCCAAGAAAAAAACTCTTTTTGCTTCATCAGTACGATTCGCAACTTCACGTTCGCTTCAGAGATGGACTGTCATATCCTGTAGTAAGCAGAGACCGTAAATACCAGCGTCTGTCTGAACAGTAACAATGTATTTTTTTACGTGTACTACCTGCTAATTTTCTTGTGAAGTCTGTAGTTATGAAGTGGTAATTAGCGATGGTTTCGGAATGCTCTGAGGTGATTAGGGAAAAATGCCTAAAACCCGTAATCAGGCCAATGTGACATTTGAACTTGGGTTTGTTGTATTTACCCGAGTCCAGAGTAACTGCGCTGGAAAGTAATGTAGAGATAACCTACAGTATCTGACATAATTCATTTAGATGTTTCATTCCGTTAGTGCCTGAGTACTTCTCTTAATGCATGACCTTTATAAAAATGAAGTAGTGAAGTACAGTGCAATGAAGGTTTCGTCGAGAGCACACGCGTTCAAATCCCAATTCAGCCATCCAGATATCGATCGGTTTTCCATGGTTTACCGAAATTAATCATTGGAAGGGCGCGATGGTTCTTACCAACGGCCATGGCGAAATCCTTCAATTTCTCTCTCCCGGCATTAA
This sequence comes from Vandiemenella viatica, assembly GCA_031002005.1. Lineage (NCBI taxonomy): Eukaryota > Metazoa > Arthropoda > Insecta > Orthoptera > Morabidae > Vandiemenella > Vandiemenella viatica. Next base: position 188,880,350 of record CM061921.1, on the reverse strand, counting down.
TGGCTTCGACTTCGACGAGCCTTAAAGCACCACGGGAAGGAGGGGAGGTGTTAAGTAAAGAGACAAACAGAAAATTTGGGATAGTGAAGAAGCGAATCGTATCTGGCAGCTGCAGAACAGATACTGCAAGGTAACTGGATGAATGGTGCCATATCTGTTTAACAGCCAGGTGTAAAAAGGTTATGTGTTAATGTCGCAGTACCAGCTACGATGCTGTCAACACTTCTCTCATATCTGTTACAGATATTATCGGTTACACGCAAAAGTTTGTTATGTAGGTTTAAGAGGCTAATTGCGGATACTCTGTCTTTTGATCAATCATACGAAACTATGGCCGATCCCAGCTTCTGTCAGTGCCAAACTGCACTTCTACCCCATTTTGTAGTTCCGTACGAGGACCAATTGTTTCTTTTATTTTTTTCGTAGACTTGTAAAATATCATCAATTATTTACTAATATTTGGTAGGATTGATGTGTGATCAATCAATAGCGTAAGAGGTATTTATTTTATTTTTTACATTTTTCCCCTGATTATAGAATTCAATAGGTTACCTTGTCCAACTATATTAGGGTACATTATTTTAAAACATCTCTAAAAATCGATAAATTTACTACCAATCTAACTCGTAGGCTCTTTGCGCTACGATTACATATTGGTTTTAAATACTAAATTCCCAATACTTTTAGATAGCTTTAGCATAGCGTCATAATACATTGTTATTGTTTTGATCAGACATTAATTTTCTGCTATATTACTGTTAAGGTAACGGTAAAATACACATCTCAAATTCTAGGCCCGTGCTTAAGCTTAATTTTTAAGTTATGTCATATTATAGGTAAGCTTTTAAATTGTAAAAATCCTTAAAAATTCTGCACAGCAGTTTCTTGCATGATGCCGGAATAAATAAACAGACTTATCCCTGTTATAAAAAAGAATGGATGATCTCGTACTGATGGTTATTACGACAAAGACCTGATTCCCCCGTTGGATCTCGGTATACTGTTGGAATGTAAATGCAAATGCATTGTTGGCCGTGAAATCTCCGAAGGGTCCTGTCTGCCACCTAGTGACAGAATTTTCGACTCGCCCTGCATGTGCCTTTTGTCATGGCGACACTAGCCTATCCCGGAAATCCTACAGGATATGTGGAACCTACAGTTTAAAATGGAATCCGAACTGTGGTAGCGTTGTAACGTACTACATATCACATTCCAGTGCTGAAGTTCGGGTTAAGGGTCGCTGAAAATTCCATCTGACACCGCTCATCGTTGGAATAATGAATATCAACAGATCTCTGTTCTGAATACTATCCACTGTTCTTTAATACTTTTTCAAACGCCTAATCTCAAATAACTCGCATAAATAGAATCAAAATTAAATACGACTGTAAAAAGTTTGATCAATGGTAATCCTGATAAATTCCAATTATTTAATTACTAAGTAAATGTAAGGAAAAAGCTTCATTACATCCTTCACAGCAATAGTAAATAATTAGTTTTTAACTATTGTTTTCTACTCAGTTGGATTGATTAATATTAATTGTTCAGCTGTCTGTATCTGATAAATCTAAACGCCACACAACGTGCTGAAAACTGTTTTGTCGCCTTTTTAAAAAGTGTCTATATAGTTTCAGTACAAATGAGATAATTTACGGTATGCTAGATTTCTGGAAGTAGCGGAAATATTCCTTTAAAGAAGAGTCTTCAGTTCATATTAGCCTCTGTCTATTACAAGGATAAAGCAATAATTTCTTAAGGGGCTCTTTATTTCCAGGGCGAGGCTTCAGTCCACCCATTACATGCAATCCAGCAAATACAGAATTTTATAATGGCGGTATTCCCTGAATTCAAATTTGCTGAAAATTAATTAAAACGCTTAGAGTTCTGATGGTCTACTGACAAGGCGCCTGAGTAGGGTTTGAATGGTCGTGAGATAGAATTTAGGTTTTGGCTGTGATTACTAAAGGCAATTAATTCGTCCTCCACTTCCGAAAAGCATGCTTTGTGTACGTAAAGTACGTCGGAACGTTTGCTGGTCTCCGATTGTACGTAGAAATCGAGGTTCCCGTTACCTGAAATGATTACAACATAGTAACCGAACCCTGCGTCTGAAAGTTCGCCGCTCGTGTCTACCATAATGAAGAACACTGGTTCGATATACAGTCTGAACTTCCTGATTTCAGTTATGCGTGGTTTCCCCGAAATCTTTCCAGGCGAATGTCGGAATGATTCCAACAAAAGCGCCTATGATTGAACCAAGGACTTTGGCACACAATCATGTGACTAAGAATTGTGCACCGTCACCTCTCCTACTTTCCAAGTCAAGTCCTCCACTAACAGGGCTCGAAGTAGTTCCCCAAATTAGCCAATGGAGAGGCTTTTAAAGCAATCAGGAACTTCTAAAAGTGAGTTGCTGAATCGAGATAAAAACGTAATTCCATCGTATTCTGTCACTTACAAGAATTTTCGAGGTCACGACTTCGGAAAAACCTTGCAACCTTGCATTTTAAAAATAAATACTCTTTGACCGTATGAAATTTATTTCTGCTCTCATTTCATATAAACGGAAATAAAAATAAACAATGTAACGTTCGGCGTTGATACATATTTTTAATCCATCCAGGCAGTATTTTATACAAAAATACACCATCAAAATATTAATATACCGTCAGCTGTTTTCTCTGCATTATTTGTATAGATTAATAATAGAAAAACTTGCGTTTAAAACTCGTATCGTACGTATGCGCCAATGCAACGTAGAGTAACTACAATTCAGGGAATATTGAGTTCACACTGGGTCCAGTGATTGAGATTTCTGTTCTCCATGTCATTACGATATCTATCTCCACCAATACCGGCTGGTTTCTTACAAATGATTCTTGACGAAATTCCTGCAAAAATGCTTAGATTCTCAAGATGGCACAATGGGAAGTAAATGTGTCCAGTACTTAGAAATATTTCAAGCTAAGAAGACGAAACGCAAGAACCAGTTCTTAAATTACCAGCAAGTGATCCAAGTGTAAATATGTGATGGGGAAAAAATTTAATCGTTTCCATTATTGTAGAATATCGGTTAACAATAGGGATAGGACATTTTTAACTAAATTCTTTTATAATAGAGGAGATGATAACCCTATGTGTATATAAAATATATATGTACAAATTCTAGCAGTTCTCGTACATTCAAATTAAAACCTAACCTTTCAGTGGAAGTGGTGATTTAAAATTTTGAAAAATCCTTATTTACCGTGTAAGAACTACGTGTTTAGTCGGAGAATGTGCCTATGAGATCTGTTGAAACAGCATCTCATCCAAACCCTGCGGAAACAAACGAGGACTTTATGTTTACCGGCCGGGATGTGTGCATGCGCAGAAAATATTAATCTGTGAGTGGCGGAATGTGGAGAACGCACTTTTCAATAGCCGTGAAATGCCATAACATCCAAAAGCTTGACATATGATTATTTGGTGTATGCCAGACACAACATTCACTAATAAGACAGGCTTCTTATTGCAAAACTTTTAATGGTTTTCGCAGTTGAAGATTCTTTCATCGTTCGTTGAATCGGGTGATGAGCTGGGTTATGTTCGTTATTTGAGGCGACGTTTCGGCCAAATTCTCCGGAGTTCTTCAAGGCCGAATTTATTTATGAATGTTACCTTGTTGTTACCACCAGAGGTATTCCGCTTCTTATTCTCATCTAGTCTGGTGGGTTAGCGGTATCACTCGAGTCTGGTATTCGGAAGGATGCTGGTTCTAATCGTCGTCCTGACATTAAGATTCCGGTTTTCCAAAGTAATCCCAGGCGAATGCCGGGATGGTTGCTTCGAAAGACCCGTTCCTTATTCCCAACCCTCTTCCGCCCCCAGTAACCTCGAAGCAAAATAAAAAGAATCTAATTCTTTACGTACGTTACATCGCATGTTTCAAATAGTAAAGAGAAATTAAAATGTTCAATTTATTTGTAAACCTGTTGGTAAAGCGTAGTTTCATCGACTTGATCAATAACAATTCCAGCATAATACTGAATTGAGTCTATAGACACTGACGTTAAAAACACTAGATGGAAATATTTCTTAGAAAGTATCATGGCGGACTGATTCTTCCTATGTTTGGTTAAAGCCACCACTTTCAGAATGGTGAGGTGGAGAGATGGGCAAACACCACTTGCTTGTGTTGCGCGGAATTCACTCAGTCTATCTTCGGTTAGCTACGCAATTCTAGGGCAGCAGATGTCCGAAGCATTGAAAATAACCTTATCAGTCTTCAGCAAAGATGGGACTTCTAAGCACGTGCAAACACCAGACTGAGTAGTGTTGTTTCATAGGTAGTTACCACTTACTTTCAGATCATTACAAGCAGTAATTACTCTTCCATCGTGCACCAATTTTACTGTGTACATTTACAATATACATATTTTATTTGCTAAGTTTATTAGTGATCGTAAAGTGTATTTTAGATTGAAGAGTAAAAATGTTTATATTTCTATTAATAATAGAGATGGTAAACATTTACGAAGTAAGTATAAGGTTAACGTGTAGTTTTATGTTTTTGATGGGAAAATGTTTAGTTGGTTTAAAAAAAGAAAGTCTTGATAGTTCAAATAACGAAACTGGTACAAAGTTTTCTTTATATATTTACGACTGTTATTATTGTTACTACTTGCCCCATTGGTGTTACAATATTAATCGTAAGGACGGAAAAAATTTAAACAAGCAACCATTTTCAAGAAAACACCTGTTGTGAATAAAGGTATCCTTTTGAATATTTTTTTCCTTCCTACTCGATACTTTCAGCTCTGCAGCTGTTTCCCCATAGGATTCACGGAGGCAGAGCTCCGTACTCCAATTGAGACTTTCGGCTTTAAAATGTAGATTACCCGGTTGGCTTCACGCTCCGACCATTCTTTTTCTAGCGAATCATCCTCGACGGTACTCATTAGACAACAGGTTGAGTGGGCCTGAGGAGCCGCTCCGCACGTTCAGCTACGATGAAAACCCTCGACCTCGTCGGAGATCGAACCCCATTCGTCCGGGCTGCAGTAAGGCCCTGTACCACCTGAGCTACGCAATCTCCAGTTAATATTTTTTATGTTTTAAATTAACATATGAATCATTGATTTATCAGTAAAATCAATCATAAGAATAAAATACCTGATATGTTTCGTAACGCATACAATATTCCAAAACTTGTTACAATATGTCCCTCGCTCCCCTACTTTCCCTAGGGGATACCGTTAGTTCCTTACCATTTGTGGCTGGTGCCCACGGCTTTTCCCTTGGGAATACCGCTGGTTCCTTACCATTTGTGGCTGCTTGCTTGCTTCCCAAGGCATATCCCTAGGGGATACAGCTGGTTCCTTACCATTTGTGGCTGCTTCCCAAGGCATTTCGCTAGGAGATACAGCTGGTTCCTTACCACTTGTTGCTGCTTCCAAAGGCATTTCCCTAGGAGATACAGCTGGTTCCTTACCATTTGTGGCTGCTTCCCAAGACATTTCGCTAGGAGATACAGCTGGTTCCTTACCATTTGTGGCTGCTTCCCAAGGTATTTCGCTAGGGGATACAGCTGGTTCCTTACAACTTGTTGCTGCTTCCAAAGGCATTTCCCTAGGAGATACAGTTGGTTCCTTATCATTTATGGCTGCTTCCCAAGGCATTTCGCTAGGAGATACAGCTGGTTCCTTACCATTTGTGGCTGCTTCCCAAGGCATTTTCCTAGGAGATACAGCTGGTTCCTTACCATTTGTGGCTGCTTCCAAAGGCATTTCCCTAGGAGATACAGCTGGTTCCTTACCATTTGTGGCTGCTTCCCAAGGCATTTCGCTAGGAGATACAGCTGGTTCCTTACCATTTGTGTCTTCTTACCCAAGCATTTATGGTAAATAAAACAATGTAATCTGAGTCACCCAGGAACGCACGATCTAAGATGCATCCCGTGTTCAAAGAGACTTTCCTCAAATAGTTCCAGCAACGGAAAGGCACTGGGAGACGTACCTGCAGTACCAAGAACGATGTTTTATTAAGTGTTATAGCTACAGACCTCGACATGAATAAAACTTTCTGTACAGTTATAGTATATCCTAACAATTTGCTTAGCCGCCGAAGCCTACCTCGTCCACTTCCATTAAAGAGAACTAATAGGGTGCAATTTCACAGAGTTTTTTAATTACTCTTTTGAGTGAGTGTATGTGTGAGTGAGAGATAAAAAGTACGTTGACATGACATGGGACAGCAGGATGCAAACGTGCATCAGGCTCCACATGACGTCAAAAGGATATAAATAGGCAGATGGTTGTCAGCGCTGTCAGTTGGACTTGTGAGCGTCCTGTGAAAAGTTTACTAATGACTACGTGACGAGAATTAATCGAATTTGAACGTGGAATGATATTTGGAGCCCAACGCTTGCGCCACAGCATTCAGAGAACTAGCTGCGAAAATTAGAATCACACGCTCCGCAATGTTAAGGGTGTACGGGGAAGGCTAAAGTACATTCTTCACAGGACAGCGCAGTGGCGAGAATGAGCGAGACTTATGAGAGATGCAAAGATGCTAATATGCCAGCAGACGATCAGACAGAGTGAAGTATCGCTACAATTAATACGGGACGCACTAGAGATGTGAATGTGTCGTATGTGCAGCTGTATTTCGGACTGATGGTATATTATAGTAGAAGGAGGCACCGACCAATATGTCTTTACTCAAAACACATCATCGTTGAGGCCTCGCTTATACATGCATTGGCTCCTAAATGACTGAAGAATGTTTTCAATTGGCAGGCATCAATGGTCAATTCGGGTGACGAAACACAAACCCCGTGAAGCTGGCAATCCAGCTTGTTAGGAAATCATTTTGCAAGCTGGTGCTTCTTTCATAACGGTGTAGGCCGTTTTTACTATCGTGGTTTGGGAAGTTGGGACCTCTGATCAAACTGAACTTGTCCATGACAAACATTAATATTCTCAGTTGCTTTCTGAATATTTGCTGTCTTTTACCGACATCTAGTAAACCGACAATGGTGGGACGATCCAGGATTATAACGTGACGGGCCCAGATTGTACACGACTGGTTTGCGAAGCATTGTGGGCAATTACAGTATGCGATTTGATCACCTAGATCACCATACATGAAACCCATGGATCATATTTGAGGTATTAGAGGCGAAGCACGTGCCACAACCACAACAACGAGGACATTACAGGGGCAAGGAATGGGAAGAAATTCTGGCCTGTCCCTTTGAATGATCCATGCCTGCATTTGCCAGGAGTAATTTTGGGAAACCATGGAAAACAGCAATTACAATTGCCGGAAGGTGATTTGAACCCGCATTCTCCCAATTGCTACACCTGAGCTCATACACGAGGTTCGGTGAAACTTGGAAACGAGAGTAGCCTCACAGATTTATACCCAGTACGAAAAATTGAAATAACTTTCGTAAGGAAGAAGAGACAGGCTGGTAGGTCATATTTTGAGACATGCTGGATTGATTAATTTGTTAGTGGAGGAAACAGTGGAAGGTAAGAACTGTAGAGGAAGACAGAGATTAGAATATATGAAGCAGATAATTGAGGACGCGGGTTGTAAGGGGTATGTAGAAATGAAGAGGTTAGCACAGGATAGGAAGGGATCGAGGATTGCATCAAACCAGTCTAATGACCGACGACAGCAAAAAAAAAAAAAAAAAAGTTTTGCCCACTATATTGATTAATTACGATGGTTAAAACTGTAAAAGGTAAGACGAGTGAACATTTTTTTCTCTAATCATTATTTTTGTGGTTTGCAAGTAAATCTGTTTCGCTTAAAAATGTTATCTGATGATACTGATATTTAAAATAATTATAACCTCTATTCTTTTATGTAAATCATTCATTAAACTGAAATATTTAAACACTTTTTAAATGTTAAACATACATATGTTAAACAGATATATTTTAGTAATGGCTCGTACTAAAATAGAAAAATTCAAGGCTTATGAACAGAAGCTGCATATTAAACTATTCTGTAGATAAACTGCTGTGGGAGAATTTTTTTACCGAGCGTGGTGGGTGAATGGTTAACGTACTGGCCTCGCATTGGGGAGGACGTGGGTTCGAATTCCCGTTCAGCCATCCAGATTAGGGTTTTCCATCGTTGCCCCAAACCACTCCAGGTGCCACTGCCAGGATGGTTCCTAGACAACTACGAGACAAAAGGCCACAAGCAAAAAAAAAAAAAAAAAAAAAAAAAAAAAAAAAAAAAAAAAAAAAAAAAAAAAAAAAAAAAAAAAAAAAACTCCTCGCTCTGGGAAACAAATCCATTAAAATAAAACACACGGTAATCAAGTTTCACAACTATTTTGTCTGTTTTCTTTTAAACGCTTCTTGATCTGTACTCTTCCCTTGTATCATAACTCATGTATCATAATTATGTAATTTTAGTATCTCATCTTTTTAGGAAAAGCCGGATGAAATCAGAAGTACAAAGTTTCATTATTTTCCATTCCAATAATATGAGCTATTAAAATCCTTAATTAACAATAATTGATTTTACGAAAGAACTTTCTTTTGTATTCAGTTCTTTGTTTGGTTGCCCAAGATTCCATTATGTTGCTGTGTTTCCAATTTTGCGATTCCTCAATAACGTGTAACTAAAGTTTCAAATTGCCGCAGATTTCACGCATAGCTTTAACTCAGTTACACTGCCGGATAAATTAACACGTAATCACCGAGCCCTATGGCTTACCAGTAACGCTTGGGTCCGACATTCGAATCCCCGTATGGCCATACAGATTTCAGTTTTCCATGGTTTACCGAAATCACTCCAGGTGAACGCTATACTTTGGGACTCATTTGCACAAAATCTTACACTTCTTTCTCCTTAGTCCTCAAAATTTTCGAAAGCTAAACGTTACAGAGTTGGCTGTATAATATTGTAACTAGTTGTCTCATTTTCAATGTTTAATAATCATAAGCTTCTAAAACGACTGTCACTGGGATGTACGAGGCTCAACTTACACGCGATATGCACTGACTAGCGGTTATCAGAGCAATCTATGACGTGACGTCACCGGAAGTGTGAGAGGTGGAGGGAGTTTTGATTTGATGTAAATCGTGTGAACAGTTGTCGTCTGGACAATGGTACCCCAATCTCTACTTTCAGTTAAACGGATATCAAGATGTAGCAATTTTTTAGGAACACCATTTCGTTACAAAACTTATCTGGACCGTATACTCCGCTTAGCGAGTATAAATACGGTCATCGTATTCACGTGAGACATTCCTAAATGTAATGATTCTATGCCGGGATACATTTTCCACCTTGTGTCTGAACGTCCTTGTATGTGTTACTTGTGTTATTTAGTGTAGTGTGTTGTGGATGAAAAATATTATGTTAATTATGTTGACAGGCAACGAAAGAACGACGATTCTCAAGTGAATACCGATAGGCACAATTTACAGTATACATACAACATTAAAGCGATTATTGGAAGTAAAGATAAAAGTTTTTGACACCTCCACCAACCACTGTGGGTCGATTGTTATTAAATAGAGAAATAAAATTATTGAATTTCGATCATTAGGTTTGGAAATCGTGTCTATGAAGGCAACCGAATAACTAGCCAAGGATGGAAAAAATGAACAGCAATGCTTTAGATCTTTACATTCCTAATAGCGTTGAGTGGTACCATTAAAAATGTATAGATTATGTTCTCTTATGAAGAACTTATTGAGAAAACCGAAAGTTGTTTCCCAGTTATTCCGCTACATTTTTAATTTCCCGGTTATTTTCTGTTATATCTTACAGGAACAATTTCTATTTTATTGATTCTATGCCGTGGTACCAATGTTCAATTAATAACTGGATATTGTGGACCATTTCCTCAATTGCAAGTTAATCAATTTTTTATAAAGGTGAATAACACGCCAATTCAATTGAATTTTTGTTTTATTTTGGTGTCGTACGCGTTTCGCTCTATTTCAAGAGCATCATCAGCGACATCTGTTAGATATTTATTCATTTGGTTAGCTACATTTGGTTTAAAGAACAATAACAAGTAGGGATGAAATTAAATTTACTTACATGTTACTTTTTTACATTTTACTCAACATCAGGGTTAGCTTCTCTGTGTAGGTTTTGTAGAAAACATCTGAATGTATAAATCACTACACTGCACTGACCAAATTTCACATTAACACTATTATTGGCTGTTACTATCATAATCTAAACATGATAGCGTAAATACCACGCCATGTTTTTCACAGGTCCATAGAATGTGTGTTTGTTTATATTTCAGGTTTCATTGTGGTTAGAGGTCCTTGGTTTTTACAGTCTACTTTTGTTATCTTTGATGGTTCTGCTGAACTTATATCCGGTTTTAACCAGCTTTCAGTACCTAATACAATATCAGCTTCTGTGCTACTAATAACGCTTTCAAGCTCAGGATGCTTATTTCAAACACTTCTACAGTTTATAACGATTACTTTTAACGGTCGAGATTGATTTTCGCCATGCCTGAAATATGGTGCCGAATTTAATTGGGCTGCCCGTGACTGTAATACCAGTTTCGGGTCTTCCTCCCTCAGTCTAAAAAATCCCCCAATGCACTCCACACGGCCCCTGCCACCCGTGTAGTCGATTCACGTGTGTAGTGCACACCTGATTTATCCAAGAGAACCCTACATGACTCGACCCCAGGGCGAAGATCAAGGAATCTGCAGCCATGATTATCGCAGAAACGACGCAGTCTCTGGTTCAGACCCTCGACTCGGCTCTGAACCAGAGGTCCACAGTCAGTTCTATCGACAATGCTGCAGATGGTTAGCTCAGCCGAAATCTTGCGGTCATCAACCACAGAGCTCACCGTATGAGCAAGCCGCCGGAAGGAAGAGAGGATACCCTCCGACCGAAGGCGGCAAGCATCTTTGGTGCCGACATGAGCTACAATCCGCAGCTGGCTACACCTCGTCCACTCAATGGCATCCGGGATGGCCTGTTCCACATCATGGATCAGAACTCCCGGAATGCACAATGAATGGACATTGGACTTCATCCCAGACCTGTTCGCCATGTCCCTAAGGGGCTCAATGAAACTCCTAACGTTGGAGCTACCTATCACCAGAATCCCCTTCTGTGATCGACCAGACCTAGCGGGTGGGGGGGGGGGGGGGGGCTGGCAACTCGCTGATTGACGATTGTGGATCTGAATCAGATCCAGACAACACATCAAACCTATTGGACAGGTGTACAGGCTTGCCCTCCTGGGATTCAGACCTGTTCGCCTGCACCCGCATGCGGCGTCGATATCCGGAAACCACGCGCCAGACACCATCAGGTGACTGCCGCACAGAATCCGAAGTCTCAGCCTGCGGCAGGTACGATATTTGGCAGGGGAGAACCTGTGAGAACACTAGCTTCGTCAGGGTCACCCCTTCCACATCTCCTGCAGTCACCTACGGCAGCTTCCAGCCTCGTAACTTTCGTTAGCAAAGCCGCAAGCTGAGCGCGAAGATCAGCCACATCAGCCCGCGTCTGCACACAGCAGTCACAGTCCCTAGACATATTACTTTGAAAGCAAAAACTACGGAGAGGATGAAAGTTGAACTAACCGAGTGATCCAAATAAACAGTTCACAACTTACTACCAATCGCTAGGCACGACCTAAAGAGAACCTACTGAGGAGATGAATTTAGACCAGACGACTGCACTTAGTAGTTAATAAGGGCGCTAATGACCCCGACGTCGACGCGCCCTAAAACACCAATAACAACAACAACAACAACAGTAGTTAATAGGACGTTCTGATAAACGGTGTTTGCCAACCACTGTACTAAATAAAAATCAAATAACCTCTATATACTTCCCTATAGAAAAAGGAAATAAATGCGATCATGATTAGAGCACGCTGTTATAATTCAATTAACGCAAATAAATCAAACGCTATCACAACACTTTAAATTAGGTAAACAGATGGCGACACTCGTCACGACGGTTGCTGGGGACCAACTAGCTACTGCTCAGCGACGACAGAGGATATGCAAAGATAAAATCTACCTACAACACTTTAAAATAAAATACTTCAGGTTGATTTGATTGGATGCCACAAAATACATAGTTAAATATGCGCGAGAAGGATAATATACATCTGCCATATCAGTACACATCGTTCTGATGTGGTCATTACAGCTGTTCTTTCTTCTGCAGAGAACATATTGGAATAACGGAATAATCGGCACGGATATTTTGAATCGTAGTGCCAGCTGCCGATTTTCATTAACATATAGTAGTGCCAAATCTTTAAGTATCCCAATTTCTTGAAGTTTCTTACAAAACAATGCAACAGCTCGTAGAAAATAGCAATAAGTAGAAGTCACGTGCACCATACTGTTTAATTTTTTAGTTACTTGTACGGAGCGAGTACCAGCGTCGCTTCGTCACCACGCAGCACGTGAATAACAGATCGAGCCTACTGTCAGGCTCGAGCTTACGTCCAGGCTCGGTCCTCTGCACTGTATTTCAGGCATTTGGCCGGCAGAGATCGCACTGCAGCGATAAACCGAGCGAGCATAGACAGCGTTTGCACTACTCTAGTATTTACTGTTCGCATTGTGCCGCCTGCAAATAATGCCCCCAGCTGGCCTGCATTCCTATGAAGTCTGCCTGTAATCGTTTCCGTACAAGCCTTGCAATATGAGTGAGAAATGTGAATGTTTCGCAACTGTAGCAAAAGGGACCAAACATATACTTACTTAAAAAAGAAATTTTTTTCTTAGCTTGTATACATAAAATAATAAGTCAACTCGGAATTTAATAGAAAGGAATTCAGGAACACATTTCACAGCAGATTTTAACATTGTTGGAGCAACAAAATCATTTATCATCAACCCATTTCATTTTTATAAAGTTGGAGAGCATGCTAGAATGTCTGAATGTCTTGTGTTGTTTCAACAGAATTCAAAAAATGTTTGATTCAATTTTTGTGTGTGTGTGTGTGTCATCTTTGTCTTTAGACACTCCTAGTGCATATAACATGATGCCGATATAAGTTTAAATTCCATGATCCGATAGCCCACACGTGGTGCGTTCCTCAAGGAGTTAATTTTTACCCTATTCCATGCACCGTGTATTCATTATAACTGAAAGAAATATATACCCTATCATTTAATGTGTCAGAAATGCTGAAGAGGCTACGAAAGAACCTATAAGCGGCCATTAAATACTGGTTTCAGTTTAACCTGGTACTTTTTGCATTTTCATGTAGATAGATTTTAAACACATTTGAACATCGCAATTTGTGTGCGACTACCATCAAATAATTTCCAAAGCTTTCAGCAGTTAAATACTTATTATTCCATGTCGATAACAGGTTTATTTGAAAAGTTGACAGAGTATTTTAATAGCTGTGGCGCCAGATACCACAAATGTATCGAACATTGGAACTGCTGGTAATGGATTACAGATGAAAATTTAGTGTTAACACACCTTTTAATGTAGTTGGAAGACTTGACACTATACTGTTTATAGCTATAAGGTTATGTCTGCTGCCATGGATTTCTGTCATACTAATTACCTTGTTGAAAGAGAGTAGCAAGATGTCTGTTGGCATAATACAAAAGTAACATGAGAATCTATGTTATTTACAATGAGTAGCGCCAGGGAATAAATAAAGAATCCGGAAAACGCTCTGTAGTAAACAGAAAAACTGTTGTATTTATCATATATGCCAGATTTTCTTCTTAAAGAAATTTCATCTTCTTTATAATGAACATTTTAATCTTATTTATACAATTTCCATCATGTTTTCTTAAATGAGTGAATTTGTCGTAGTAAAAATGTTAACAATATCTGGGATTATTTCTTAAAATCATAAAGAAAGCACATTTGATACACAATACGATAATACAATCATTCATAAGTGTGACGTTCGGCTGCCGTAAGGACATTGCAATTGGCGACGAGGATAAAGGTTATCAGCAGGCATCATGGACGTCGTGACTCGCATTCTGGAGCAACAACAACAGCAGACAGCGGTGCTAAGTATACGCTCCAAGTAATTCTCTTTTTTTTTTTTTTGTAACAGTTTAACGTCCCTTTTTAACAACGTGGTCTTTAGAGACGGGAAAGGATGGGGGCAAGGAATGGGAAGGAATTCGGCCATGGCCTTTTGAAGGAAGCATCCCGGCATTCGCCTGGAGTGATTTGGGGAAACCATGGAAAACCCAAATCTGGATGCCCGGACGGGGATTCGAACCGCCGTCCTCCCGAATGCGAGGCCAGAACGCTATCCGTTACACCACCACGCTCGGTAAAGTAATTCTCGAGAAACTGTTGAGAAACTGTTAGCACAGGATGCGAAATCAGTCCAGGCCCCGGAAAATTCGCAAATCCGGCCTCCAGATTTTCCACTATTCAATGACACCAAGGCAGACTGGGACACATATTTGCATCAGCTCAAACAGCATTTCTCGGCGTTCCAGGTGACGGACGATGCCTTACAGCACTCGCTGTTTCTGTCGTGGGCATCACCCGACACGTTCTTCCTCCTGCGGAAACTGGCACCATTATCCGGTCCCGTCGCCCTCATATTCAATGAAATGTTCACTCTGCTAACAAACTACTACTCTCAAAGATACCGTGTGGTGGCCTGCCTCCTTGAGTTCCATCAGTATCACAAACAACCAGGACAAACATACCGGTCATGGGTGACGGATCTCCAAGGTCTTAGCCGCAAATGCGACTTCACTTGCTCAAACGCAGAGTGCAAGGCTTTATACGCAGACTCCCTGATCCGCGACGTCGTAGTGCAGTTAGCTCCAGACCCAGAGGTGCGCATAGCGGCACTGAAGCTGGATAATCCATCACTCGAGGAAATTCTACGCATCGCGCACTCGCATGAAATTGCGCAGGCAGCGAACGAGCGCCTCATGGCACGTCCACAAGTAGCGGCGGTCAAAACGACACAACGCAACTCCCGCGTAGGAGGCACTCCCATGTCGCGCTCCAGACGCCAACAAAGCAGGACGCCATTGCTGTCCAACGTATCTATGACGTCCGAACCCCGAACCCAACCCCGCCGTCGGATCCAGAGGCCCCTGCCATCTTGCCCACAGTGCTTCACTTCGCACTCACGGTCGGATTGCCCTGACCGTTGGGCACAGTGCACACGCTGCGGTAAAGAGGGACACTTGCGGTCAGTCTGCCGAAACCGGGCACCTCGCCCCAGCCCGATAGCCCGCATGCAGCAAGAAACTGTCAATACACTACAGACCGCAGTTCATATTGGCGACCCGCTCTCAAAGAAACTATTCTTAACTCTTAGAGTCGCCAACCAGGATATCCGTTATCAAGTGGACACGGGGGAAACCATCTCGCTGATAAACCAACTAGCCTCAACGACCGACTAGGCTCACCACCGTTGTCTCCACCTTCACGGCGTTTAGTATCGTACGGGGATAAAGACATTCCCCTAAGGGGTCAGTTCTCCATCACGGCCGCCTACAAACAAGTCACCAGACCAATCACCTATTTTGTGGTGGATCAGTCCTCGGCAACTAATATTTTTGGGTTAGACTCATTAGTAGATAGTAAACATATGTGTGAGCTCGTACCCTGGACCAAAACATCCCATGTATTTCTTATGGACGCTGTTCAGCGAACAGTTTTTTCCCTTATGGACGCCGGGGTGAGCCCAGGACCACCCACGTCGCAGCGGACGCAGGTGTGTGTCTCTGCCACGTGCCACGTTGGTACGGGTAATAATTCGTCTAAATGGCTTTATTATTTATTTTTATCTACGCGGTCAGGGTACTAAACCTCAAATTCAATTGATTACACTCGAAATGCGGTATAATATTCACTTTTTCTTTTTATCGGTTCAATACTAGGGGTGTGACGTATTGATTAGTATCTAAATTTTCTCACTATTATAATGGCGTTTATTTCATTTAATTCGGAGTACTGGTTCAGAAGATACAGAATTTAACATTTTAGCTGACTAGGCCGCGCCGCATTTGGCCGAACGCGCAGGCCCAGGGAGGCGGTGACTATTCATCAGCCGTGACACCTCATAAATAAACCGCCGCGCCGCATCTGGCCGACCGCGCAGGCCCAGGGAGGCGGTAACTATTCATCAGCCGTTACACCTCATAAATAAACTACTGCGACGCATCTGCGTGCTTGAATGTAGCACCCGGAAGACATTATTCAACCTTCACGGTATTTTACGATTGCGTTCCACCACTCGGGCGACGTTTTCCCACGCCAAGCCTGTATATAAATCTAAAACATTTTTCAACCCTGAGAAATGTAGCCTCGGGAGATTAATGCCGCAAAGCGTGTGTTCCCACGCCAGGGAGATTCAAAGCGTTTATATAAGGGGCTGAGATCTCCCTTGTATTATCCAGTCTTCTCTGAGCGGCTGAGCTGAATACCACGATCATAGCAATGTCGTCTGAAGATCTTGGAGGAACGAGCTTATTCAGCGATATTGGTAAGTAAATTATTGTTATTTAACTTGTTTTCTGGCTGTTTTAAATTCTTTCACATATACTGATGAGGTTTTTTCTGCTTCAGACTATGATGATTTCTTGTTCACTAGCCAGGATGATTTCGGTAATTATCTATAGATTATTTTTTTCCATGTCTTTATAACTATTGCTAATACATTTTTGTTCAGATGAACCATCACGCCCAGAAAAGCGTAAGGGTAGTTCTTCTCAGGAATTAAGTAGCCCAAAAAGAGCTAATATCAGCCCTGGCGATTGCTCTAACACAATGAATGAGTCGCAGAGCAGTATGCCGCCAACTCCACCACCACAATTGCTTCTTCCGCAACCACCAGCACACTGGAATATCGGTAAGTCCAGTACATCAGTAATTTACCTATATTATTTTATGCTTACAAAATTATGTTTTTCATGATACTAAAACATTTTTCTTCTTCTTTTATGTTTCAGAGGGGGCGGTCGGACGCACGGCCATCGAGGCAGTTCCGCCACCAATATGGCGACCATGGGATACGTCAGCCACAGCCGACCGCCCGCCACAGCCGCAGCAACAGCCGGGTCCAGCCGGCAGTTCACCGGTCCATCGGCCGGGTCAAGCTGCCAGTCCACCAGCCCATCGCCCGGGTCCAGCCGCCACTTCAACAGCCCATCGCCAGGGCCCAGCCGACAGTACGCCACCACAGCCGGGTCAAGCCGCCAGTCCACCGACCAATCGCCCGGGCCCAGCCGCCCATCGCCCGGGCCCAGCCGGCAGTTCACTGGTCCTTCGCCCGGGCCAAGTCGACCGATCGTCGGTGCAGGGACGCCATCATGCAGTCATGCAGCAACGACGGGTGAGTCAGCAGTATCGCGCTTAATCCTTGAAGACAGGCTTAGTGCATTTAAAAATAGAATTTATTCCGGGACAATTCCAAATTCTCTAAATTTCATTGATCCAATGAATTTCATTGATGCTTGCTTTAAACTTGTTGCCGGTAAACTTCGCGAAATTGTGGATAATCGGTCCTCCCCATCTGTAAAGGTGCAGGTTGGACTGATTAACACATATAAAATACAGAAGGAAAAGATTTTAGAAACCGCCCGTATGTGCTTTTTCCTAAAATGCGTGAGGTCACAACCAGAACTTGCCTGTCGGATTGGTATGAAAAATATGTGAAGTCGGAGCTCAGTGTAAAATTGTGTGAATTTCAAGAAAGGACAAGTGGCAAAACTCTCGATAGAATAGAATCCCTCGACATTAGCATTTCTAATTTTCAACCTTTCTATCGAGGGTCTTCCTATGTTGCACTGCCACTTGATATCTGTAGAAAGAATGCCGTCATCAATGTTGAAAACAAGAATGACGAGTTGTGCTTTCTATGGACAATTCTTGCATATCACGTAAAGGCGCTTAAAAAATGGTGACAGGGTTAGCACATACAAGAAAGTACGTTAGCTCTACCCCCTCTCCAGCGCATGGGCTACACCACTGGTCATCATCCGGAAACCCAATGGCACCCTCCGGTTATGTGGAGACTTTAAGGCTACTATCAACTCCCAGTTTAAAGTCGAGACGTATCCAATCCAACGACAAGAAGACCTTCTCACTAAACTTGCGGGCGGCGAATATTTCTCGAATATTGACCTCGCAGATGCATACTTGCAGCTTCCACTAGATGAGGAATCACAAAACATCGTCGTCATCAACACACCGTTTGGACTCTACAAATACAAGCGCCTCCCATTTGGCATCGCTTTTGCTCCGGCATGCGCAAACTACCTGGATGGTATTGTCACAGGTACCACTCGTCAAGAGCACCTACAAAACATTTGCACTCTATTTGCAGCATTACAGGAGGCAGGGCTGCAGTGTTGCCTCGAGAAGTGTCGGTTTTTTGAAGAAGAAGTGGAATATCTCGGCCATTGGCTCAACAAAGAGGGAATTAGGCCAACAGATCACAACGTGGCCGCCATAGACTCCCTACCCCGCCCAAAGAACCTGCCGGAACTACAAGCCTTCCTCGGGAAAATAAACTACTACTCATAGTTTCTGCCACAAGCGGCACATATTTCGCAATCACTCAATCAGCTCCGAAAGAAGGGCGTTGTCTACAACTGGACCCGATCTTGTCAACGAGCCTTCGACCGGTTAAAGCGCATGCTAAGGTCTGCTCCTTGTCTAACGCCGTTTTCCCCTACACGGCCCCTAGTCGTGGCAGCCAACGCCTCAGCATATGGAATAGGGGCGGTACTTGCACACAGGAATGAAGATGGCTCTGAACAACCGATAGCTTATGCCTCTAAGACATTGACGCCAGCACAATTCAACTACTCACAGATCGAGAAAGAGGCATTGGCAATAGTCTTCGCTATCAAGAAATTTCATGTATATCTATTTGGAACCAAGTTCTCCCTTATCACGGACCACAAACCGTTGGTGGCAATATTCGGACCCCGCTCCAGCCTCCCAGAGCGAACGGCCCAACGCCTCCAACGATGGGCGATGTTTCTGAGCGCTTATAACTACACAATCCAATATAAGCCAACAGCACAACACTCCAATGCCGATGTCCTATCACGCTTGCCTGCCGGCCCCGATCCGGAATTCGACCAACAAGAAGTGCTGTGTTTTCATATCGACATAGAGAGGAAGCAGACAGTGGACGGGTTCCCCATTACAGCGGCCCGAATCGCCTCCGCCACCCACTGGGATCCAATCTTGCACCAGGTCCGGCGCTATATCATCCATGGGTGGCCAACATACCTCACACGCAGAATGGACAACGAATTGAAGACATGGCGCCACATATCCCACAGACTCTCGGTCACAGATGACGTCATCCTTTTGGACACAGAAAACGACACATATCGTGTGATCATCCCAGCGGAATTGCGCTCACAAATCCTAAAGCTCCTGTATCGAGGACATTGGGGCATGTCCCGTATGAAAAATATCGCAAGAATACATGATTATTGGCCAGGAATCAATCAAGACAGTGAAAAGATGGTACGCAGCTGTACAGCCTGCGCCCAACATCAGGCAGCGCCACCACAAGCCTTCGCCCCCTGGCCCACTCCCCTCCAACCGTGGGACCGCATTCACCTGGATTTTGCAGGCCCATTTTTGGGAACCATGTGGTTACTAATAAATGGTGCCTATTCAAAGTACCCGTACATGGTTCGCATGGCATCCACGACGACGGAAGCTAGACTAAATGCATTAAGCCAGGTTTTGGCCATCGAGGGGTTACCACGCACCCTCGACTCTGACAATGGGCCCCCATTTAAAGCAACCACATTCGAGGAATTCTGCATGGCAAACGGCATCAAACATATCTTCAGTCCTCCATTCCATCCCGCCTCAAATGGCGAAGCAGAACGCCTCGTAAGGACGTTCAAACAACAAATGCTGAAAGAGGTACAGTCAGCTACGACGTCTTCCGACCTCACCCTCTTTCCCAGCACGCACCGGACAACACCAATCAATGGTCGCAGCCCAGCAGAACTGCTCCATGAGCGACAGCCACGGACGTTGCTGCACCTCCTGACACAATCACCGGCGGAGCCCCGATTCAGACCGTCCCATCGTTACACGCCAGGCAGCGCGGTCTGGGCACGCACCTACGGAGGAAACGCCACTTGGATGCCAGTAACTGTAGTCGGGACACACGGACGGCGTGTCATCTCAGTACAAACGCCACACAGAATAGAACGCCGTCATCAAAACCAGCTGCGACCTCGCAGCACAACAGGCCCATCACCATCACAACAATATCGCGAAGACCACCACCAGTGCCATTAGCGGAGGTCCCACAGCCACCCTCCCCACAACGACGATACCACTTGCGCCCAAGAAAACCTGCAGTGCCAGCCGAGAGTGACGTCGAAATGGACACACTAATCAACCCTCCACCAACCACATCGGCACCCACGTCACCTCATCCTCAACCAGGGAGTATGTCGGCGCAAACCAAAAACGATGCGGCCGGGATACCACAGCCATTCCAGCCTCATCACCCCAAGCATCGTCGAGGGCGATTCCGTCCCTACGCGCCCACTTCAGGGGGGAGGGATCTGGTATCCTGTCCCGACATCGCCGCATGCCCGGTAGAGGGCATGGATATCGACCTTATATAGACGGCGTTGGCATCGGGCCAACCAGCGCCACCACATCATAGTTTTCCGCAGCAACCAATCGGAGCCGACCCGCCGCACATATAAATAAAGCCCGCGCAGCTCCACTCCTCAGTTCAGTATTCACTGCGCTTTCGGTTCTCTCTCGTACTGTGAATCGCTCTCTTCGGACTCTGACAGTGCTCGTTTCTTGGCTACGTTTGGTACTCTCTTCGGACTCTGTGAACCTCACGCCGGACTCTGCCAGTGCACGTTTAGGGATTACGTTTCGGCCTGCTCCTGGGACTTGTTCGGGTTGTTCGTGACCGTCTCCTGTGGACCGCCTTTTCGCCGTGTGACGTTCGGCCGTGGTAAGGACATAGCAATATTTACAAAGAACTAATCAGAATTAAGTTTCATTCCATCTGGCCTGGATGCATGCACTGAAGGGTGTGATAAAGACATTTTATCCTCTGACTATGCAAGGTGGACCACAACTGGTCTTTTATATCCTGGATACTGGCACTGGAGCGGCGTTAAAATCCCGTACATGTTCTACCAGGAATAGATCTGCGGATCTTGCTGGTCACGGGAGTACCTCAATATCACGCAGACGCGTGTCGTGGACCAGCATTTTCTTGTTGAAACATAGCATCATGATACTGTCGCATGAGAAGCAGGATGTCCGTGAAGTACCATTTTGCGGGCAAAGGTACCTTAATCACTACCAGTAGCGACCTGAAGTCATACCCGATGAGTCTTCACACAATAACACCAGGAGTAACACTACTGTGCCTCTCCAAAACACTGGAAGAATGGAACTTCTTCCCAGATCGCCTCTATGATGGTCATCCAAGTTACTGCAAAATCTCTGAATACAATGAATGACATCACATTGTGTTCAGCGTTGAATAGCGGTTCTGCGGTCGGTGGAAATTTCACTACAACTTACTTCCGAATTTTATGAATTTTATTTCTTTCAATGTTTCTGGCATGTCATTCAGTATTTTACCACTTGCCCTGACTTCCTAACCCACAACAGGACACTATCCCACCGCTTATGCCTGGAATCCACTTCCAGTTTGTCTTCATGGTCATCTCTTCCGTTCCACATACTACTTCTAATTCTTCTAACACTATCCATCCAGGCTTTATCACCATCATACACACTCTGTGTACCTGCCTGTTACTCTCAACCCAGTCTGTTTGTCATATACTGATCATGAATTGATAGCATATCTATATTACCTCATTCTCCATTGTTACAAATGAGCAGAATATATTTACATAAACTATTTGAAACTAAATCAAAACAAGACAAAAGTGATGAAATATATCAGAAATGACACCAATCACAGTACATTAAATTTAAAAATAGGATTGGATGCAATAGGAGAAGTAAGTGAATTCTGCTACTTGGGAAGCAAAGTTACAACCGATGGCCGAAGCAAGAATGATGTTAAAAGCAGAACAGCACTAGCAAAAAGAGCTTTCATGAAAAAGTGAAATCTTTTAGTTTCAAATATTGATTTAGGAATTAGAAAGAACTTTTTAAAACTCTACGTGTGGAGCACAACACCTTATGGTAGCGAAACATGGACTTTAGGAATACCATAAAGAAATAAAACTGAAGCATTTGAAATGTGATGCTACAGAAGAATGCTGTAATTAAGTGGACAGACAAAGTACGAAATGAACGAGTTTTGTAAATAATGGGTGAGAAAGAAGTTTGTGGACGATGCTTACAGAAAGAAGAGACAGGCTGGTCATAATTTGAGACATGCTGGATTGCTAAATTTGTGTGTGGGGGGAACAGTGGAAGGTAAGAACTGTAGAGGAAGACAGAGATTAGAATAAATGAAGCGGATAATTGAGGACGTCGGTTGTAATGGATATGTAGACATGAAGAGGTTAGCACAATATATGGAGGATTGCATGAAACCGGTCTAAATACTGATAACAGTAAAAAAAAAAAAAAAAAAAGAATTGAAACTAACTTGAGGTTTACGACGATGTACACTGCATGGCACGTGATACATACACTGAAGTATACAAAAGCAACTAAAAATCACTCCGTAGCAGCAGCCTGTCGTATTGAGTCAAAAACTCAACTCTACTTATAATTGTTTACATTTGCCTGAAGCATTATGTCTTGTATATGTTGTTTCTTCAAATTAAAATGTTCAGTAGTCAATTCTGGTGATAAAACAGATCCAGCATCTATTAGGTCATATCCATAATTTTTCTTTTTTTAAAAGGAGTTTTAGGAGTTTTGAAACCTATTCTAGATTTTCCGCAACTGACTGTACGTTTCCTACAGGAATTCAGTAAATAGAATAAGATTCATTATATAAAAATAGTGTTCGAAAACTTTGGCACAGTCTGCTTACAGTTTTTTTCCCACCATGCCTGTTGAGTGTATTGGGACATAATAAGGGAATTCAGTGAAAATCAGCTGGAAAATATAATTAATTCAAACCGTCAATGCCTGTAGTCGAGTTACAACCAATGAAGCAACAGAAATATGTTTGTTTTCCGCTAAGCACTTCTGAAGTGAAGTGTAAGATCTGAGATTCCGCGTTCAGCGGCGGTCAGACGCGGACGTGCTGTCAGCAACTTCCGTTTACGCTGCAGCTATTACAACAGTGTTAGTGTGAACTATTGAAAACCCATCAACGCAGCCGCATTTAGGCGAATTCTGCAGTATAAGGTAAGAGATGGCTTCCACCGCCATAACAAGAAAAAACACAGTGAAATTCACTTTCGATAGAGCATACGTAAGTCCTTCAGCCTATGAAATTCATGAGTGGTTGTTTGATAAAGTAAAGCTAATTGACGAAGAAATACTGGGAATACAACTAGACTCGTTCCAGAACTGCGTTTTTGTTAAAATGATAAGCGAGGAACATTGTGTTAGTATAATCGAATCAAATACCGGGAACCTGAAATTCCATCATGCCGATGGAAACGTAAGCAATGTTCAAGTAACGAACGCAGGAATGGGAAAAAGACAGATAAGAGTGTTAAATCTGCCCTTTGAAATATCTAATGAAGCCATTCTACAAGCAATAAAACCGTTCGGCAACGTGGCAGAGATCATAGAAGATAAATGGATAGGCAATATCAGGTTTAAGAAAGCAAATGGAGTGCGGCTAATAAAAATGGAGATAACGAAGCACATACCATCATACATCAATGTAGCAAACTGCCCCCGCACACAACCGACAATACTACCACTAACCTACCTTAGACGAACAGGAACACCGAAACAAGATGAAGAAATGCCACTGGAAGATCAGCAGCAGTTTCCACCACTGACAATAATGGACACTGGAAACACGGAGACGAAAACAAGAAGAGAAACGAGGGAACAACAAAACGACGACATAAGGAACACCGAAGAATTAAGGTGCGACGAGGTATCCAAAAGCATGAACACAAAAGCGAAAAACTTATCAAGAAAACAAGAAGGAGACTTGATAGGAAAGACAATAACAAACATGGAAGAGACAAAACAGAAGAGAAAAGTTGAATCGTTGAAAAATACGGCAGAAACCGACGATAACATGGAGTCGGCCGACGAGAAGGACGAAACGAATCTGACAACTGAAGTACCGTCGACAGCAGAAGAAACCGAGTGGACGAAACCAGCGAAGCCCAAACCTAGTAAGAAACGTCGTGCAAGAAAACAACCGGAGACGAAAAGTAAACAAACTAAGGTAACATCTACTGAAAGAGAAAATACAGACGATGCTAAAGGCACTGGAAAAAAGCTCAAAAAGCAACAAATCGGGAAGAACCTGCCAACATTTAATGCAGAGTTAAATCCAAACCCAGCCAGACACCGAGAAACAGGTACGGAGACTGCAGGTAATGCCCTTTAGTTGGGCAGACAACGATCAGAACGAAGACACGGAGGATGTCAGGCAGACTTCCTGAATACAAATCACGGCGACGAACTCACAGGAAACAAACACCTGGAGACCGTAAACAGGAAACTTAACGGTATAGAACAGACTTGACGTAAGGAACAGCTGCTGTCAGACACTAATGGATTGGCGAATAACCAAGGCCAAGCAACATCACAATGAATCAAGTCTTGACATTAACAACGATTAACATCAATCGCATAACAGCTAAAACAAAGTTTTATGCCTTGCAACAATTTCTTATCCAAAATCAAATAGACGTCGCACTCATGCAAGAAGTGATAACCAGGGAGTTTGAACTTTTCGGTTACGAAATCATAACCAATTTAGACTCCCACTGCAAAACCGGAACTGCAATATTAATCAAGGAAGGACTGTCCTACACAAACCCGGAAATTTTAACGTCCGGAAGGGGTATAGCAGTATACATCAAGGACATATGTATCGTCAACTTATATGCACCCTCAGGCACTAATAAAAAACAGGAGAGAGCGGAATTCTTCAAAAGAGATATACCTTACTTATTACGCAAGAACCGGTCCAGACTTGTAATAGGCGGTGACTTTAACTGCGTAATTGACCGAAGCGACCAAAGACCAAACCCTAATATCTGTCAAGAATTAGCAAAAATGGTCGAAGGATTAGGCCTCAAGGACACGTTTCGGACATTGCACGGAAACCAAACTAGTCACACACACATGACCCCGACATCAAAAAGCAGACTTGATAGAATTTACGTATCTAACACTCTAGACCCAGCAGTTAGTAGCGATGAAATAATACCCTTAAGTTTCTCCGATCACTGTGCGTACATATGCAGAATTAAGAGCGACCCAATTAATATTCAGAGAGGTAAAGGATACTGGAAGATGAACGTTTCGCTTCTTCGCGATGCTGAATGTAAGGAAAGCGTCATCACCACCTGGCTTTCAAGTGTCAGAAACTGCCACAAGTATAGCTCTAATTTAAGCTGGTGGATAACCCATGCGAAACCAAGAATAAGAAAAGCTATTATCGCCTACTCACACGTAAAACATCACTGGACAAACAATACCATGGAATTTTACTACAGATGTCTGAAGGACCTGTACAAAAAAGACGTGCACACCATCCATGCCCACGTACTGATTAAAAAGTATAAAGCCAAAATCAACAAACTACAAGCATCAAGAATGGAATCCCTTCTAGTCAACACCGACAGCGTGGACTTAGTAGTGAAAGAGAAGGCATCGCTATACCATCTGATTAGGGCGACAAAAAGAAGAAACTCCCAGTACTTATCAAACATAACTGCGGAAGATGGAGTCAGAACAACCAACCAAAAGGAAATTCCCGCAATGATCTAGAACCATTTTTCATCCTTTTACAGAGCCCCCACCACAACCGGAGATAACGGGGACTCCACCCTAAACCACATAAATGAATACATGGACGACAACGAGCGAAGAGAGATTACCAGAGACATCACACTTGAAGAAGCAGAGTTGTCCCTCATGGCTGGGAAAACAAGAAAATCACCCGGCAACGACGGTCTCCCCCTGGAATTTTATAGAGCTTTCTGGAACATCATATCCCACAAGATGGTCGATATATTCAATGAAATATGGCAGATTGAACGATTGCCTGAAGCCTTCACGGAAGGCATAATAATTCTCATCACAAAAGCACCACACACGATGAATATCAGAAAGTTAAGACCCATAACGCTACTGAACTCCGACTTCAAGATTTTGACTCGTATCCTGAAACGAAGAATAACACCTTTGCTCACCAAAATTCTTGGCCCGTACCAAGCAGGTCCGATCCCTATTCGCGGAATCCAATATGCAATCTTGGAACATAGAGATATCATCTCCTTGGCAGACAACTTGAAGCTAAAAGCGGGAATTCTCTTCCTAGATTTCTATAAGGCATACGATCGTGTTGAACACCAGTTCTTGTACAATACCATGAGGAGAATGGGCATGGGAACAAGTTTCGTATCAGTAATCAAGAAACTAACCAATGGTGCTACCACAAGAATATTAGTAAACGGATTCATCTCAAAAAACTTTCGTATGGGCGGAGGGCTGAGACAAGGCTGTCCCCTCTCAATGGTCTTGTTCGCCATATATACGGAACCCTTACTACGGAGCATCCACTCCTTGACAAAGGGTATAACGTTCCAAGGTAGAAGATACACTTCAAGAGCTTATGCAGACGATATTGGATTCTACGTAACCGACAATGACGACCTAGTAACAATTAATAACCAGATAAAGATTTATGGCCCTGAAAGTGGCGCCACAGTCAACATGGACAAATCAGGCATACTTTACGTTGGATCAGGAGTTCAAAACCTTGTAAATACTTATGGATACAAACAAATGAACAAACACAAGGCCTTAGGTGTGTGGCTAGAAACCAATCCACTCAAAATGAGTGTAATCAATTGGCGAGAAGTTTTAAACAACACAAGGGCCACTCTGCAACTGCACAAAACCAGACGGATCAATAAAATACAGAAAGCAAATTTAATAAATCTGGCGGTCCTTGGCAAATTAAACTATGTTGCCCAAGTGCTCCCTGCACCGAAAGGGATAATACAAAGCGTTCAGAGGGCAGTATCCTGGTTCCTGAGCCAAGGTGACATATTCAAAGTCAACTTCCAGACGCTAACCCTGCCAAAAGCAAGAGGAGGTTTAGGCTTAATGGATGCAAGAACCAAAGCAAATGCGATCTTCATACAGGCAATGAGGAAAGTATCTGAAAACAAAGAAACCATAACGGCACAATTATTGGAACACTACAAACCGGTGAGTACAACGGCACCGGTAGGGATTTCCCATATCAATAACTCCCTTTACCATTTCAGGCTGTACTTCATCGAAAGCAGCTATATCATGGAGACAAGAAAGAACAATTTTCCCAAGACAACAAAAGAGATTTACGCATGTATGATAGCCCATAAACGGGGAAATATAATAGAAACTAAATACCCGGAAATCAACTGGAAAAACGTATGGGCAAACATTTTCAACAAAACAATTCCGTCCGAGACTCAAGCTCTATGGCACAAAGTAGCCAACGAGACCCTGGCCACCAGTGAGAAGCTACATCGTATTCACCTCAAGCCAACAGATAGATGTGACACTTGCGGCAACACAGATACGCTAGTACACCGAATCTCTTGCGGAAGAGCGCAAACAATCTGGACGTGGACAAAACATTTAGTGGCACACATGATGCAAAAACCGCCCAGGAAAATACTCACCAATATCCTAACAAAGCCGGACTTCAAGCTTATACCTGTAGAGAAACATAACAGTCTAATATGGATTTTAGGACATGCAATGCAGGATATACTGCAGAAGTCATCCCAGAACTTAGAAGAGTATGTATCTACCTTGAAAATTAAAGTTTGGAGTTTAAAGAAAACGACGAAATACAAAGCAAAATTTGGAAGCTATCTGGACGAAATACTAAAAATAAAAAGACCGTCAAATTAAAAAGTAAAAACTTCAGAACTTGAGACTTCTGGCCAAAAAAAAAAAAAAAAAAAAAAAAAAAAAAAAAGATGTGACGGCCAAAGAAGAACTGTTGGATACCGTGAAAACTAATTTGGCTTTTTCAGCCAATGGCGTGCGGAGGAAATGCCAAAGTCGATTGTCTCCTTCTTTGATCACTCAATAACACATTAGTAGAAGATATATATATATAAAAAGATGGTAACTGCAAACCCAAAGTTTGGGAAACAGAAAAATATTTAAGTTATAAATTAAATGGCGGAGAAGCCAAGCCGAAGAAGGCAGTAATGGAGAGCGAAAGGACGGCTGTAAGGGGTGGAGGAGGCCGATAGAAAAAAAAAAAAAGACGCATACACGGAAATCTTACGTGATCTGTTTTTTCAATACCTGCTACTACTGTAGCAGTACACCATACCTGTGGGGATTTGTTGCTACGTGTGCGTATGGAAAAGTAAGCCTGTGGACACCAGAACACCGCACCTTTCAATCGGTGATAAGATCACTGTAGAAGTGTCGAAACTAGCAATTTATTGGTCGGAGCAAAGCAGTCCCGTCAGGAAATGTTTTAAAAGTTTTTTTTTATGGCAGCATATGCATAAAACGTAGATGATTTTTTTGTTTGCTACTACGGAGACATGTTAAATTTTCTACGATAGGTCGCGTCACTTAAAAGTTTTATTTTAGTTAAACGTTTTCCGTACTTTATTTATGACTAAAGACTTGAATAACTTTATACAAATTATCATTGAAAAAAATTTAAAGGATATTATATGGTTATGGAGGACATTATTTACAGTTTACTTTTCACATTAAAGTTCACTGATGTTAAATATTTCGAAAATGGACCTACAGATATGAGCTTAATTTTTCATTTCCTTTCAGAATAGCTGGTACCGCTCAAAAATTGTCATTAAAAAATTTTCAATTTAATGTAGCTAATGCGAAGCATGCTCATTCAGTATTATTAAAATAATTTTCCCCTCTATTAATGTTTAGTCCACCCGTCGATTTAGTTGATAGCGGCACCGTGATGGTGTCCGGCGCTGACACGGAGTCTACTGGTTCGATTGCTAACGGTGGAAGAAATTTTCATCAGGACTTGGCCAGCAGGGTGGGAGAAGTGGTGGTGCACAATTGCTAACAGATGAGTTAAATCCCAAATCTCACCGCAGTGCGTATGAAGTGAGGGCATACGACATTGTTGATGGGGATTCTTCCGTCGGAGGGAACGTTTAGACTAGCGGCCCCCACGGTGTCCGTCAGATGGTTATGCCAATCTTTCATTCATTCATTACACAAACAATACACTACATTGAACATACGCACAACACAATCGTCCAAAAAAAAAACAACAAAAACAAAAATACAATAAAACAAAAAACTACGTTAATACACTTCAATCGCTAGGGAAGAAAATGGGAAACAGACCTAGTTTAAATTTTCTCAGAAATACTACTCACCAAATTATGTAGAAAAAGAGAAGAACAAAGTTTAATTGCTTTGTTGTTATTTACTGGTATTCGGTAATTCATAATATTGTATCTTTTCACTGTGCCGCGATTGCAGCACGGAGCACGATTATTTATAACTTTGGAACTTGATGTTTCTGAAAAATTTCGGTGCTGATTATTTTAGTCGTTTTATTGTAAAAAAGAGTGGGTGTGCTAAATCCCCGTCCGGCGAACCGGATTTCTGTTTCCCCTGTGTTCCGGGAAATCACGCCAGGTGAATGGCGGGATAGTTTCTTCAAAAGCCCATGGTCAAATTCCGGTTCTCTGTCCCAAAGCCTCTCCCAGGTCCAATGATCTCGAAGGCAGCGAGCCATAAAGTCGGAATAAAAAAAAAATATTTTGAAGTAAGCCGAATGCATAGTGATTAAAGAAACTAGATCACTATAAGAAACCAGATGGCTCTACAGTTATGCTTTCATTTCGATTACAGCACATGCATAGCAAAATTTCTTGTCAAGTCCTTCTCACTTAAATTTCTGAAATCAAAACAAGAAGGGGGGGATGATTATTGAAGTTATTTTCTACTAGAATTTAAAGAAATTACTGGCTAATCGTACGGGTCAAGTATTTGGAAGCGAAATTGATTTAATGATACACAAGGAAGATATTTTAGGAACGAAAAATGGAGTATGAAAGCAATATAGTATGAGGTAAATTACGGCCTTCTTGAACAACTGACGCGGAATTTTCACTGTTATCGTCAGATTTAACTTTCTGATTTATTGTTTATATTCGAGGCAGTGACAAACTCGCAATTAAAGCAAGCAACGTTTTTACAGCCAAAGGGAATCGTAAACGTAGTAGGACAATAAATTTCATCTTCTTTTGGCATTTGCGATTGGAAAACTGAATACGGAGTAATCGACGAGGAATTGTTTTGACTGCTCCCCACGTTTGATTAATTGTTCAATTTATGTCTCGAATTTCTGAGGATAGGTACCAACAATCTGCCTTATATTGACTGGCGTAATTACGTTCACATTACAGGTAGCAGGGATAAGGCAGCTATTGAAGTAATTCTCGAATTGTTCTCAAATAATCATCTCGAGCAGCTAGTTAATGAACCTACGCGGTGTCATAACGGTAGCGAAAACATTTTAGACTTGCTGGTTACCAACAGGCCAGAATTATTCCCCGAAATTTCAACGACCACAGGTATAAGCGATCACAAAGCGGTAATTGCAACTATCAGACTAATGACCAAGCGAAAAAGGAGAAAACGGCGGATTGTATACAAATTCAGTAAGGCCTCTAAGGAGTGTTTTAGAACCTACCTGAGGAATAATTACCATAACTTCAAGTCAAAAATGACACCGTTGAAGGGATGTGGCATCGATTTATACGAATAGTCAGGGAAGGTATGGATATACATATACCGAAGCGGATAATAAATGGGGAGGATGATCCACCGTGGTACACATGCGAAGTCAAAAGATTACTCAAAAAACAAAGGAGGATACATGCACGCTCAAGAAGGAAGGGGTGTCGCAGTGATTTAGAAACCTTAGCTGAGTTAAGAGGACGTATTAAGAATGTAATGCGTGAGGCCTTCAACGATTTTCATTCCAACTCTCTCTCTAAGAGTCTCACAGAAAACACAAAGAAATTCTGGTCGTATGTACGAAAAGTCAATTGTACCAATAGCAATATACCAGCACTAATTCGTGAAAGTTCAGAGGTTAATGAAAGCCGCGATAAAGCTAAAGTACTGAATACTGTATTCAAAAACTCATTTACTGATGAAAATAAGGATAGTGTTCCCGTTTTCCCACGCCGTGTCGAGTTGGAGATGGAATCATTACGAATAGATACTGCAGGTATCATAAAGCAATTAGAGCTCCTGAAGTGGGGGAAAGCACTGGGCCCAGATGGAATTCCAATAAGAATATTTTCAGAATATGCGGCGGAAATCGGCCCATTTCTGTCTGATATATTCAGTAAATCATTAGAAGAGCGAAAAGTACCTTCAGACTGGAAAATCGCGCAAGTAACTCCGATTTTAAAGAAAGGTGATCGAAGTGATCCTGGAAACTATCGTCCAATATCTATAACATCTGTTTGTAGTAGAGTTATGGAGCATATTATATGCTTGAACATTATGAAATTTCTAGACGATGATAATTTGCTTACAACAAATCAACACGGATTTCGGAAGAAAATATCATGTGAAACACAGCTGGCCCTATTTACACACGACGTAATGAAAGTTATTGATGCAGGTTCACAAATAGATACCATTTTTTTAGATTTTCAGAAAGCCTTTGACTCTGTGCCACACAACCGCCTTTTAGCGAAGCTACGAGCGTACGGTATATCGGATCAGCTTTGTGAATGGATAAAGGATTTTCTAACTGGTCGGTCGCAGTATGTCGTCGTTGAAGGAGAAAGTTCTTCTAGTCTAGATATTACATCGGGTGTACCTCAAGGAAGTGTAATAGGACAACTTCTTTTTTTAATTTTTTTAAACGATCTCGGAGACAAAGTGAAAAGCCTTTTTAGATTGTTTGCTGATGATGCGGTTATTTATAGGGAAGTAAGGAATTTGACCGATTGCTTAGAAATTCAGCGTGATCTGGATATTATTTTGACATGGTGCGCTGAGTGGCAACTTACGCTAAATTGTAAAAAGTGCAAGACAATGAGCATAACTAACAAAAAGAATCCAATTGTTCAGAAATACGAGTTAAACAATTCAGTTATTGATATGGTCGATTCTATGAAATATTTGGGAGTAACAGTACAAAGGAACATGAAATGGGACTTACACATTAATTCGTTGGTAGGTAGAGCTAATTCTAGGCTGCGATTCAAAGGTCGAATATTGAAAAATTATAATGAACAAACAAAGGAGATAGCGTACAAATCTCTTGTGCGTCCACATTTGGACTATTGTTGTGCCATTTGGGATCCGTTTTGTAAGGGGTTGATCGAAAGTATAGAGAAAGTACAGAGAAGAGCCGCTCGATTCGTGACCGCTTGCTACAGTCCTTATGAAAGCGTCACAGAACTGATTAGTAGACTAGGCTGGGAGTCTCTGGTAGATAGACGACGCACGATTCGTTTAAACTTATTGGTAAACATGCGTACTCCCACTTTCACTCACGAGTGTAGTGAAATACTTCGTCCACCAACCTATTTGAGCCGGAATGACAGGATAGATAAGATTAGAGAAATAAGGTGCCGCAATGATTCTTATATGAATTCTTTTTTCCCTCGTACCATTAGGGATTGGAATGCACAACAAAGAGATTAGCTTCGGTGCTGAGCACCCTCTGCCACCCACAATTTTGTGAATTGCAGAGTATATATGTAGATGTAGATGAACAAGATAAAAGTAGTAAAAGTTGGAGAAAAATAAACCTGAGTACTACTGTGGTGTAACTCTGATGAACAGTGTGACAAAATCTTTAGAAAGATAATACACATGAACGATTTACAATGGATTAGTAATAGCAAGTGAAATATAGGTTCACAGTTCATCGTCGTACAAGAGGGTTGTTAAAAAAGGTTTGTTAGACTCTATACTAATCTTTTAAAGATTTTATTAGAGTTTTGAAAATATTAAACGAAGGAGTACATAGCTATGTAAAAACTTTAATTGATAATCTAAATACAAACTGTAGCACCCAACTCAAGGTTAATGATGAATTAAATAAAGAAATACAAATAAGATCAGGGAAACGTTAAATTCTTTTATATTCAGTTTGGTTGCAAACAAAATAGTAAAAAGATTACTACATAAATGGGGATACAGAATCTATTATATAGTGAGATCCTCTCTGCCCGTCTTTCATATTTCTACCGAGCATGGAGTGTGAGCGGTAACGCTCGGGGCTGGCATTTAAGAGAACCTAAGTTCAAATCCCCGTCTGGCCATCCAGATTTCGGTTTTCCACGTTTTCCCGAAATCACCGCATAAGGCCAGTGCTAATTCCTCACCACGATCCATTACTGGCTGTGATGAACTCATAGTTATTGAGTTCTAAAACCGCGTCGTCGGAAAAGTTAACTGCAATCCTAAAATAACTGTCTCCAATTCCTTCACAAATTTATGGTATAGAATAAAATTTAAATATCATACCTCTAATATGTAACTATGACAATATTTATCTGGACGTCAGAGAATTATAGTCATCATCATCATCATCATCAACATTAAACGTTTCCGCTTTTGGGGGTCGTCTTGCACATCCTCTTCCAAGTCTGGCAGTCATTCCAAGATTTTTCCTCCATCACTTTTCTACAAACTCTCTTTACCTTTGCATCTTTCTTCACTTGGTCCATCCATCATGCCCGAGGTCTTCCAACTGG
The DNA here is from genome assembly GCA_031002005.1 of Vandiemenella viatica. Lineage (NCBI taxonomy): Eukaryota > Metazoa > Arthropoda > Insecta > Orthoptera > Morabidae > Vandiemenella > Vandiemenella viatica. The sequence goes on along the minus strand of CM061921.1, from coordinate 188,846,520 downwards.
TTTCCGTTCCTTCCCACAGTTCAGCAGTGCTACTTTCCTCCATCCTAATAACATGACCCAACCACTGCAGTCTTTTCCTTGTTAACATATCCTCTAATCCTTCCACTTGTAGTCTCTCCGTGATGTTTTCATTTCTGATTTTATCTTTTCTCGTAAGATTCTCTGTCCCTCTCAGATACCTCATCTTTGCCGCCTGCAATCTTCTAACATCTCTCTTTGTCCAAGGCCAAGTTTCAGATCCAAAAACCAGTATGGGCTGTTAATATATTTTAAAGAGCAGAATTTTGGCATATTTACCTATGTTATACCTCCGTAGCATTAATCACAACATGTGTGAAGAAACGTCATTATGTAGCGATTCATATATCCGGTTTGGTTTACTAAGAACATTCGAAAGACCAAAAATATAACAACTGATCGAAGTGATAGTCACTATGAACCCTAAGGACCATCGAATTTGATTGGATATATCCAGCCTAAAGTGTCCGCCAATTTCGATAGTGATAGACACCATGAAACCTAACAGCCAATGAATGATTTGGGCGTGATATCTCCCAGCTCAAGTTGTCAGCACACTTTTGCAACATTCTCGATATACATTCAGTAGCAGCTGTCAATGGAATAAAGAATAATTAAAGCATAACTATCGACAGTGTTATTAGTGTGCGATTTTTAATGGATATTTTAGTCACTGAATTATTTTTATTAGGAGGGAAACAAAGCTTGAACCCAGCACATCAATGGAAGCAAATTTGCCAACATTGCAAGACAGTTTAAAAGAAGTAGAGGAAATATACGCCGGAAGCGAAGTGCTAATGGAATATGTAAAACGAATTTTAATCATAATGGAATTTCTATGCAGCTGTAAGAAATGTAGAGAAGTTAGATTGTTAGAATTACAGACTCGCCACAGCAAGGGTACTGTTTACAAATCAACCAACAACTTACATTCCCAAGGGATTAGGTCATGAAGGCAGATATCTGATAGATCACGCCATAGTTAAACAGAGGCACAGAAGTAAAAGTTCTTTATCGTAAAGCTTACGCGATATCTCGTATCAACTCTGATCATAAAATGATTGTTCCTTCCGAGGAGCGGATTAAAAGTGACTAAGGAACTATAGAAATGGTCAAACCAAACCACCTCCACATGAAACATACATTTGCGTACATTGTAACAACAGAACTAACGGAAAACATTGACGGCAATTCAGTAGAAGAAGAACTGAATAAATTGAAGGCGGAGACAGTAAAAGCAGATAATTTGTGTATAAGAAAACAAGCTGTACATGACGATGAGTAAGGTTGGTTCGACAGTCCTGAAGGAGGCATACTAAGCTTGTTATCAGAGGGAGGACGGCCAGTTCCTTTCCTCCTTACTGAACCAACCCCATAATTTTACCAGCTTAAGGTACCAACAGTTTAACGTAAAATCCGAACCACAGAAGCGTTATCTACATCTACATCTATACTCTGCAATTCACAATTACTGTGGGTGGCAGAGGGTGCTAAGCACCAATGCTATTTTAGAATATTCCAATCCCGAACAGAACGAGGAAAGAAAGAATACATAAATTTATCAGTACGCCATCTTATCTCTCGAATCTTATCCCTCCTGTCATTGCGACCTAAATAGGTTAGCGGAAGAAGTATTTCCTTGCACTCGTAAATTAGAGATTTTCACATATTCTCCAACAAATTTAAACGAAAACGACGTCGTCTGTCCGCCAAACAATCCCATCCTAACCCACGTATCAGCTCTGTGACACTTACATAAGGACTGTAACTAGCGGTCACGAATCGAGCGGATCTCCTCTGTACTTTCTCTAACGTGTCAATCAATCCCTTGCGATACGGATCCCAAATTGCACAACAGTATTCCAAATGCGGACGCACTGGTGTTTTGTACGCTATTTCCATTGTATGAGCATTGCAGCTTCTCAAAATACGACCTATAAAACGTAGTTTAGAATTAGGTTTGCCTACGACGGAAGTTATGTGCAAGTCCCATTTCATGTTGTTTTGTACTGTTACGCCTAGATACTTTAGGGAATCGACCGCACCAACAACTGAATTGTTAACTTTGTACTCGTGAGCAAACGGGTTCTTCTTATTAGTTATGTGCATTGCCTTGCACTTTTTACAGTTAAGTGTAAGCTGCCATTCACGGCACCATTCCGAAATAACATCCAGATTGCGCTGAATTTCTAAGCAATCGTTGGAGCACCTCACTTCCCTATAAATAAGTGCATCATTAGCAAAAAATCGCATCCGGCAATTAACGTTGTCACCGAGATCGTTTGTAAAAATTAAGAAAAGAAGTGGTCCTATTACACTTCCTTGAGGAACGCCCGAAGTAACAACTAGTTTAGAAGAGGCTTCCCCGTCAACAACGACATACTGTGACTGACCAGTTAGAAAATCGCGTATCCATTCGCAAATCTGATCAGATATACCGTACGCTCGGTTGTGTGGTACAGAGTCAAAAGCCTTCTGAAAATCCAAGAAAATAGCTTCAACTTGTGATCCTGCATCGATAACCTTCATTACGTCATGCGAAAATAGAGCCAGTTGCGTTTCACACGAACGGTTCTTACGAAATCCGTGTTGGTTTGCTGTAAGTAAATCGTTTTCATCCAGAAACTTCATAACGTTAGAGCATATGACATGCTCCAGAATTCTACTGCAGACAAATGTTAGAGATATGGGTTGATAATTCCTAGGATCTCTCCGATCACCTTTCTTTAAAACGGGAATCACCTGCGCTATTTTCCAGTCAGAAGTTACTTTTCTTTCTTCTAAAGATTTACGAAATATATCTGATAGAAATGGTTCTATTTCTTCCGCGTATTCCGAAAATAATCTTACTGGAATACCATCAGGACCCGGCGCCTTCCCCCACTTCAGGAGCTTTAATTGCTTTATGATACCTACACTATCAATTTGAACTGGATCCATCTCAAATTCTACACGCCGTGCAAAAGCGGGAATGTTTTCCATGTTTTCGTCAGTGAAAGAATTTTTAAATTCGGTGTTAAATACGGTAGCCTTTTCGTGGCTGTCATCAACTTCCCGACCGTCTTGTAGTAGAACTGACATATTGTTGTCACTACCACTAATTTATTTTACATACGACCAAAATTTCTTTGGGGTTTCGTTGAGACTCTTAGAAAGTGAGTTGCATCTAAAGTCGTTAAAAGCCTCGTGCATCGCATTCTTAACATGTTCTCTTGTCTCAGCTAACTTTTCTAAATCACTCCTATACATCGTCGTCCTTGAGCGTGCATGTATCTTCCTTTGTTTTTTAAGTAACCGTTTAAGTTCACGTGTATCCCACGGGGGATCGTTCCCATCCCTAATTTTCCTTTTCGGTATATGTAAGTCGATACCTTCCCTGACTATATGCATGAATCGAAGCCACATCTCTTCAACCGAGCCTCTTCCTTCTATAAAGGTAATGTAATTATCCCTCAAAAACGTTCTTAAACTCTCCTTTGGGGCCTTTTCAAACCTGTAAACGACCCTTTCTTTTTTTCTTTTTGCGCGCGGTTATTAATTTTACTGTAGCAATTACAGCTTTATGATTACTTATTCCCATGGTGGTAGAAATGTCCGTGAAGAATTCAGGCCTATTCGCAACGAGAATGTCTAAAATGTTTTCGTTATCGTTGTGGTACCGCGTTGGTTCAGTGACGAGCTGCTCAAGATTAAGATCTGAGAAAAGGTCAAGAATAATTTCACAGGATGTTTTAGCCCGACCACCAGTAACGTGGACGTAATTATTCCAGTCGATATACGGAAAGTTGAAGTCACCTCCTAGTATTATTGCATGATCTGGAAATTGACGAGCTATATTACTTACATTAGTTCTTAAGGCCTCAGCAATAGATACATCTGCATCTGGTGGACGATAGAAAGACCCTAATACAAGTTTTTTCCTAGCTACTTTTAGTCTAATCCATAGGATTTCACAGACCGTATCGATATTTATTTCGCTACACGACAGGTGTTATCTAACAGCTATAAGTACACCGCCTCCATTGGAGTTCAACCTATCCTTACGGAAAACATTCATTCTATCGTTAAATATATCCGATATCCGGTTTTAACCAGCTTTCAGTACCTAGTACAATATCTGCTTCTGTACTACTAATAATGCTTTCAAGCTCAGGCTGCTTATTACAAACACTTCTACAGTTAATAACGAGTACTTTTAATGGTCGAGACTGATTTACGCTACTCCTAACATATGGTGCCGAATTTGATTGGGCTGATCGTAACTGTGATCCCAGTTTCGGGTCTTCCTGCCTCAGCCGTACTTCACATTACACAGCAAGCTGTGCCAGTGGTGAATTTTGCCTTATAGGCTTTCAATATTCTCGCCGAGACAGGGATTCGAATTGGGGACCTTCCGATCTCCAGTCAGAAACATTGACCACTGAGCAATCAGACAGTTCCATAGTGTAAGAGACCAAATCAGAAAAAAAATAAAAAATGAACAGGACAAAGCAAAGACTGTCACTTTTGAAATGAAATAAACACGCCTGGAGGCTAGGTGGTAACGCCCGGGCTTGGTATTATAGAATACACCCTCTCCACCCCACAACAGTCCGATGATCCCGATTTCAGTTTTCCGTGATTTCCGGAAATGACTCCAGACGAATACCGGAATGGTTTCTTCAAAAGACCATCACCTAATTCTTTACCATTCTTTGCTTCCTTCGTGTCCCAGCTCAAATAAGCGTCCAAGGGCCATAAAGGCCAAAGCAGAAGAAAAAGATAATGATCATGATGAGAAAATGAAATAAGAGGAAAATGAAAGAACGTAAAGAAATAATATCTGCAACAGAAATGGGAAGAAGTGAAGGAAGAGATGGTTGTACCGTGAGTGGTTGCGATATATAGGGAGATAAACAAACTTTGTTGGAATGAAAAATATATCAAAATCAAGGTACTGATAAGAAACACCTTTTAACTTCAGATAAAAGTACTAAACGATGAATAAATGCATAAAGAATCAGTTTAAATGGGGCTATCTGTACTTTACTGCTCATCAAAGAAAGATATTGATACCGTACTGATTATATATTAAACTACATTTTGAAGGGTAAATTTTGCAGGACTCTTAAAGGTTTTATACTCAAATGGGAAACCATGCTTCAGAACTGCTGAAACCTTTATGAGAAGATTGAATTAAAAGAGTTTTCAAACAGAGATTAAAATATTATGAAAACCAAGCTTGGTGGGTGAACGGTAACGCTTTGGTGTCGCATTCGGAAGGATGCTGGTTCGAACCCCCTTCTGGCCATCCAGATTTGGTTTTTCCATGGGTTTCCGAAATAAATCCAAGAAAATGCTTGGATGGTTCCTTTTAAAAGTCATGGTAGAATTTCTTCCAGTTCCTTGTCTACAGTCCTTAATAGCCTCAAACGACAAGGGGTAAAGCCAAAGTAAAACAATCATAAACTTCTATTATCGTAGCCATTGTTAACGGTAATGATTCCTACTGTACCTGCCGCTCCCCGCACTCCCTTTACAACCTTCGGCATTAGAATGGATGTGGCGGTGTCGTGCCATGATCCGGCCGTTCTCTACCTTCCCTCAGAGTTTCCACTGTACTCATTGGACAGCAGGTTGAATGGGCCTGGTGAGCCGTTCCGGACGTTCAGCTTCTAAGAAAATTTCTCGACCTCGTCTGGGATCGAACCCTCACAATCAGACCACCCGAGCTACGCAAACCTATATATACGACAAGAGAGGCATAGTACTGATGTCAACACGATTCTTTCTTCCCTAGTGTGCCGTCAGGGATTAGAAAGCAATGAACAGCGGTCAAATTTTGTGCAAAGAACCCTTTGGAACCTAGATTCGCAATTTGTATAGATGCAGATGAATGTGTCAAGGTACTACACAATAACGATACAGTATTTAAAATCCAATAAACCTTTAAATTCCCCTGGTAGCTCAGTGGTTAAAGAGCTTGGTTTCAAAAGTTCGCTGTTCCGGTACCAAGTTCAAATCCCGGCGGGCGCCGGAATGTTTGAGTTGTGATTGATTATCTGAACATGTCGTGCCGTTGTTCGGAGTCCAACTGTAACTGGTTAAAATGTAGGTAACAGATGAAAGGAACTAGCCGTCCTTCGGGTTGTGGACTAGGTTAGTTAAACCTATAAATATCTCACAAACTCTCCAGAAGGTTACGAAATGTGTGTGAACAATTAATTCATTACTTTTCGGATTTTTTTTAGGTTACTAAATTAAATGTTTATTCGAGTCCTACGTTAGTTTGGACTCCTGATTACGCTAAAGAACCACACTCTGTTTGTTGATGAAAGAATCATCCGTCATTTGGTCAGAAAGCTGATGACGTGAAAATGCAATATTTCGAATAATATGACTGAGAATATTAATAATATATTAAGTCCTGATCTTCTGGATGGAACACTTTGTTTACGGGAATTCGAGTGTTTTGATGACAATTCCCGTGTCGCACGGGGTCGTTTACGTTGTGCTTTGTGTTTCGGCAGCAGAGGCTCCTAAGTACCCTTTCGTCTTCATACGTGACGGAACAACATTCACAACTTAACACGCGCTCGTAGCATACAGCTGCACTTCACGCGCGCAGGAAAGGAAGTTGGCACCTTATCTCACGGCTACTGTGGTGCGAAACACACCAGCTACAGTTTCTAAAGTTAGCAATATACCTTCTATTTGACTATACTCAAGAAAATATAGTAAACTTTTTTTATCACTGCTTCATGTATAATGTATGAAGATAAGCTGAATTTGTCGTGGCTGTTTTCCTCCTCCCCCCCCCCTTTTCTTATGTCAAGGTCATAGGATCATGCACCGGGAATTCAGCCATGGACTTTTGAATGAACAATCCCGGGTTTGTCTGGAGTCTTTTTGGAAAACCAAAATATGGATATCCGGACGGAGATTTGAACACACGTCCTCCCGAATACCAGGTTCCAGTGTTGCCGCTCAACATCCTGTTTCGGTGGTTAATACTGATAAGACTGTTTTTTGTTCAGGCTAATGGCGCTACTCACATTTTGCGGCATCATAAAATTTGAATCCTAAGAAAGACGTCTTCAATGTAGCAGTGATGCACAATTCCCGTTTATAAAATCATCTGCGTAATAGTTTGCTGCAATTTTGTACAGTTTAACTTGTAGGCCTACGTATTGCCATAGTGAAGATACCTTCGATCAACTAACTAGTATGAAACGTGTAAAAGTGCATTTAACGGACTGTTTTAATGGAATATAGGACATAAGCGCACAGATACAAGAGCGCATAGGTACAAAAGCAATGAGAAGTGGGTGGGGGTTGTTAAATCCACCCTCAGCTACCTACACACATTCCGACGTTATACTGCCCACAAGTTACCCAGACGCTGCGAAAAGGCGGGAGATGATGAATATTTTTTACTGATTTGAGAAATCACATCAGTATGGATCTTGGTTGCTGGAAAACTAAGTGGAGTAATTTGTATAATAATTTATTCTTGTAGTCCAAGTTTCATAGATTGTTGTACACATTAGATACACTAAAAACAAGTGTTGTGATTGGATTAGATTAGAGATGCTCGCTTTGATAAGAGTGTCGAGAATGTGGAACAGATCTTATAACCATTAACAAATCAATAATAATCCCAAATACTAATTACCGATTAGTTACTTAACAGCCCATTTTATATTCAATTTAATATATACTGCTAATTACATAACATCCTGATCAATATATATGAATGCTGCTTCAAGATATTTTAATAGCTGCAGTTGTAAACAGTTTCAACATAAAGAAAATCGTTCACTATTTTAGAAAATGTGAATAACTATATCACCTGCCCCTTCTACACCCCGAACATATATACTATTTTCTGAGTCTTCTTTAGTTAATAGGTACTAAGAGTCTATTAGGTTTTCGTAGATAATATTTTATTTACTGTGGTAAGACACAGACTGAAGTTCCAGTGAATTTATCACTTTATGTACAATTCACATTGACTCTATTAATTTTATATTTTTTTCCTGGTATTATAGTATTATGTATGTTAATACTCAGACTGAAGTGCCCAGGATTTTCCAGTACAATAGATAGTAGGGAGTATAATGTATAGTGCTGGAGTTGTGAGTACACCTAGATTTCTAAATTGATTTCTGCACAATGTCCGTCGATTTTTTCCGCAAATAATTCGTAGAGCACGTATTACCTAAAATCATTCTGTGGAGCTGTCTCAGTATCTATCGGTCAGCCGACCAGTACAGTTGTCTCCACAGCTAAGGAAGACGGCGGAGCTAGTAGTCGAAATATCATAATTTCACAACACAATCCGGAGGTACACCCGTGAAGACTTCATTTCAATCGTACACCGAGAAAGTACGCTACATGCTCCTTGGAAGGCAAAGATACGTCTATTTCTTCGTTGTTTTTGTTTTCTTGTAAACTATTAAGCAGGATACTTGCATAAAAATGTTGCTTGGGTAATGGTTTCATCCATCACCAAAACATATCTTTTTCGGTTATCTCAACTACTGGCTTCAGAATGCAGTGATATATTAGTACTGGTGGGTCAGTATTTTACGATACAAAGAACTAAATTTTTTAAAGAAACACAATTTCTTACATATTTACTTGGCAAATTGGCCATATTTCAACCAGTTCTTGTTAATCCAAAATTTTATAATATAAGTTAACATCAGACTCGTTGTCAGACTTGAGTTCTCAGCAGCAAACGCAACCGATAATTATTTCGATAATAGCGTCATATTGTTACAATCACGTCCCTTGAAGCACGGGATTGTTTGTATAGTTTTAGCTGCTGATATTTCTTATCACATGTATGTTTGATTCTGACTCAATGCAGTGTGTTCCACTTGCGTGACTAAATAATAATTGCCCTGCTGTATATCCCAATAGTGCGCCTGCCTTAAAGGTGGCGATCCAGCAAGCGCGCAAAATGTTTGCGATGTTTGCAGAGTTTGTCAGGTGGAGACGTGAATGGCGCGCATGAGCATTGATTTGCAGGTGTTTGCAGTTGTTCCGACTGATATCGGTACATCATAGGAATTCGTTGTTCGTTCGCGGACCGTGCGCGTTCATTGGAGACGGGTTCAACTTATGGGGAGCATAGTCTCAACAGTTTCAAAACACATTACCTCATTCACACATTACAAACAATACATAGAATGCTGAAAACCAATACAAAATGCCAATATGTTGTATGAGAAATCAACATCAGCGAATCCCACAGTAAATACCAACATTTCGTTTTCAATAGCAATAGCAGACTATGATAATAACTTTAACCCATCCGTACATTTTCCAACTATATGATATTTCCAATATAATGTATCATAACTACGGTTATATTCCTATATATGTATAATCTCTTTTTATTTACAAGATTTATATATAAATAAATTATATAATACAAGACAATGTACTTTCTTTTATGTTTACTCTCAATTTTTCTATGATAGTTGCTCATACTTTACGAATTAAATTAGAAATAAGTTGATTGGAACTCTGATACTGTAGGAATCTCCTGTAGCCAAAACCCAAAGCGTTATTGCTAATCATAACTTCCACGGAAATACAGTCTTGGTAATTACGGTCTCATTTACTTATTATTGGACCAATCAGCAAAGTTAGGAATCTATAATCTTCTGGTGACATACGACAATTTTTTGTTTTATATTAAAAAAAAACACTCACTCTAGTTGAATTTATTGTTTTTTTCCCCTTTTCTTTGTTCACTATCAATAAGTTTTCCTATCGAAGCCATTTGGAGACATACAAAGAAGCAGTTGGATTGACAACAAATGTTCGCACACGTACTGTTGTTTGCGAATATTTGGTTAGTGGAGCCAAACCACCCGACTGCAAATACACAAACGTCTGCAAACGCCACAAACGTCTGCAAACCATGCGCGCTTGGTGATCCCAAGCTTAAGAGACCATCGCAGCTTTACTGTGCGTTTTTCTGGCGATACTAACATTCCAGGAACTGTGTGCTTTCGTCCCTGAGTGCTTATTTCCACCGTTTGGAAAAAGGAACCTATGAAAATATTACTATTTTCAGGGGAAACTAAATGTTAATGTTCTAAGAATTCTATTCCATCACTAGTCACCGTTGCGGATACTTGTTACAACTGTATCAAAGAGGTTTAGCTAGCTGGACCGTGTGCTGGTTAATATATTTAATCTTTAAACAACATGGAATCTAGTTTTAGGAAATTGGTATAACTGAAATTATGTATTAGCAGTACTTTTTAGACCATGTACTGGAAGCTATTTAAAGACTCACGTGTCGGCCACAGATACATCAGTTCTCTTTGATTTACATTATCATTTATGTTGACGTCTGCTCAAGCTTTCATTTTAAAAGCACACAGCAGTTATTAGAATTACCCGACGTGTAATGTTATGTTAATACTTGAATAATATTGTTGTATTCCTTAGGGCTTCGCACCTCGTCGATGTCGCGGTTATTAGAGGCAGGAGAGGGTTGGTGACAAGAGAAGGGAAGGAATTGGTCAGAGGTTTTTTTGAGAGAACCATCCTGAAATTCGCCTTGTGTGTTTTAGGGAAACCACGGAAAACCGAAATCCGGATGCCCTGCCGGGGATCAGAACCAGCATCCTCCCTAATGCCTCTCACCCACTAGGCTTGGTTTAAGTGATGCTAAAGACATATTTTAAGAAAAATTTGTAGGAATCTTAGAGAAAATATGTAACGGAAGTTGTTCTTGATATTTAAAAATGACTTCTCAGCAAAAAAGTCTTGTATCTGTGTTATTAGTACGCAGATGTTTAGGACAGGATAGTATGAACAGAATAAATAAAAAGATTAATTTTCATTGATACAGGTATGGTAAGGAAACTAACGTCACAAAAATAATTTTGATGGCCAAGAACAACGGTGCAAAATTTTATGAAAGTCTGAGTGGTACATTTCTGACCCTCTTCATGTTAGATATTATCACTTGATGATACATGTAACGATATGGTGAACGAACCATGGGCCGATCGCTGTCGTATCATCAAAGGATAAGCATGTTAATAAGGTATATTAAAGAATTATTAATGACAGCACTATCTACTAACACTTTTCATCTATGGTCCTAATTCCTTAACGATCGATGGCAGAGATTAATAAAATCGAAATGGACAGGTTTCACGGAACAGCTGGGCTATCTCTGTTCCACCAATAGCAGTGCAAAATACTAAACGGGTTGATGAAGCCCCACAGATGTCAAACGGGAAGGGCTTATTTCAGATCTCGTAAGCGGCAGTGCGGATGCGTCCTTGGTACTCTCTCAGTTTTCCTGTAGTTATTATCTTGACATTACCTTTAGAGAGGAAATTCGGTGGCGGTATCGTAAATTTCTTCAGTATGCAGAATCTAGTACAAGCAATGCAACCTGTACGTCTCTACAAAGCAAACTGGATGTATTAATGCCAGTGCAAGCGCGCTGTGCTAGCGTAGCGCCTTTTCGGTTCCGGCCTAGGGCACTAGCCGTATTTATCTGAAGTAGAGATTTAGGCTGTGTAACTTAGTAATAATGACTAATTTTTGTACGTGATGTTATTTTAAAATAGGCTAGCTCACATTAACACGTAAAATCAAACTAGGTTAGTCTCTAGTTCTATTTTCTACTAGCATATTACGGCTCATTGACGTCATTATAGCCTGGAGATTACTAGGGGCTCAGAACGGGAAAGAATTCGACCATGACCTTTCGAAGGATCCATCGCGGCATTGCCTGGAGTGATTTTGAAAATTCACAATTCGGAGGCCAGACCCAAAAATTAACAACTCACTTACCGAACTCGGTCACTGGTTCGAATCTGGCTGGCTACCTAAAGACACTAACTAAAAATAAAAATACAAAAATAAATACAAAAATAGTCTCACCATATGGGCGAGTGTGTAAATCTATGCAATGCTTATTTAAAACTAACGTTGAAATGTCTGTGTTTCTCAACCTTTAGGGAATGTATTTGTTATCTCACTCATTTGGAATACTACGTTAAAGTTTCCATAAAAATAATTCAGAATGTTTAAGACAGTTTTTTGTTTCATACAACGGCTGTTAAATGTTAATTGCTTAATTCAGTCCATTCAACAGGTTTCTTGCATTTGTATGAGATAAATGAAATAGTTGAGTATTTAACAACAGTGCGCCATTTGGTAACGTTTGAAGCCTGTAAATTGTGCATGTGAATTATCTACATACTAATTTGTAACGCAGTTGCGGAAGCGCCATTTTGTCCTCGTCCTGTTGTAGCAAACCTAAAATTTTGTTTTGAATTTTGCGATATGTGGAAATCCTTTGGAAATGTTTGTCCGGGACCAGATAGGAATTTATCAAGACACCAAACCCCTTCTTACTGTTCGCTGTTTGTAAGAAGTAACGATCTCAATGGAGGAAATCAGTTCTATAAAATATGGTTCTTATCTCACCCTGAAACTTAATTACGTCTGCTTAGAGTTTCTCTAGGAAAGCCGGTGCCAAGTTCAAATAACAGACACGTTCGAAATTCCTTTCCTGGAATTAAAAATTCGGGCTCTAAATTTTACGACTCGTATGCAACAGATGGGTTCCTAGACGCAGAGCTAGAATTTTTATTAAAGAAATGCAAGGAATTTGATTTTGGTTTTTGCTGTCGGAATATGCTGGCATTCGGCTGGAATGGATACCTGTTCATAATGCCGATAATGATGCCAGTCAGTCACTCAACAACGTCAGAATAATTAAGAAATTGTTCCTTGGGATATTCTGTGTTGGACTTCCACAAATTTCTCAATAAGTGGTTACTATAAGTATAACACATTTTTCTTCAAACCAGTAAATGCCTTTCACGGGAGGGATATTGAAAGTTCTCGGCCACACACATGTTTGAGGAAGCTATTGGCAAACTACGAAATATGAAATTTTACTAAACTCTTTGGGGCATCACTCTTTACTAACAAATATATTTTTAACAGTTTCCTTAATTAGTCCTTACAACATACAATATTCTTACAAATAATGCTCTCGGGTGACTAGCCGGGTTATAGAAGTGTTATAATAATCACACAATATTTCGGCGCTCTGAATCGTCGGCGCCATCTTCCGGTGAAGATGGCGCCGACGATTCAGAGCGCCGAAATATTTTTTGATTATTATAACACTTCTATAACTTGGCTAGTCACCCGAGAGCATTATTTGTATTCTCAACGCCGAGAGAGACTTCGTAATTATATACAATATTCTTCATATCTGTACGTGGATGAGACATAAATTTTTACTGACAATCCTCGTATGTGTACCAACATGCACAACATACAATTCAAAATAAAATACACAGACGGAAAAAAAAATCCCAACACCAAGAAAAAATTATTGTAGAGTAATGAAATTTTGACAATGCATTTGTCAAGTTAACATGTTTAATTGATTAAATTTTCAAGATCACAGGTTAATTTAAGCTCAAGAAAATGCATTTCAAATGTGAAATACTGTTAAATTAATAGCCGGTGTAACCTCCAGAATTTTGAATGCAAGCCTGCAAACGTGAATGCATTGTGTCATACAGGTTTCGAATGTCACTTTGTGGTATGGAGTTCCATGCTTGTTGTACTTGTGCTGTCAATACTGGGACGGTCAGTGCTGGCTGTGGATGATGCTGGAGTTGTCGTCCAATGATATCCCATACGTGTTCAATTGGAGACAGATCTGGTGATCTCGCAGGCCAAGGTAACATGTCGACACTCTGTAGAGCACGTTGCGAGACAACAGCGGTATGAGGGCGAGCGTTATCCTGTTGAAAAACTCCCCCTTGAATGCTGTTCATGAATGGCAGCACTACAGGTTGAATTACCAGACTGACGTACAAATTTGCAGTCAGTGTGTTTGGTATAACCACAAGAGTGCTCCTGCTGTCATAGGAAATTGCTCCCCAGACCATGACTCCAGGTGTAGGTCCAGTGTGTCTAGGCCGCAGACAGTTTGGTTGCAGGCGTTCCCCTGGCCTCCTTCTGACCAACACTCGGCCATCACTGGCACCAAGGCAGAACCTGCTTTCATCAGAAAACACAACAGATCTCCACTCCGTCCTCCAATGAGCTCTGGCTTGACACCACTGGAGTCGCAAACGGCGATGGCTTGTAGTCAGTGGAATGCACGCTACAGGGCGCCTGGCTCGGAGCTGTCCTTGAAGTAACCGATTTCTAACAGTTCGTTGTGTCACTGTGGTACCAACTGCAGCTCGAATTTCTGCCGCAGACGCAGTACGATGCGCCACAGCTGTACGCCGAATACGGCGGTCTTCCCTCTCAGTAGTGCCACGTGGCCTCCCGGAACCCGGTCTTCTTGAGGCAGTACCATCCCTTGACCACTGCACCCAACAATCATGCACAGTGGATACATTCCGGCCAAGTCTTTCTGCAATATCGCGAAAAGAAAATCCACCTTCTCGTAGCCCTATTACACGACCTCGTTCAAACTCGGTGAGCTGTTGATAATGGCTTCTTCGTCTTCTTAAAGGCATTCTTGGCTAACATCAACTCACTATGTCAAATCTCAGCGGTAAATAACGTTCACAAACTTTACAGCGCGTATTTAAAGCAAACCTGATTTGCAAGCTCTGAGTAGCGCTACTAGCGCCACACTTATGCGCGAAGCGCGAAATTTGAATCGATGTCATCTTTCAGATGTATAAACACGCCTACCAAATTTCGTTTATCTAACACAAGTCTTTCTTGGTGTTGGGATTTTTTTTTCCGTCTGTGTATACTGACTCGAATGTTTTGAAAATTAGTGCATTTATTGAATAGTTTCCTTCTTAGCTTAATGGACACCCTAGATTCCCTGCGAAGTCGAGTCTTTCATAGCGAACTGGTGGTTTTGTCAAGTTTTGTATTTTCCTTGCGATGTCGTTAGTGTAGCTGCTACAATAATATGAAGCATACGATCAAGCATACGATGGTAGATGATAATATGGAGGCTCCATTTATAGCTTAAAGTGACATTATACATGTGACGAGACATCATTATAGACTCAACATAGTTCCAAATTTCAGTCGCTGCCGGTTCATATTATAACTTTAATGTGCTTCATTTCTCATCAAGCTCTGTGATGTTGGCTATTAAGACGGCCTAGAACACATAATAAGTTAACATTACTTGTCCACAAAATTTGATACAGCAAAAGGTAGCATTTCACTCATCTGACAGGATCTCGTGTATATAGCTACGTACTTAATTTGTGTAAAAATTGGGAATTTTTAAGTAACGATAAGTTGAACATAGAACTAAGTTTAAATGTCGATGTAAATTAAGAGGAATGTTGGAAAACTGCCTTAATAATAATATATTTGTACTTGATATTTCATCCAATTAGTTTCAACTCATCACTTTGAGTGAGCCTACCAACACCCTTGTTTGTGTAACTAACATCTTTGTAGTGCTCATGGTGGTGAAGAATGTTACTAACATAATATTTAACAACACAGCCATCATTATTCACGTGTACAATAACAGAAGAACAGAACAAGGAATTGGCACATCAGCTTTTGT
Source organism: Vandiemenella viatica (assembly GCA_031002005.1). Classification (NCBI taxonomy): domain Eukaryota; kingdom Metazoa; phylum Arthropoda; class Insecta; order Orthoptera; family Morabidae; genus Vandiemenella; species Vandiemenella viatica. The sequence goes on along the minus strand of CM061921.1, from coordinate 188,830,949 downwards.
ATCTGACCCAATACGATTATCAAGAAAGTTTTCCATTAACCATGCAACGCTAATGCAAGTTTCATACTGTGCGAGTCGGGAAAAATAACAGTATAAACAACAGATTTTGTGCCTCGGACAATGGTCCATACATTGTGATAATAGAAAGTTTAGATAGGAATATTAGTAAATGGCACCCGATGGCTGTGGGAAAGTTTTTATTCCAGCATCATAATCTACTAAAACATCAAATAGTTAACATTGAACACGATGGCCGCAACAGAGTCAGAATAGCATGTAAAACGGGAGAATCAGCAAATCAACTTGTTGCTCTAGAATCCTTTAAATAAATCGGCTTGCAGGCATATATCCCTACTTCTTTGACAAGACAGGTCGCAATTAGAAACGTGGACACTAGTTTAAGCATTAAGGAAATTTCGGAATATATTGAAACTCAGTACAAAGTGATCAACATCAAAAGCTTCTCTAAAAAATACCTAAACAACGGGGAGACAACTGTTAGAGATTTGCCAGTTTGCTTACTTTCCTTCAAATCCCAGATTCTTCCTAAATATGTTTACTTGCGATGCAACGCCGAGCTTTACGTCCCTCCACTAATTCAGTGTTTACAATGTTTACGTTATAATCACGTCAAAGCGCAATGCAGTAGCCAACAAACCGAGCGGGGCGGTGTAACGGTAGCGTTCTCGCCTCGCATTCGGGAGAACGGCGGCTCGAATCCCCGTCCGGGCATCCAGATTTGGGTTTTCCATGGTTTCCCCAAATCACTCCAGGCAAATGCCGGGATGCTTCCTTCAAAAGGCCATGGCCGAATTCCTTCTCATTCCTTGCCCCCATCCTTGCCCCCCATCCTTGCCCCCCATCCTTGCCCCCCATCCTTTCCTGTCTCTAAAGACCTCAATGTTAAAAAGAGACGTAAAGCAGTTACAAAAAAAAAAAAAAAAAAAAAAAAAAAAAGTAGCCAACAAAGATGTAACAAGTGTGCAGGGCCTTATGATTACAAGCTTTGCCCTCTCAGGGCAACCCATGCTGCATATTTTGCAACGGGAATCACGTTTCCACTGACAAAAATTGCCCAGAATATCAGAGACGACGAGCAGAAAAAAATCAATAGAATATATGCCTCCCACCCGAACCAATAAGGTGAAATGGCTCACAGCTACGCAAAAATCACTAGACACCTCCAAACAGTGCAAGTAGCTTCTAATCAATCCGAACCATCCAGTACCTTCCAGCACAATAATAATAATAACTCTTCCAATCGATATGCCTGGACTAAAGACCCCAAATACTTTAAGAATACAAGATTCACTAAAGAAAACTCAGATCTGAATACTAGGAATTTCCTGTACACGTATAACGTCCCCAACAATCCAATCATTACCAGACGGAAACTTCGCAATACGCCTCCCCTCCCTGGGAAGGGATTCAAACCACAAACCTCATACAGCCTCCAATGAATCAACAGCTCAACGTCACTAATGCTCCTAGTGAGATGTCACATCCTCAAAATGAAACACTAGTAGAAAAAGTATTCAATCTCATTATGTTTGTTATTAAAGAAGCTAGATCTTCAACAGAAAATTCGTTCAACCCATCAGTTGTTCTAGAAAGACTAGTAAACATATATTCCAACAAGACGGCCAAATTTAAAGTTCTGCGATGGAACCCTAGATCAATTGAAGCAAACCAAGAATCGTTTCAAAGAGAATTAAGCAGTAATGACTTATCTATCGCGGCAATATTAGAAACTTGGCTAAAACCTGAAACTCCCCTCCACTTCCAAGGCTACCACACATTACGTAACGACAGAGAAGACGGAAAAGGAGGAGTAGCTATAGTAATACAAACCAGGATACCATTTATAGGTCATACGCGTATTAATTCATTCCAAGCCATTGCAATTAGGGTAAGAATTCATATTACGAAATTATCCATTATATCAGTTTACTGCCCTCCAAAAACAAAAATTAGAAGCGGAGAATGCCGAGCACTTATACAGCAGTTAGAGGAACCTTTCTTAATATGCGGAGACCTAAACGCCCACCACTCAACTTGGGGGTGCGAGCTAAACGACACATTCGGGGAAGCTGTAATAGAAATAATAGATGAACTCAATTTATATGTACTGAACGACGGATCATCAACTTTAATCCCAAAACCTGGATATCAAAAATTTGCAATAGACAAATCTCTCTGTTCCCCTTCCCTTGTAACCGATTTTCATTGGCATAACTTGCAGCAATCATGGGGCTCGGACCACCACCTAATCATTATATCAACCAAACAGTGGACCAAATCTCAGAATTCTTTACCCCATAGAAAATGGAATATCCGAAAAGCTAATTGGGCAAAATATGGTCAGGCAATAGAGAAAGATTTAGATCAAGTTTATACCCACAACACAATTAGTCATCAATATCAAGAATTTTAAAAAATCATAAACAAGGCGGTAGAAAAATCAATTCCTCAGTGTAACCCATAAGCGAGTGCAAAAAGAATCCCGGTACCATGGTGGAATGACGATTGTTATAGATCAATGGCCAAAAGAAAATTAGCCTTAACCAGATATAAACAAGCAGCCACAAGGGAAAATTATATAAAATATAAAAAAGCTGACACTGAAACTAAAAGAATTCTGAATACTAGGAAAAATGACTGCTGGAAGGAATTCTGTAACAAGTTAAACAAGAATGTATCTTTGAATACAGTAACGAATACGATAAACAGATTTAGGAAAAAACCGGCATGAATGAATTCCATAGCAAATTGAATGGAAGAATTCGCCAGCAAAGTTACTCCACCTACAGTGCCACCCTGTCTCTCAAGACCCACAAAGGATTCCAAGGAAGAGATCCGACAAAATATTTTAGAAAAAGAGTTCAAGCTTTGTAATTTGGACACGGCCCATTTTTTTAACTGCTTAACGTCTCTTAACAGCGAGGTCTTTAGAGACGGAAATGCGAGGCCAGAACGCTAACCGTTACACCACCACGCTCGGTCACACGGCCCATAAAATATCGACTAATTCGGCGCCAGGAATAGATAATATCAAATATCTGATGCTGCTTCACCTTCCACACAGAGCTAAAGTAATCTTGCTACATCTATTTACGAACATATGGTCAAACAGTGAGTTCCAGGAAGACTGGAATACGCAAATTATTATTCCAATACAGAAGCCGGGTAAAGATAGTAACTGTGGGAACTCGTACCGTCCTATAGCCATGGAATTTTCCCAAGGCATTTACTTACAATAGGAGTGCTCCACTCAACTTCCTGTCAGGAAGATCATGAAGACGTAGCGGACTTAAATCCTGTCATCCTAGCTTTCAATCAGTACAAGACCCCCCCCCCCCAAATCAACCTGTACAAAATCCTAGTAAAACTCAATATACCACTTCCAACTTATGTTACCTCCCTCTTGACGTTGCAAAGACCAGCTGTGTATGGAGCACTAGCCCGATTTCTACATGATGCCAACCTAAAATTTTAACTATCAATTCTAAATAGGAGATATCATCTAATGATGGATATAGACAATTAGTAATCAGGCAAAAGTTAACAAAGGCATAAATCTAATGTACCACAATAAAATAATACCCACCTTCATGGACACATGTTTTTGAATCATAAAATAAGGGAGGCAAAATTGCTGACATACTTGTACATGATAAAAGTCTGAATGTATAACTACAAAACACTTAGTTTAAATGATTGTATAAAACAGTTCTAATGTAAAACTTGTAACAGGATTGTTAAATACCATACTCGCCGCATTGGTTATTACGTATGTAAATTGTATTACAATCTATATGTAATGCCGAAACAAAGGATACACTGATATTTATAATAAATATAAATTGTAATATGTCTTATACAAATATCACTTTCAGGCAATTAAATGTTTAAAATAGGACATCCAAATATGTATGAAGAACTCAAAGAGTGTAATATGTCCCCAACATAATGTAACTGTAAAATAATATACTAGATATGTAAGAAACTCGATTTAAAGAAACGCAAAACCATCAGCTGGTCAAATTGGCGTAAGCGAACGACCATTACAAATAAATAAATAAAAATATAAAAACGGAGAAGTTCCCCTACAACGTCAGCAGTCCGTGACATATCCGGTTGCGCTGACACGCGCCTGAGCCACCCAGGCCTCCAGCACTTTCACAAGCCATATAATCTATATTTCACTATATACAAATATAAAATTTCCGCGAGTCTGCCAAACGCATATACGTTTAGAAAAATTAAAAATCATCGTTCTCTAGCTCCAGTCTCCCTGGGAACACTCTCCACTTCTTCCTGTCCATGAATAGCTGATGTTCATGATTAGTCCATTAATCGAGTGCTATGTATTCTATATCCTTCTTGATTTGGTCTACCCATTTCTTTTGGAGCCTTCCCACACGTCTTTTACCTTGGATGTTCATATTAAAGTAGACCTTTGCTCTTCTTTCTTCCGCCATCCTTTGAACCACCTCAGGCAAGAACGCTGTAAGGATTTCGTCACATTGATTTTAATACATGCCTCTTCACGACTGATTTCATTCCTTACTTTGTCCATTTGTGTTCTCTGAAGCATGGTACGCACAAACTTCATTTCAGAGGTTCGAAGTCTACTATTGTGTCTTTGGGAAAGTGTACATGATTCTTGTGCGTACATCAATATGAGGGGAAGGGGAATTAGAGTCTGTAAATCCGATAGTTCAGTTTGAGTGTTGTGTGTTCGTCAGTGACAGAATCATAATCCTTAATCCCTGAAATTAGCAAAAAACTTCAATCACTCATATTAATAAGTATGTACGACGATTCAGAGAATGAAAAATTTAGAGGATGTTTGTAGCTATTCTCTACTCCCAATGACGAACAATGGCTGAACAGAAATAAAATTACCTTGGTTTCATACTATTCATTCAAATTCATATGGCACGAAACTGTAAACTGCGAAAACGTCTGTATTACATCGTTCTCACCTTAATCTGTCGTATTTTTTTTGGATTGTTTATTAGGACTTTGCGCTCGGTGATATCTTGCTCAATAGAAGCGGGAGAAGATTTGGAACTGGGAACAAAAAGGAATTCGGCCACGCCCTTTTGAAGGCACCATACCGGCGTTCGTCTGGAGTGATTTTGCGAAATCCTCTCGAAAGCCAAGCCCGAGCGTTACCGCTTTAAGGATGAATGATGTCAATCTAGTTAGCTATCATTCTTAATGCACTTGTGTACTTGCATAGAAGTAATACTGTCTTGGCTTAAAATCGTGTTGCAGACACGTATTAAGATATTGGTGTCATTAAGGCGTGGGGGAAATGAGGTAATGAGAAAAAAATTAAATAACCTCTTCATTGAATGCAGTTAGGAAGTACAAATATATCATGAAAAACTCCGAACTGCGTACAATAAACACAGATCTTCTGTAAGATTAAAAAATATATTCACCATGAAAATCGTTAGTAGCTGAAATCCAGATATGTGAGGCCTTGGGGATTAGAACTTCGTAAATGGTTGCTAAATTTAGAATTCCACGCTCAATGGTGTCAAGGGTGTACCAAGTGTATACAATGTTTAATAGAATATGTGACCGGGATTGTTATGTGCTTCTCAGATGCAATGGAGCTGTCTTTACGCTAAAGCGGATCATTAATGGTTAATTAGCGCCTGGCTAGTTGAAATGAAGAGGGAAACGTGCAGTATGGGCATGTGTAAGCCTATCTAGACCCATCTTCACATTGCACCTTCCATATTCCGTTCTCAGCGATCCTCGATCCAGTGGAAAATGTTGCGGGAGATTGTAGTTGATGTTGATGATGTTGAGCGTGTAAGTGATCAGATTCATTTATGTCTTGTATATAACGCACAATAAAAAATCTTAGAAATATAAAATGATGTATGAAAGCAATATACGATGAATTCTGGCTTATTTGGTCTACTGACTAAATTTCGTAATTATCTTGAAATTAAATATTCTGAATTATTGTTTTAATTATACATAAAAATCAGCTATGATATGATGATTTTCGATCGGCACGTTTTTATGACTAGAGGTAATCGTAAAAGCGATACCTCAAGAAATTATGCCCATTTTGTGGGGCAGTATAGTCGGCACTTCGATAAAATGTTGTCGTCAATGGCGTATATAAAAGAACCATCTCAGCAATCGATTGAAGCTGATTTAAAATAGAAGAAAAACGTAAATGTCGAAGACTACAAGATTTCTTTTTAGGCATTTATGGCTCATTGACGTCGAAATCACTAGGGACGGCGGAGTATAGGGAGAAAGGAGCGAAAATTACGACATGGAATTTTGAAGCAACCATATTGGAATTCACTTGGTGTGATTTAGGGAAACCATGGGAAACAACATCTGGATAGTCGACCCGGGGATCTAACCCACGTCCTCCAAACTGCCAAAAGGTTAACCGCTTCACCACCAGAATCGATAGCAAGTCTGTTAAATCATTACCAGCGCCGCGCAGCTAAGGCGGTAGACCGGAGTACCAGGGAGGAAACAGCTCGCGGAAGGAAGAGTTGGCCGATGACGGGATTAGGGAGCTCTAGCTCTGCGTAACTGAGCACGAGGTCCTCTCGACCTTGTCACAGTATATGCGACAGATAAGAGAAAGTAGGTAATTAGGAATGTAAGATTTATAGTTAAGTGGTTAATAGGAAATTAATTACGGAAACTATTTTGATCTGAGTAAAGTGAGGTAAAGCATATTTTGAGCAATAAGAAAATATGGAAATATTTTATTCTGAAGATAATGAATGGTACGCGGGAGAATGGCAGTCATTGAAAGCTAGGGAGTTGACGTTTAGAATTCATTCAACTGAATTCCCACCCGCTTGGCTGTAGCCTAATGCAGGATTTTCGAAGCTAGTCTTAAACAAAATAGTAACCTTTGGAGAGGGGTAAAATATGTAACATCTTTGTAATCTTGTATATATCTCCATAAGCCAGAAATGTTGAGAAGAGATATCTAAAGCCTTCAAGATAGATTTGGCGTACCGTTTGTAACTCAAGTCAAGATACCGTTAGCCGAAAGACAAATCCAACCAAACACAATAGGAGTGTTTAATGCTAGATCATCGTTCATATGGGATGTTTATAATAATTTCGCGATGCCATGTGTTGTTGTTCGGACGACGTGAAACAAGTCATAGCAACCAAATGATATAACTCCATATTTCTCTCTACGCTCACTCTCGCTACTACATGATATTAATGTGAGGTTACGATAATCTGGATGCTATGTAAGATAATTTATCAGTGTTTATAACTGCTGTTTTGGAAGGTTGTGGGGTTAAATGAAATTCTAAAGACTACTAACAATTATACATGAGCATTGTATGGTGTAGATTTCAGGGATCAGAATGAGCAGCTTATTAAAAACAATAAATGATTATAATTGAAAAAATACATGCAAATTATTGAGCGCTTTATTACAATTAATAACACTGAATGCAGTCAATCTTTAGTTACGAAGTCTGATTAATGATAATTACTGATAATTTAAAAGTACATAGATGGGTACATTACAATCTGATCACAACCTTTGCCTTTGTCACGATATAAATACATTGTTTACCAATGTGACGCCAGTCGCAGGTACGTGGTGTGGATTGTAGTTGGTGTAAGAAGTGGTTTCTCTGGAAATGTAGTGGAGATGGAACGTGGGAAATAAATGAGGCTCCCCTTTTGTCTGCTTCGAGTTAGAAATTAAATGTTAAGGGAGACAGGCGAAACTGCCTGGGAATTGGGCGAAAGGTTCAGTGCCCTTGATACTCGGCCTGTAGATGCTTAGCCTGTGGGGGCTAAGTGTGAGGAGGCTTAGCCCGAATAGGCTCAACCTGTGGAGGCTCAGACTCTCTGGCTCCTCCTGTGGGTGATCCGGCCGTGGAGGCTTAGCCTGTGGGGGCTCAAAATGTGAAGGCTAGTGCAACATTAGGTCCAAAAATAGAGGATCCCACAAAAACAATTCTTGTAAAAATAGGCCAAGTCTCGTGTTAGTGCAGTGACAAAAAGATATGAGATCTTCCTCTGAGCCAAGTGTACACTTTTCAGTGTATATTCACCTCACTTTATGAAACAGAATGGTTTCTCTCGGTATAATAGATCGTTTATTTACGATAAAAAATCTGATGACTTGGCCATTATGCATGCCATGTTTAGTTAACGCACACAAACTTATAAATACGTAAAGGCCAAGATTTCCAACGCTCTTTTTCGAATTTGACAAGTATATACAGTATATTATGACCTCAATTTAAGTTCAAATTATGACATGAATATGAATCAGAATTTTTATCCTAAATAAACTATCAATGATACCGAGAGAAACCATTCTGTTTCATAAAGTGAAGTGAATATACACTGAAAAGTGTAGACTTGGCTCAGAGGAAGATCTCATAACTTTTTGTCACTGCACTAACACGAGACTTGGCCTATTTTTACAAGAATTGTTTTTGTGGGATCTCATTTCTTTTTGTAAGTTTATCGCTTATCCTGAATCTCCGCTCAAATGTAATGATTCCACTTGAAAATCGGTTAGTAAGAACATTTCAGATTTTAAGGCATAAATATACGTTTACCAACAATGCCCCAATCTCTGAAAACAACTGATGTGACCAATAGCCGAGCAATACAGATTGCCGCTGGCTTAACTACCACCATAAATAAATTACTAGTAACTTCCAAACTAAGCATAAGACCAAAGTAAAATTTAAGATGTCACTTAAAATTGCTTATCTCTTTGCATTAAAAATTCTCAGCCATGTAGCTTCATCGGGAGAAAAGCAATTAAGCCGCAAATATGTGCCAGAATTTTTCATATTTGGGATTGTAATTAAATAAATATGGGAGAAAACTCCAATATTAGACTTTTCTCATGATATTGGTGTGAAATCATATATGTGTACCAAATTACTTGTTTCTGGGATGGCTGGAGGTACAGTGGGATTTTGATATCGGGGTATAGTGGTCAAAATAAAATTTTGAATTTCAATAACTTCCAGAATAAGAAAGGCAAATAAGCAACATTTAACACATTAGTTGAACTTAGTAAGCTCACTTTACAATTGAAATCTGAAGTGTATAAAGTTATTAGGGTAGGAAGCGATTTCACGTTAGGGGTAGGTAAGGGGTAGATATATGGAAATTTACGAGTTTGTTGATATGTGAGTAAAATTTTATCTCTTTAGGAAATTTCAGCTTCCCACGGCTACGGGAAGAACCTTAGAGATTTGATGATCATCAGTCAGTCAGTGAATGGGTGAGTGACAAAATCGCTGTAGTTTGCATCCTGACAACAACCGAACTAAGACCAGTATCAAAATAAAATGTAGTACGGTTACTAAGATTGCTGATATCTATGCATAACAGAAATTTGAGATATGTAGCATAAATACGACCGAAGAAATTGAGGTTCAAAAAGGGCCGGAATCGCTTCGAGAAAAGGGTAAGCAGTGCCGCCGTTGACTAGACGTGTCGGATGCACAGCCGTGCTCTCAAATTATAAATGTGCCGGCCTCGGTAGCGTAGGGGCTGGCCGCCGGTTCGAATCCGGCCGCGGGCATGGATGTTAAGTGTTGTGTGTCTGTGTGAATGTCCTGTCCGTCCTGTGGCGTCTATACACTGAAAGCAATTATACCTTGAGCTGGCTGTATGGCCTCCGTTGCCGAATGCCATTAAAAAAAAAAAAAAAAAAAAAAAAATTATAAATGCGGAAGTAGGTCTCTGTCTTTTTGTTACGTTTTGACGACTTAGTGGCTATACCAATAATGATGGAATTTGACAAGGAAATACTATGTATCTGTAGGAAGGACATCGGAAATATTCTTTTTGGTATGAATAACAGTTGTATTCACGAAATTTTTAGAACTTATCGAATGGTGACGTGTGTTGGTTTGTAATGTTACATCGGTTGCTCAAGCTGTGCTTCTCGCGCGATTTGTTAGTGTATGATTTGTTATTAAATTTCGTTTAGAGACAAATCGTATTATTTAATAAAGAGTTCGATTTGCTCAGCACTGTCCTATTATTTTGTGTCTGCTTGAAAAGTTTCTGACACCAGTTTATTTTGTCTTCTTTTTTGACATGCCTTGCGGGTGTAAACCTAGCCTAAAGTGTAGCTCTAGCAGAGTACGAGCAGCTAAAGTTATTAGAACCCAAGAATTGGATACTCATGCTAAAGAAAGAAGAAAATACCAAGCTTAATTAAAGCTGCCATTAGTTAAACAAACCCCCCCTCCCACACACACACACACATCCCCGAACCCCCGCACCTTCTTTTGTTTTTCTGTTTTTAAATATGTTGGAAATTAATTCTCTTCATGAGACAGGTTCGACGGTTTGAGCATACTGATTCATCCAGAACAAAGCAATGAACATGCAGATATGTACCTGAACGTTTCACGTTTAGTTTTCCATTGAATAAATACAAGGAAAATCAGCAACATCATTACCAACAATACCGCAATCTCTGCAAACAATTAATGTGCGTCGTAGCCTAGCACTGAGCATTGTCGCTGGTTTAACTACCACCTCAAATAAATAACAAGTAACTTACAAGCTAACCATAGGAACAAAGTAAAATTTAAAGCTTTTGTTAAAATTGTTTGCCTTTATATAGTATAGTAATGTCAGGTTTATAGCTTAATCCGGAGCAAAGTAATTAAGCCGCAAATATGTGCCAGAATTTTTCATGTTTGGGATTATAATTAAACTAGCTGATACCCGCGACTTCGTACGCGTGTCTTAAGAATTTCTTTGCCAGAATTGAATATAGAAAGGTTTTGGTAACGAAGGATTGGTCCCAAACAACACCGAATCGACATAATATGACATCACTATATCATTCTACAGTCGAACCTGTCTCTTGAAGAGAATCAATTCCCATCATATTTAAAAACAAAAAAAAAACGAAGGTGTTGGGATGAGGGGGGGGGGGGGTTGTTAACTAAGGGCAGCTTTATTTCAGATTGGTCTTTTCTTCCTTCTTCTACATGAGCATCAGATTCTTGGGTTCTAATAACTTTAGCTGCTCGTGCTCTGCAAAAGCTACAACTTAGGCCAATTTACGCCCGCAAGGCATGTCAAAAAAGAAGACAAAATAAACTGGTGTCAGAAACATTTAAGCAGATACAAAGTAATAGGACAGAGAAAATCTGCTACTAAATAATACGTTTTTTTCTCTAAACGAAATTTATTAACAAACTATTCACTAAGATAATGCGCGAGAAGCACACCTTGAGCAACCGACCAAACATTACAGACTAACACACACATCCGTCTCTCCGTCCCCATTCCATAAGTTCTGAAAATTTCGTGACTACAACTGTTAATCATACCGAAAAAAAAAATGTCGCGTACCCTCCCTACGGATTTTCTTGTCAAATTCAGTCAATATCGGTATAGGCATTTAGTCGTCATAACGTAACAAAAGACAGAGACTTTCTTCCGCATTTATAGTATTGTTACTGCAGATCACACACACACTGACTGCGAATCACCCCTGAGCGGTCAATATAACGTAAAAAAGTGTAAACCTACAGCATTGTAAGACTACTTACGATTTTCTTCGCATTGCACCCCTAAATTTGTGATATCTACAGTTTAACATTCAATCCGAATAACCGACGGACCAGGCGTGACTCTTACAATCAAAAACAATTTTTAAAAATCTTTGCCTCCATTGGGATCTGATCCGGCGATACAAACATTAGTAGGCAAGCGCGTTAACCAACGGGCCACCAGCACACGACAGTGTATGGAACTACAGAGTCTTCACATCCTAAACGTCGGTCTATGTTCGTTTCGGTAATTTTTCAAATTTACGTGACAATATGACGAGAAATTGTTCAACCAAATATAGACAGTATTTTTCACCATGTTTCAATGGAAAGTTGTGCAAATTTTCATCGAGATCGGATAAAAACTGTGGATTTGTATGAAGAATAAACAAACGAATATTCATCTTTTTATATATAGATAAATACGGTGAAAAACTCCAATATCAGATTTTTTTATGATTTAGGGGTGAAACCATATACAGGTATGTGTACCAAATTACTTGTTTCTAGGATTACTGGAAATACAGTGGAATTTTGATGTCGGGGTGTTGTGCCGAGATAAAATTTTGAATTTCAATAACTTCAAAAGTAAGAAAAGGAAAGAAGTATAATTAAACACTTTACTTAAACATTAAGCTCACTCTACAGTGAAAATCTGAGCTTTATAAAGTAATTAGGGTAGGTATATGAAAATTTACGAGTTTCAGACTTTTCTTATAATATTTGGGTAAAATTTTATCTGTGTACCAAATTTCAGCTTTCTACGGCTACTGGAAGTGCCTTAGAATTTTGATGATCATCAGTCAGTCAGTGAGAGAGTGAGTGAGTGACAAAATCTCTGAAGTTTGCATCCGAATAACATACGAACTAAGAACAGTAACACAATAAAATTACGTACGTTTGCTAAGATTGCTAATATTTATGCATAACAGAAATTTGAGACTTGTAGCACAAATACGACCGAAGAAATTGAGGTTCAAAAATGGCCCAAATCGCTTCGAGAAAAGGGTAGGCAGTGCCGCCGTTGACTCGACTTGGCGGGTGCACTGCCGTGCACCCAAATATAGGTTCACTTTGTAGGAGTTTCACAAACAACAATAAGGTAGTGATAGTGGAGGGTGTGGGGAATGGTGTTGATAAAAACGCGAGTTATAGTATAGAGGGTGACTTCAGTAAGGTGGTGAAGGGGGTACGGCACACCAGGGTTGAATTCAAGCAGATTCTAATTCGTCATGACTGACCGCATATAAACTACGGAGGTTGTGCTTATGGGGATTTTCCCTATTGCTACAGAGTGTACCGCAAAGATAGAGGAGCAATTGATGGAGGGTTTTTCATATTGGTTAGCAAAGATTACTACAGTTTACTGGAGTTTATAGATCATTACCATGAGTTACTTGAGGTAGACTTCTGGGGCAGTAAAGAAGAAAAAAAATAAGGGTATCGGCTGCCTACTGTAGTAGAAGAATGAAAGAAGAAGATGATGCTCTTGTGGAGAAACAAAATTCATACTAAGAGTTGAGAAGTGAGAGTAGAATGATCATTATTGGTTGAGGTTTCAAGTGTAAACTAGGTAGAAAATTAAATTAATAGCACAAGGGAGCAGAAATTAGCAAATACTTTAATAAGGGAAGGGGGCTTTACTAAGTGGTAAGGCAGAACACAACGGGACGAAACATGTTCGATTTCATTATAATAAATCCCGATGATAACCTTATGGGGTGTCAAGTAACTGAAGGAATAAGTGATTATGAACTATTTCTGATGAATATTAGGCGATTCAGTAAACCAGTGGCAAAAATTGAAGGGGTAAATAGGTACAATTATAAAAAGGCAAGGATTTCGAACTGAAGAGATTTTTCAGTGAAAGATTCAAATGAAAGGATAGCAAAAGTGTAGTGGAGTCGAAGTGGGAAGTGTTTTTTTTTTTTTTTTTTTTTTTTTTTGCTGATTGCTTTACGTCTCGGCGACGTCGAGGTCATTAGGGGCGGGATGGGACTGGGGACACGAAATGGGATGTAATTTGGCAATGGCCTTTTGAAGGAAGCATCCCGGTATTCGCATGGAATGATCTGAGGAAACTATGGAAAACCCAAATCTGGATGCCCGGACGGGGATTCGAACCGGCGTCCTCCCGAAAGCGAGGCGAGAACTTTAACCATTCACCGAGCACGCTCGGTGTATTCGGAAGAGTTCAAGCTGATAATAAAAATGGATGAACTAATATTTAATCGAAAACAGAAAATAAATAGAACACAACTAATGTACTATAATAGGGAAGTGAGGTGGTTAAAGAGGTTGATGAGAACAGATCAAACAGAGTTAGGAGACAGCAAGGCAGTAGGGAATACCTGTAACAACTAAAAACTTCATTAATAATAGCAATGAAGGTGGCTAAAAATGGGCTTGTTAAGAATATTGTTGGTGCAGGGGTACCACGGACGGATTCATCTAGAAATTATTATGGTTATGTTAGAAAACAGAGGGGAAGGAGGGTACTGAGACAATTATAGAAAATAATGAAAAAAAAAGTTACCGAGGATTTGAAAAAGGCAGAAATATTAAGTAACTAGCTGATACCCGCGACTTCGTACGCGTGGATTAAGAATTTCTTTGCCAGAATTGAATATAGAAAGTAGTTGGTAACGAAGGATTGGTCCCAAGCAACACAGAGCCGGCATAATATGACAGGAAAGCCATCACTATATCATTCTATCATCGAACCTGTCTCATAAAGAGAATCAGTTACCAACATCTTTAAAAACAAGAAAAACAAACGAAGGTGCGGTGATGTGGGGGTGAGTGGGTATAACTAATGGCAGCTTTATTTAAGCTTGGTCTTTTCTTCTATCTTCAGCATGAGCATCCGATTCTTGGGTTCTTATACAGTAACTTTAGCTGCTCGTGCTCTGCCAGCTACGCCCGCAAGGCATGCCAAAAAAGAAGTCAAAATAAACTGGTGCCAGAAACATGTAAGCAGACACAAAGTAATAGATGGAGAAAACCGACATCTATACTAAATAATACGTTTTCTTTCTCTAAACGAAAATTATTAACAAATTATACACTAACATAATGCGCGAGAAGCACAGCTTGAGCAACCGACGTAACATTACAGACTAACACACACATCCGTGTCTTTGTCACCATTCGATAAGTTCACAAAATGTCCTGTGCCCTCCATATAGACTTTTTTTTGTCAATTCCGTCAACATCGGTATAGGCATTTAGTCATCAAAACGTAAAAAAAAGACAGACTTACTTCCGCATTTATAGTATTATTACTGCAGATCACACACACACAGAATGCGAATCACCCCTAAGGTATCAATATAACGTAAAAAGTTGTACACCTACAGCATTGCAAGACTACCTACGATTTGCCTCGCATTGCACCCCTAAATTTGTAATATCTACAGTTTAACATTCAATCCGAATAACCGACGGTCCAGGTGTGACTGTTACGATCAAAAACAATTTTAAAAATCTTAGCCTCCACGGAAATTTGAACGGGAGACCACTACCCAAACAACAGTATTAAGCAAGCGCTTATCAACTGATCTACCTCACTGCTGTATGGAAAGGCAGTACACAGACCTACACATCCAACGCGTCTGTCTATCGCCGTTCAGTAATTTTTCGAAATTGTAAGACAACATGTATTATTAATACAGATAATTTTTCAATCAAATGTAGACAGTACTTTTCTCTTTGTTTCAAAGGATAAGTGTGTAAAGTTTCATCGAGATCGGACGAAAACTGTAGATTTGTATGAAGAACAAACAAACAAACATACATTCATATTTATATATATAGATTGGTTTAGTGAGACCTTTAGAGAGAATAATTCAGGAATGAGAGCGTGTAATTCGGAGAACAAGCTTATATACACACTTAGAAATGAGAAGACTAAACCATTTTAAACTCATCCT
Source organism: Vandiemenella viatica (assembly GCA_031002005.1). Taxonomy (NCBI): domain Eukaryota; kingdom Metazoa; phylum Arthropoda; class Insecta; order Orthoptera; family Morabidae; genus Vandiemenella; species Vandiemenella viatica. Next base: position 188,815,435 of record CM061921.1, on the reverse strand, counting down.
GAGGATATCATGAAGGAACTGAGAAAGCCGAAAAAGTGTAAATGGGCTGGTGTAGATAATATTACTACGGATGTCTTAAAGATAGCAGGATGTGACCATGTACTTTACCTTGAAGCGTTATTTGAGTCTGGATACTTGAACCTTACCAGAAGACTAGAAAAGTGCGATAGTAGTACCGGTATATATAGAAGAGGTGACAGAGTCGAAAATTATGGGCCAATGAATTTGACATCAGTGGTAGGTAAATTAATGGAGACACTTTTATGCAGCCACATCAGAAATGAAAGTGAAGAACGTAAGTGGTTTTCAAGTCGACAACATGGCTTTAGACGAGGATATTAATTTTTTATTGAAGGCTATATGCAAGATATTTCTGATGAAATGGTCAAGGGAGGCCAAATTGATTATTTGGCACTAAATCTTTCAAAGGTTTTTGAGAGAGTGAGCATTAAAATGGTGATAAATAAGTTAAATAGTATTGGTGTGGATTAAAACGTGATTTTCTGGGTTGAACAGTTCGTAAAAGGTGGTAGGAAATGAAGTATCTAAAGGAATGGGAGTGTTTTTTTTTTGTTACATGTTTATTATCCGATCAGCAAATTTAGCTTTACAGGATAAAGTTGTCTTATAAATCATAGCATTCTTATTGACATGGTTGAGGTCAGCCCATTAGAGCCCCTCAGTAACTACATAAAAGTGATACAGTAAATATTTTGCTATAATAGTGAAAATATTCTCAACAGTATTAAAATAGTAATAAGAACAGTTATTAGTATTAAATATATATATGTAGACCAATATACAGTTGTAATGAAGTTGATTTAAGATAACTACACTTTTGTTCATGAGATACATATAGTTTTTATTTTTATTTTCAAAGCTGAGGATAATCTTGTTTCACAATATATGGTTTACTGGTTTATTTCGTCTTCAAAGTCACTGTTCGATAGATAAATGTCTTGAGGAAGGCGTTTTTTTAAGTCTAGTTTACGTGTTCTTTTTCCTAGTTCATAAAACCGAGCACCAGGTACTGAATTAATTCGTTTTATAAAATTTTTAGTTTGTTGCCTTATGAATTCATTGATGTAAGAAATATTTAATTCACGGTGCAGCTGACTGTTGCGTACGTACCATGGTGCGTTCACGGCTAATCGAAGAATTTTATTTTGTAATATTTGCACTCTTTGTAACTTGCTACGACTAGCACATCCCCATATTGGACATGCGTATGTTATGAGCGGTCGTAATATCATTTTGTAAATTAATAGGCAGCATTCTGTTTTTAATGATGATTTTCTATTTAATACTGGGTATAGTTTGTACAATCTGGCATAGGCTTGGTTTATTTTGTTATTAATGTGTGTGTTCCACGTTAACCGTCTGTCAAGATCGACACCGAGGTACTTAATTGATTGGTCAGGTGGGTTCCATGCAATGTTATTTCCCATAATTTTTATCTCTGGTGGGTTTAGTGGGCGTCTCAGTGTATACATTTTGGCTTGACATTTTCCGGGGTTTAGAGATATTCGCCAGTGATTTAACCATTTGGTTAGTTGTGCAATTGCATCCTGTAGGTAATTGCGTGCGTCATGGATATCGTTGTGTGAAGTATATACTACTGTGTCATCAGCATACATTGCAGTCGAGGTATTTGTGAAAGTTGGAATGTCCGACGTGTATATGTTAAATAGGGTGGGCCCTAAAACAGATCCCTTGTGGGACTCCTACTGTTACTGGTCGAGTTGAGGATATTTGTGTGCCCACTAGTACACTGAAGGTTTGGTTCTGTAGAAAGCTTTCTAAGATTTTGTACAAATATAGAGGCATTCCTGTATTTTTGAGTTTATATAAAAGTCCTCAATGCCATACTTTGTCAAATGCCTGGGCAACATCCAGAAAAGCAGCGAGGGTGTGATGTTTAAGTTCAAATCCCCTTGTGACGTCTTCAACCAGGCGTAGTATTTGGTGTGAGGTTGAGTGCATCGGGCGAAATCCAAATTGATGTGGTGGGATGGTTCCGGTAGCATCAAGGAAGGAAGTTAACCGCGTCCGTATTATCTTTTCCAGTAATTTGGATAAGGTTGGGAGTAAGCTTATAGGTCTATAGCTAGAAGGTAGGGAAGCTGGTTTATTAGGTTTATTGAAAACTATGATATTAGCATGTTTCCACGCTATTGGAAAATATCCAGTACAGAGAATGCTGTGAAAGATTGCTGTGAGATAACTTATTGCCTTAGGGGGTAACAACTTCAGCGCTATGTTGGGTATATTATCATGACCTGACGATTTTCTTACGGGCAAACTTAATTATTTGTCTCAGTTCTCTTGGGGTAGTGAATTTGACATAATTCTCCGCTTCAATGGTCATATGCCGATTGGAATCTTCGACTGTTTTGTTGAACTCATGATCTACTATAGGATTCGGTTTGAAGACGTTTTCAAAATGATCTGCTAAAATTTCGCACTTCTCTGAATCACTAGATATATTTATCGTTCAATTTTAAGGGCGGTAAGACAGTGGGTTCCCTGAAAATTCGTTTCGTAGTTTTCCATAGCGATCTATCACCAGGATCTAATACCAATAGATAATTTTGATATGTTTCGTAGCGAAATGAGTCGAGTTCTAGTTTGACCTGTCTAATTAATTGGTTTAGGAGTCTGCGAAGGTGCGGGAGTCGCTGCCTTTGCCACTGTCTGCGGGTTTCATTTTTGTAGTTGATCAAGTCAATGATTCGTTGCGGTATTCTTTCATGGAGTGACTTAAACATTCTTGTTTGAGGCTTCTTGATTGATAGTTCTACCGCTTGGTGAATTGCAGTTGTTAGATGTTGTACACCTTCATCAATGCTGTCTTTAGTGTCTTGCCTAGAGAATGGTAATAGTATCTGATTGAGATTAAGTTCGAACAAATTCCAATTTACCTGCCCGGGTAGTATCTGTTTTGTTTGTTCTATTGTTTGGGGGCTTGTACCAAATTTTGCTAAAACCGGAAGATCATCTGAATCTAGCTCAGAAATTGCTTCCATATATATTGGTAGTGGTGTGTTTTTTGCTAGGGCAATATCAAGTATGTCAGGCACAACATTTCTATTATTAGAAAAAGTAAGTTGGCCCGTGTGGTGCGACTATATGCAGACCAAGGTTACCTGCAGCGTCGAGCAGTTTCCTGCCGTTTGGTGTTGTTGCCCGACATCCCCAAGCTAAATGCTTACTGTTGAGGTCCCCCATTAATATGATAGACTGGTTATGATCAAATATTGGCACGAGTTGTTGTTGCGTAAGCCTCTGATTTGGTTGTTTATAATCGGCAATGATTGTTATTTCGGAGTTAGTTTTAGTTTGTATTCGGATTCCGACAGTTTCGAGATCATTGGCGGGCATATAAATCGAGTAATGACTAATGCGGTTTTTAATTAGTATAGCTACACCGCCGGAGGTTATAAGTGCATCACGATCTGTTCTGTATATTTATATCCAGTGATTTTGAAAGTATCATTAGAGGTAAGATCTGTCTCGGTTATAAGGCAATATCAACATTGTGGCGACTCATAAATTCTGCAAGCGTAGATTTTTTATTCCGTACCCCGTTTCCATTCCAGTTTAGGAGTGTTAATTGAGAGACATTGACAGTATTATTTGCCATTTTGGAGGAAACTGGCTACTGATGACATAATAATCTCCTTTATCATGGGGAGAAATGCAGAGATTAATCCAGAGATTGGTTCATGAATTAATTTGGTCCAGGTGGTACCTTGCTCGGTGTTGTGCTCGTTTTGTTGTATGTTTGTGTCGTAAGGTGATGCGTTGCGGTTTCCTTCTAGTATGTTGCTGTAAAAGGGACGAAAGTTATTTTGCTGAATATGCTGTGAATTTGTTTTATCTTTGTTTTGCGTTATTTGGTCAGCTGTGTGTTTAGGATGTCGTAGAGGGGATAGAATTGTTGGTGAAGACGGGAATCCCGGAGAGGTCAGATTTTGCGGTGTGTGCATATCAGTAAGCTGTCTACCCGAGTTAAGCTTGTTTTGGTGTAAAGGTTTCTTGAAACTTTTAAGTTTAATTTCTTCATAATATTTACATCCCTTAAAGTTTGCCGGATGTTCCCCACCGCAGTTAATACATATCGGTTTTGCTCTACGCGGGTGATTGCATGAGGAGTAATGGTGTTTCCCATCACAGCGAACACATCGAGGGTCAAGTTTACAGTAGTTTTTGAGTGCCCATAGAACTGGCAATTTGTACAATGAGGAATATCTTTTGACTTTCTACGTGGTTCTACTTTAACAATGCAGTGGAACAGTCTATCTAATTCAAAGATATTGGCACAATCGCGATTTTCTTCAAGCTCAACTGCGCAGAGTGGCATAGGGTTCTTATCTTTATTTAGAAGTCTTGTTACTTTGTTCACTGGTAACTTAAGTCTGATTAGTTCTTCTTTTATTTCGTTATCTGTTAGTGAGTATGGTAAATTACACACAATTACTGATAGATGTTTGGAGTCTGGGGCACGAAAAGTGTGGTATTTCTGTTTAATGGTATCAAAATGTTTTGTGAGCGTTCTAAAATCCTGAATAGAGGTTGTATTTATTTTAATCACTTTTCCTTTTAGTTCGGTTGAAAAGTCATTACTTAACAAATTTTTCAGATCTCGAGTAAGTCTTTGAGGATTGTTTACGTCGTGTAGAAAAATTGGTGGTGTTTCAACTACTTCTGTGATTTCGGTTGTCTCTTCTACAGGTTCTTCGCAATGCAAGATTTGGAATCTGTTTTGCGTCGGTATATCAATAACGTATCTCATTTCTGGTGGTCCATTATCGGGAGATAAGGCCCTTGGTTGTTGCAAGTTATTTCCACTATTTGTGCGTGGGCGCTTATAACCGGTTCTTTTTTGATCGTTAATAGCATCCATGGGCGACATGAAACTACTTGTATTATTTGGGCACTGGGGAGGCTGAGGCATATTGGCGCCTGCATTAAACTGTACATACATTTGGTTCAGCAATGCGTCGGGCGTCGTGGGATGTTGTGTTGTCCCCATCGGTTGTGAGGATTGGAGTTGAAGCTGTTAATATTGAAGCATCTGCTGCTGTTGTTGCTGCTGCTGCTGCTGGTGGTAATGTTGTTGCTGGTGGAGATGGAGATGCTGGGCTGATTGTTGTTGCTGCTGTTGAAGATCATGCTGCAGGTAGGCTGTGACCTGCTGGTGATTGGCTGTTTGACATGGCTGCTGCTCTGGAACTGCTGATGTAGATGGGTGGGCTGCGTTGTCTTCGGAAATCATCTCGTTGGTGATATCGGATGAATTTACGGCACTTATATCAGAGTTCTCGCTGATCATTGAGTTGCGAATAGCCGAAGCCAAGTCCGTGTTTATAGACATCATAAGGAACCGGTCGCTCAGAACTTTCGGTGGTAGTTTTCCACCGATGGGACACTAAACAGTTTGTGGGGCCACATCGGTAGAAGGTTTGGTAGCTTACGTTAAACGATATAATATATTTACACTTATTGTTCAAAGTAATTCGCGAACACGTTGCGTCAGTAGAACTTTCCGATAGCGATACGAGCACTGTAGTGGAGAAAGTACACGACTGTTCTCGTCCGCTGCTCACACGGAAGTGAAAGGAATGGGAGTGACACAGGGTAGTGTTTTGGTACCATTATTATTAGTTATTCTAATGAATGACTGCGTTGATGGTTTACTATTAGAACTTAGATTGTTTGCAGATTTCACAATGCTATATAATAAGATTAGACTGTAGGAGACTGCAAACAGCTGCCGGGTGATCTGGACAGTATATATAGTAGAGAGGTCAACATGGAATAAAAATAAATACGAAGAAGAGTAAGTTTGTTAGGAATACAGATACAAAAAAATAAAGGTTAATTACGATTATGAGATGGGGAAAGAATCGCTTGTTTTATATTTGAAATGTAAATACGAGAGTATTGGATTACAAAACTTTGATTGTACCGTTGCTTGAATATGGTGGCGTAGAATGGAACTCACATTTTGTGTATCAAATGGTGGAGTTGGAGGGGATGCAGAAAAGGGCTGCTAGATTTGTCTCTTCAAATTACCGTAGAACACAATCAGTAACCTATATGATGGAGGAGCTGTAATGGGATTCATTGGAAGACAGTAGGAGGGTGAAGAGAGTGTATTAATGATGCGGCGTGGGAAGATATTAGTGTAAGAATTAGGAGGGGTGCATGGAAGGGAAAAGGTGACCATTACCTCAAGCTGGCACTCTACTTCAAGCACTATGGTGTGGGAAGATTAGAATAAGTTACCAAGAGAAATGCTGAATAATTTACCGAAACGGCTAAAAGAATTTAAAGTTGAAACTTGTAGAGGGCAAAAGTAGGTGGATACAGGGAAGGTGAAATGAGTGTGTTGGGAAATTATCACCGGAGCGTGCGCTCCATTGCAATTAAATCAAATTCTGCACAAGTTGCACATTAGAAGAAATAAAACCGCTTTCCCAAATAAATATTACTGACAGCAGTTTTGAAATGGTAAATTAAAATTTATTGTAGAGCTTCAGATGCGGGAAGTGTATATCTGGAATTAATTGTAGAGACTATTGGAGAACTTTAGGATTTGGTGATATCGCAGCTACGATATATTATCGTCGTACGTAGAGAACATATGTAGAACATTTAACGGAAATGCTAAAGCAATATTATTCATGGGGGATATGCATCGCCTTTCTGCAGCAGAATATATTAATATTACATGTGAAACTTATGAGAGGGCTGCTCGACCGGAAATGAAGCAGTTGCAAAATCAGCTTCTCCTTAGGTTAACATAACCTGCCTGTGTGAAAATCAAGTTGTGACACTATATACTGTAAACACGTGTACCAATACACTGGCATGGAAATAACCAAATGTATCAGTTACATCCAGGTATGGACTTGACCCAGCATGAAAAAAGCGCTGATTTTCTGGATACGGGAAGTTTTAATTGGAACGGTTTTACATTTCCCAATTACATTTTATATCATCCTACCGAGCATGGTGGTGTAACGGTTAGCGTTCTGGCCTTCCATTCGGGAGGACGACGGTTCGATTCCCCGTCAGGGCATCCAGATTTGGGTTTTTCATGGTTTCCCAAATCACTCCAGGCAAATGCCGGGATGCTTCCTTCAAAAGACCATGGCCAAATTCCTTCCCATTCCTTGCCCCCATCCTTGCCCCCCATCCTTTCCCGTCTCTAAAGACCTCGCTGTTAAGAAACGTTAAGCAGTTAAAAAAATATTATCTAGCATGAAGACTGACAGACTTAGTAATCATCGATTTTAATGATTCTTACATCTTTAAAGTATCCCCCTAATTTCAGGTTGAAGGGGTTTTATGGAACGCGACAGGGGGTGGGGAGAGGGGGTCTATCATCACGCTGTAGAATCGGGTTCGTGCCCTGCCCAGTGTTTTTTTCTTGCAGTCAGAGTGTCTATTTTTTAAATATCTCTATAATTAAAATTTCATTTCGATAATAATTTTCTTCCTCAAACTGTTTTCAAACGCTTTTCATCGTTGTATATTATTTTTCAGACTAAGTAGGAAAATAATTTTTTGGTGTGTGAATTTATAAAGTTATGTGTTTCACGCAAACATTGTGTCTATTTGTACACTGTATCTATTGACAGAAGCCCACATACGAAATTAATATTTTTACCTACTCTGTTAGTACGTCCCGTTTTGTGATTTAAAATATACCAAGGCAAATTCTGTACTTTCTATAGTACGTTTGGAGAAGACCCTAAAATCACCTGGAGACAATTTCAATCCTAGAGGCTGTTTTTTTTTTTTCCATATATGGAAAAAAAAGTGTAGGAGCTTGCCTGCTCCCTATTCCCCTCACGGAAGTAACTGTTTCTTATATTGTAAGACGCTATGAAATCTTTGGGATGCGATATCTTGTAAACTGAGCCCCTTCCCATAAAATCACTTGAACCTGTAGTTAAAGGGAATAATACCCTGATATATACGTAACAATCATTGTTATTGATTATTATCAAGTATGGCAGCTTCTTGTAAGCTAATACTGTTTTTTTTTAACAGTCAGATAACAACAGTCTGTACCCACATTTATTTGAGGCCATAACTCTAAATTTAAAGTTCAAATTCATAAATGTAATTTACAGTTAGTCTTATTGAGATATTGAGAAGATATCGCATACTTCTTATTTTATTTGCTTTTATTTTGCTTATGGCTATACGCCTCTTAGACGTCGAAGCCATTAGAGGCGAGGAAGGAATGGGTTCAAGAAAAGGGAAGGAATTCAACAATGACCTTTTGAAGAAACCATCACGAAACCCGCCCTGATTGATTTGGGGAAACCATCGACACCGAAATCTGTATAGATGGACCGGGATTGGAACCAGCACTGTCCCGAGTGCATCCTGTGACATTTATGACTAACTCATTTGTACAATAATTGTTATTTATATATTTTACTTGATAAATAATTAATTTAATATTAACTGTATCTGTTTAGTGATATTTTGTTTATAGTTAACACAAACAATTGTAATAAATGGTTCCACAGATTGTAGTCTGTATAGTGAACTGGGTAGCTATAGAATCTTAGTTGTTAAGTCTTAGTATAACACAGTCTTTGTCTGCGCGGACGAGTTGTTGCATGCTCGTGGGCTCCGCGAGATTATCTTTGTGAATTTTGTAGTAAGCAGTAATGTTATGTTGAGATTCAGCTTGGAAAATATTAAATTGACTATCAGTGTTAATAAAACCGTGTGTTTTGATTTCTTGAAGTCGGTATAAGGAATTCTTAGTATCGTGTGCACATTTACTGGCACGATATTAGTTATTGGTGACTAAAAGTAAGAGCTGTTCGGCTTGCTGCGTTCGTGATGACCAAGAGGGCCAGTGGTCCATAACACGACGAAAGTAATTAGCAGCTCATATGTGGCCGTCTGCCAGGATGAGTTGTGAGAGGCGGCAGCTCATAATCCTAGTTATCACATAGGTTAAAGAAGTAATTAAAACATTTATCAGAGTTCTGCACTGGCAACCTGTATCATTTTTGAGATCGTTAATGCAAATTTTAATATGATTGCCACTTTTAAGCTTCGAGAGACACTTTTTACTAAGAGAACAATGCAACATATATTAGTACAAATGGTAAAAGACGGATACTAACACCCACATTCGTCCCTTGTGTTTTATCGTATTCGAACCATGAAACAGGCAAATGATGCAGAACAAAAAACATACAAGTAAAATTTTAAAAACGATAGCAGGCTGTCCTGTTAGTTAAGAAAGAGAATGGATGCAAGTTTTACATGGCAGAAAGACTTAAAGATGTTAGAGCACAATAAAGTGCATCTCAATGGCAAGGGAATTTTTATCTGAAGATATGCTTGAAGAAAATGGATTAAATCCTTAAAATCTGCAGTGTCATCCGGTTCTTGTATATGTAAAACATCATAGCTCATATATTTATGCTAGCAAAGTTGCATTATGCCGTTCAGCTACGAATAAAATGGCCTTAATTTTACTCTGCATCCCCATTTTCTGGCAATCTACATATTTGAATATTTACATTTTAAAGAGGAATTTGCGCAGTCGCTTTGGTTCCGTCTGGTGTAATATTAACTTGAGTGTTACTAATAGAGTGCTGTGAACATTAAGAATTTTGTAATTAAAATTCTTTTTGGATGGTCAGCTCAGTGGGCTGTCTTGCAGTTTTGAAGAGGTAATTCTACATCTTCCCGGTGGGAGATATGTCATTTGGGAAAACCCGTCTTAGATTCCAGTTCAAAACTTCCTGATTTCAGTTATGGATGATTTTCCGAAATAACTCCAAGCGAATTGTGGGTTTGTTTTAACCTAAAAGCTATAGGATTTGCTTCAAATTGGTCACAATTGTATTTGGTTTGCCGAAAATGGTAAGGTAAAATCCTTTCTTCCTCTCTATAACACTACAGACTGAATGCAATCTGACAGACATGGGAGCCTAGCATTTTGAATTTTCATTTATATTGTATTCAACATAAACTGTGTAGTTGCTTCACACTGTTCTAAACATACATTGATAACTATAGCATGACTCATGTAAACGCTACAGAATTAACATGCTTACCTTCACTGTTAATTTACTTAGAGGAATTCTATTGTTTCTGAGCCACTCCTTCACACTTTGTACTTATCATAGTCTCTAAATTAGTATACTAGGTAAAGTTTCCACTAGTGAATTGAGTACTACTCCTAAATAAACGCAGTGTAAGTTGTAAGAAATTATTATAAAAATATAAAATCTGTTGGAAAAATAACGCGTGTGAATATGATCATTAGACTGGATTAGATTGTTAGGAGATAAAAGAAATAGTATTAAATTCAGAACTTACATGCTGTAACTCACTTGTTGTTGAGTTAAAGATATGTAGCGGAATTCACAATATATCGATGAAAAGGAAGTTTTAAATATATCCGATGAAACTGTGAGCAGAGTAATAAATTTGACAGGGTGTTTGGTATTTTTCCGATGCTGTGATTGCGTATGAGGCCCGCAGTGACTGGCGTCGCGCCAGATTCCCCTAACTAATCCATTCTTCAGCGGGCTTAAATTTAACTCTGAAACAGGTGCTTAAAGCTTAGTTAATAATCACGAAGGATCGTATCATAGCACTGACTCCTTTTTTATGAATTTCTGGTCTTGAATGTTACAGAACAACAGCACCGATACCAGACAAAAGTTAATAACCAGAGCCGTCTCCAGCAGATAATTACTGGGGTGTACAACACCATCAGCACACAAATCGCCCAAGAGAGCAGAAAAACGTTAAATTCCTCGTGAAAGGCTGTACACCGGATTCCAATTTGTTATTCTTTTAGGTAAAGGATCCAGTTCTTTGTTTTTAGACCAAAGTGCTTACTTTTATCAGTCCTAATAACGTACAAGCCCGCCGATTTTCAGATTTTACTGTTTGATAGCCTTCTCTATATTAGCAGAGGTGATTGTTAATTGTGGCCCTGAAAAGAGCTCAGATTGTAATGTTTCTGATGTGAAAGGATCAGCCATCAGGTCATTTCAATTCATTTTCTTACGTTTCTCAGGGTACGGCTGATTGCTATTCTTAGCTTGATCACCTGATACGGTAACTCTCTTAATAGGCTGAGATCAGGAGTGGGCAGATACAACGTTAACCAAGCAAGATGGGGAAATGCTGAGATCGTAAACATCAAGTGCGACTGCGGATAAGATTAAAGAGTTCACATTCTCCAGTGTTGACTGTGTACAACCTCGTGCACGGAAGATGATTTAAATGAGGTCCCGAAAATACACTGGAAGTGGCTAAGTTTTGGTCCAGTACAATTTTAAGCTTGTTGTTGTGTAAATATGTATATATCTGAAACGAAAATAAATAAATAAACTTTTTTTGGACGAGTGTTCCTGTTAATAGGGTGGTGTATACCTCCAAAACCCTAACTGTACCGATGTGACTAGGAGTTTCTTAGAGACAGTCCGGTAGAATTATTAGAACATGTTTGTTGTTAGTAGATATCCGTGGGTTTAAAATCATGGAACCGAAGCTCCCTTCTGAACTGATGTTCGAGATACTTGTTAAGTTGTCCATCTATCAGTTTGACGATTGTGTTAAAGTTCCGTCCTAGTAGACAAACTGTAGCCGGCTTCAGAAACTAAAGCTGGCGGTAGTCGGTTTTCTGTAATTAATGCGACGAATACTTGGATTACCATCCCTACGCCTTCACGTTAAACAGACAAAATAACAAAAATTATCACTGGGCGAAGTTACACGGACTACATACAGATATCACCCTACTTGGTGTTAGATTGTCGTTAGTTATCCCAACGTCAACAAATGTAAAGACCCAACCACCCAACCCCCTCCAAAAAAAAAATCAGTTAATTTATGTACAAATTTTTATTTAGAAGACCCATGCCGAAAGTAACGAAGAAAAGCTATCAGTAACTGCTGATTCTTGTAATCGCATAAAAATTACTCTGACAAATCGTATTTGATAACATTGCATCTTATAACCATTCAACCATCTCTTAGTGTTTATTTAAACTTTATTACACTTTTGCAAAATAGTTCTTAAGAACATGAGGTAGGAAGAAACCACTGATAGATACCCTAGGTGACAAAGCCAGCTCGCTAGCTCCTACGATTCCCATCTGGCCACCTAAAGCTGTTAGAGCACTGCGATTTCTTGCATTTCAGTTATCACACACGAAAGTTCAAACTATCAACACAAGAACATCTATTACATAAAAATTATTTGAATAATTATATTATTGTTTGAACATATCAGTGCAGTTACACTATTTCATTCTGAAGTGAGAACTGTAATGAGGATGCCTGGAACTCGCTGCGATGTGTCACGCTGTAGCGACATGCAATGGCGCATGCACAGACGGCTCTAGCACGCTAGTTTACCTTAATGAATGTCGCTATGTTGGTGTTCAAGTACTTTTATCGGTTTTTGAGTCACAATCCAGAATAATTATACACAAAAAATGAAAGACATATTTAGCGTTAGATGTTGCAGAGACGTAATTGAATTTAGTCCTCCGCGTTTCACGAAATGGTGTTAAGAATTTTCACTTCAAAATATATTTTACATATGTTATAATTGTTTTTACTAGACGTAGATTTTTTTCTTTGTAGGTGCTTGTCTGTACGTAATACGTGTGTTTTCATGTTTAGATTTTTGTTTTGTATGGTGACTGCTAAGCATTACATTCGCGAAGAAATCTATTATCAGAGATTGTAACTCACGAGTTCAATGACGAGAGCATGCTTGCTGGCAGAAAGAACGGTACGTGCAATACAATGGAAGTAAACTGGAAAAAAAAGAAACACGGTGTTGTCACTTCTGTCTTGCGTCGCACAACACTCATTTTTATTTGTTTGTAACTTTATGTCAATGTCGAGATGATTAGAGCCTCAGGAAGGAATCGGACCATGGCGTGTAGAAGGAAACATCCCGACATTATCCGGGAGTGATATGGCAGGTATGTGGTGTCTACAATTACCTTCTCGATTTTGTGGTGGTGAACGATAACAGACAGCAGTTTAGTTCTCTTGCCGAAGAACAGTGGTCAGAACGGAAAGTTTCCACATTACTAGGGTTGTCCGTCGCTCGACCGTGGGACGAATCGAAATTTATGCTCTGACTTCATGGCATCTCTATTCTTACAATGACCGGATAGAAAAAGATAATCGTTAGGAAAGCTCACCGTTTTGAGGTGAGTGATATGAACGTCTTACAATTTGTTTGATATAACGATTTAGATGTCAAGTTGTAGAGGAAGAATGCCCGCTTTTAACATAACCTCAGGTCGTTGCTAGGACCGTCACACGTCAAGGTGTAAGTTCACAACATCGATAATCGCTGAACGTTTGACGGAATAGGTATGTAGACACTACAAGATTATTCTGGAAAGTTCTAAACTGGAAGATAGACAGACATTAAAGGCACAATAAAAAACAAAACTGGATACTCCTTTGAAAATTTTTAATCGGAAAAATGTCTCGATGTGAGAAACTAAAACTGCCTAAATTGCAAGAAAATGTGATCAAATCAAAACGAAAACTCATGTCAAATGCGGAGCGAAATAAGACCTAGTCTGAAAAAAAAAAAAAAAAACTGGGGCTGGAAAATCAGGATGAAAAAAAAAAATTGCCTTGGGAAATAGATCAAAATTCAAATGTTTCCAATGACTAAAGTTCTATATCAAATTCAACCCAACAAATTCAACTCATCAAAATAAAACGAAAACCACGTCAAATGCAGAGCGTTTCCTATTCTATCGATTGAGAAAACCTAACACAAAATCGGTTTTCTGCATTTGTGTGTGTGTTTAAGCAGTTGATATTTTACGCAGCATCCAAATACCCTTTCTTGAATGAGCAATTTCCTTCACGTTTTAAAGTTTTACTACTTACAGAAAACATTCATTCTGCTGAGTATCAATAGAAACATGTGATTACAATGAAATTCATTCCTCACATTAGAGACATCACAAAACACAAATGATTAGAATTCCAAAACTGCAAAAGCATTCAGTACGGTGTAAAGCCACGTGCTGCAATGAGCTTCTAGATGTATTGGTATGGAATCAAAGAGTGCTTGGGTATGCTGCTGGAGAACACACTGCCACACGGTTTGTGGGGGCTTCCACAAAGCATCGACAGTGGTTGCAGGAGGTCCAGACAGACAATATCCCAGACATATTCGGTGAGTGACATGTCAGATGAACGTGCAGGCCAGGGAAGCAGTGATTCGAAGAAATACATGCACGTTCCTCTCCACAAGTGGCTGGGCAATGTTCTGTTGAAATATAGGATGCAAAGCTGCTTGCAGGAATGGTAGTGCTTTGGAGCTAACATCTCTAATGAAGCGGTTGCTGTTTAGTTTGCGGTCAATAACTAGGAAGTGAGATAGATTACCTCAAACTATCACACATGGCGCTGGTCCGTTATGCCGCTTAACAATGCAGTCTGCCCTATCGCTTTCACCATGGTACCATCTAAAGATGGCTTCCCAGGCCGCGCCGGTCCATTTATCAACAGCGGGAGCTTCTATCCGCCACCCAGTCGGGTAGCTGAAATGACACTAGGTGAGGTGGGGAGGGCTAGCCCCCCAATTCGGCTACATAGCGCGCCTGCAAATTCACGGGTCTTGGGGATCCACCATAACAGGTAGGCAGGCACCCATAACTGACAAGTCCGAATACACTACATTTTTCCATTCCGTTCGCGAGTGACGCCGTTCACGTGTTAATTGCAGTCTGATGTATTGGTGGTTTATGGTTATTCGAAGCCTACGCAATGCAGCCCTCGGCAGACACGTCCACTTTAAGGACTGCAATTCCACACGATAATTACGGGATTGGTGGCCGCAAATGTTATTAAAATGTTACCAAATTAAATAAGAAACGTCTATTTAAATGATTCATAAATTACGTTTAATGATAATTAATAAAAATTCTCATTTGAAAATACTTTAGCTAGCAAAATGACGTTTGTTTAAAAATGTCAAGCCACTCTTACTTACACTATAACTATAAATTAACCCCATGCGCTTTAAAGTAACTTTGTGCGTTTACATTTTTGTTTTTAAATCCAAATCTAGTAGTTAAGTAAATAATAAAATATAGCTAGTATTCGGACTTTAGTCACATAACATGTCATACAGCAAATAAGTTTGCAAAATAATCTATCTATCTACTAAGCACCAAAACAATTTCATGAGTTGGTATTTGCGTATAAGGTACCTAAATGAGAATAGTAAATCAAATTGAGGCTTAAAAAATGGAAAAATTTTATCAGTCAATCAATCACTTCTGCTTTTGGAAGCAAGATATTTAGATTCAAATAGTAATTATAGATTCGTCTCCCTCTTTATTTCTCTGTCAACTGCATATATAGACAACGGCCAACCTTCAGGCAACGCACAACATAGCGAAAATAATTGAACTTGCAGTTGCTTTAGTACAACCATGCAAGCATATATACAGGGCGTTCGCCGGGAAACGCAACCCACTGTTAGCGCTACAAGGAAGAAACTGCTCCCGGCAAGCGAGCGGTCAGTTTCCGGCATTGTTCGACCGTCGGCCGCGGACTATTTCATAATAATTACGCTTCATAAACTTCATAAACTTGTGTGCTAAGCATTTAAATGTGACGTAATTCATTAGCTTACCTTATAAAAGATGCTGGAAATGTTGACCTTCTTGTGTAATGCACATTTCACATCTTCTGAACATATTTCGAGACACACGCTGCCCTAACTGACTTAATGATTTTTTGGGTGACTGTTCTAGTCGAAAAGCGATATCGTCAATTTTCTCCTCTGTGAGAATACGGTTGACCGACAGTCTCTTTTTGTTAAAAAATGAACCCGTTTCTCTTACTTTTTTAACCAGACGCAGAATTGTTGATTTAGCTGGCAGTAAAGCGCCAGGAAATTCGCGACGAAATTTACTGCGACGCTTTTTAAACGACTTCTTCTTCACATATGTATCGTAGAGAAATATTCTTTGTTGCAAACTGTAACGTACCATAATTTTACTCACACTCAAACACGGTACAGATTAATAAGAGTATGAAGCCCCAAACCAGCCAAACCGCAAAGAAACGTTTATTCACAACACTGATTAATAAGAGACTGAAGTCACAAACTATCTACAATGCAAAGAAACCGTTCTTAACAATGTAAGGGTCACTGCACTGCACTGTTGGGGCAGCGGAGGTGTTAAACAGTGCGGTGATTCACGGTGCCGTGTGGCGGAAACTGCTGGCTGGACTGACCGAACAAGTTGCCGACGGCAACAGACTGGGAGGGTAGCGTTTTCCGGCGAACGCCCTGTATTAAAGTAAATATAGTAATAAAGTATATTATATTTATACAAATATAATTTCATTTATTGGATTGTATTCGTCTTCTTTTTCTCCTTAACCTTTAGGTTGGTGCGAACTATTTCTCGGAAAATTTAAACTATGGTGGTTTTCCCTTGCCTTTTCAAGCATAGAAGTGTATTTGCGTGCTGATTGCTTTAAAATTTTAGACTTTGTGTATAATAGGGTTAGAATTTTTCGAATCTTATTGCCAGGTTCACCATAACTTTAGTAAATAGAAATATGTAATTTAAGACAAATTATAGTAATGTGTACAGCAAAAACATATGTAAGTTCTGATGAATGTGCAAGGAATCGCGAATAACGCGTAAAACATACATTTGTAGACGCGGGTCGAATGCCATTTGGAAGAGTGCGGGCAATGCAACCTGTCGAGCCTGAGTCGGGCTAGAAAGCGACGATGGAATGGTAACGCCGCCCACGCTGACAAACATTTTCGCACCATTTTCCAGGTTGTGCATCCGTGTAAATTTGTGTTGGATCCACCAGACTTAATTGCGGGATCCCGCTTTGCTGGACTACAATCCCTACTCTATATCCGTTGAAGTGATCCAACGTCGAGCGATCGCTGTGGATGTAGCTGTTGCATCCTGTGCTTTAGTCACCTTGTGTATTCCAGTACCATCTAGTCTCTGTGAACGACTCTCTTCTATCCACTGGTTGCATACACTCATAACTGTCGTAGCAGTACAAGCCGCAATGTCATGGTACAACAAAACTTTTCCCCAGAGACCAATCGTTTCGCTACGTTCAAACTCAATCACATGTTGATATTGCGTTCTTTGACATCGATGAATCATACGGCACTTACTTGCAATTTCCCACATTGTTTGACAGCATTGCACTGATTGAGCGAATTGAGCACAATGTAACACTGACCTATCCGGTTAAAAAAAAAACGGCGCTGCTGGGCCTAAGTGCATCCCATCTCTCTGCAATCTTAATACATACAGACTGTTCTATACATCCTCCGCTTAACGAGTTTCCCCAAATAACTCCACACCAATGCCAGCAGAATGGTTCCTTCGAAAGACCATAGCTGAATTCCTTCTTGTTCCTTGCTCCCTGTCATTTCCCCCTCCTCTAATGACCTCGACGTCAACGGCGTGTAAAGCCATAAGCAAAAGGGGAAAAAAACCGGTTAGTTATCCTTAAATAACTCATTTTGTGCGTAGTAAAGAAATAATAAATACTACAAAAACAATTTTTGTAAAAATAGGCCAAGTCTTGTGGTTGTTTAGTGAAAAACGTTATGAGATATTGTCCTGAGCCAAGTCCTCACTTAAAAATTTGTATTCACTTCAGTTTCTAAAACTGAATGGTATTTCTGAGTGTTGTAGATTGTGGATGTAAAATAAAAAGAATTCTGGTAAATTGGCCATTAGCATGTCATAATTTTTACTGAAATTAAAAGCATGATGTATGTGATTTATTCTACGACTTATCAAATCCGAAAGAAGGCAGCGGCAAATCTTGGATTTGTATTTGTTTTGTTAGATTGACGAAGCAACACGTTTAATGTATTTATACACGTTTGCCAAAACATGACATACGTAATGACCAAGTCACCATTTTTTTTTTTAATTATTTTATGTCCACAATCTATAACACCCAGAGAAACCATTCTGTTTCATAAAATGAAGTAAAAAACCACTGTTAATTCTAGACTTGGCTCAGGACAGTATATAATAACTTTTTGTCACTAAACAACGGACAACCACGAGACTTGGCCAATTTATACAAGAATTGTTTTTGACGGATCTTATTTCTTTATGTATTAAGTTATTCACTAATTCTGTTCCGTTGCTCAAATGTAACAGTTCTATTTGGAAATCGGTGTATAAGGACATTCCAAAATTCAACACATCAATATGCATGTCCACAATGTAAACAATGGGTGTACGTCCTCCTTGGCGAAAAATGCTGATTGGCATAGATTTAACTGCCACTACAAATAACTCTCAAACTAGGCACAGGAACAACGAAATATTTGAGCTCTCAACACATCTGAGCTCCCTACATAAAAGAAAATTGAGGCATGTAGCGTCACCCACAGCAAAGGAATTAACCTGCAAACATACGCCGAAACGTATTACGTTTGTGGTCGTCATGTAATAAATACAGGTAAAATCACCAATATTGGAATTTTCTTATGATTTGTAGTTGAAACCCAATAGAAAAAGCATAAGTGTGATGTTGAAAGAGTTAGTTTAGGAAGAACTGGAACACCGAAGGCGTTGCTTTCGGCAGAAGCTGATTGAAAAATTCATGACTGACCTATTTGAAGATGCTAGCAAACACATATTACTACCAGAAACATTCATATCTAGGAATGAACGAGAAAATAAGATAAGGGGCCAAAACCGATCCATTTCTATACTCATTTTTCTACTAGCGATTAGGAAATGGAATAAGAAGGATTTATCGAGTGAGAAAACTTATAATTCTATAGGAGTAGGTCTCGATATATCGCTACAGCCATACTGATCTGGGTTTCCTCAGATCACTACAGGTGAATGCCGGGATGGTTCCTCAAAATAGCTCATTGGTGCCACCTGCCATATCCCGTATATCCCTTCTTATACACAAACCGTTACAAATTAGGATAAGTGCAATGCACCCTCCAACACCCTGTTTTAGTGAATCGCGGAGTAATAATAATGATAATAGTAATAGTAATGTAGAAAGCGGTTAGGGTATTAAGGAGCAGTCGTATGGAAATTTACAAATTTTAGATTTTTCTTATAATCTGTAGGTAAAATTTTATCTCCGTACCTAATATCACCTTTCTATGTATGCCAGAAGCACCTTAGGGTTTTGATGATCACTAGGCAGTCAGTCAGTCTGTGACAAAATCGGTGAAATTTGCATATGAATAATATCCCAACTAAGAACAGGAATAAAAAAAAAAAAAAAAGTTAATGTGTTTGCTAAGATTGCTGATCCCAACGCATAATACAAATTTGAGTCATGCAACGTCACGAAGACCGAAGAAATTGAAGTACAAAAATGGCCTGAATCCCCAGTCAGTGTCGTAGTCAACTCGACTGTCGAGGATATGAAAAACTATGTCTACAGTATATCGTAATTTTGATTTGTATATTGTGTAAAAATGTTGTCAGTTAAACTAAATGGACTTTGTTAATATGTTTATAAGAATTTACGGTGTTGACTCATCAATTAAAGAATTGCAGTTATGTACAAAGTGTGATTTTGATGATCGAGAGTGATTATTTTTCTGAATGCTGTGATAAACACTTGTGAATGTTCTGTAATTTCATTTGGAACTCTTTTGATGCTTATTAACTGATTTTTTAGCTGTATTATTTAGCGCTCGAGGAGTGTTTCTCGACGCCATTTTCAGAGCCCAGAAATTTCGGTGCTGTGTTTATATGATTACGATAATCGTAGTTGATCGATCTCGCTCGGATAAATAATAGCCAGAAATTATATTAGTTTTCTATCTGGATTTTGCTTAATTCAAAAATGAAATCAAAATGTGAACGACTGCTTCGATATATAGACTAACTTGCAGTTCTTCAAATATTAACTAGGCTGAACCATAAGTATTTTTAATGGCATTACAATTTCATAACAGGGTGGGTATGTTTCTAAAAGTTTTTAAAACACTGTACTCTTATCTTATCACCTTTCATCTTGAATGTATGCTGTAACTATGTTGGATAAACTTAATTTAAGATATCCATGTGTAACCAGAAATTTATTTCACAATAATTAGTTGTTCGATAGTCACCATCTGCGCCAACAGTTTCGAACTTAACAAATAAATGCATATCGTCTTATATTCCCAGCCCTTTTTTAGGGCTTATAGCTCTACGAAGTTGATGTATTTAGAACCAGAAGAGGATTAGAGGCAAGTAATGGGAATGAATTCAGCAACGTCTTTTGACGAAATCATCACGGTATTCGACTGAAGTGATTTCTGTAAAACATTGAAAACGGATGGACAGGGGATCGAACGCACATCCTACGCAAATACGCAATGCCAGACACTAGCGTTAACCGCTCATTTACTAGGCACGGTTGGTCTTTTATTCGCGAGTAGTTTGGAACACGCACCGCACGTTCCACGCACCAACATTGTCTCTCACAATACAAGAGCAACAGCTGAAGCGCACAGTGGCACGCTTTAGTAACCTAGAGGTTGTACGCACCACGCTAGAAGCCCGTTAGCAAAAATGATGGATAACGACCCAGAAACATTGCTGAGGGCGTAAAGGAGTACAATACCGCACTCGACCACCATGATTTTTTATTTTTGTTTATAGCTTTACGCCTCGTCGACGGCGAGATCATTAGAGGTGGGAAAGGATGGGTACAAGGAACGAGAAGGAATTCGGCCATGATATTTTGAATGAAGCATCCCGGCATTCACCTGGAGTTATTTGGGGAAACCGTGGAAAACCCAAATCCGTCTGCTCCGGACGGAGATTCGAACCCGCATCCTCTCGAACGAATCATAAAAATTGCACTCCAAGTAGCTTCAGCTTAGTTACGAATTTTAGGGGTTTTTCGTTATAGTCATCTAAATGATGAGTGGTCTGGTGGCTCAGTGGTTAAGCGTCTTACTGAAAATCGAAAGGTCCCCGGTTCGAATTCCTGTATCGGCGGGGATTTTCAAAGGCGCTTAACCCAACCTTCAACTCTAACACAAATTTCCGTGTAATGTGAAGTACGCCAGAATGCTTCAGTGGTTCGGATTGTCGGGTTAGGTTAAGGCGGGTATGATAGGGGCGGAATGTGCAGCCAATAAAATCCCTATGTCTAGGTCATTACGACCGCACGGAATTACGTATTATTATTATCTAGATGATGACTGCTAAGCTTTTCAGTTTTAGGCTCCAAGTTAGCCTATCTGTTTCGCTATTTCAAAATTGTAGTTGTTAGTACATTAATAGAATTTAAAATCAACAGCAACTGAAACCTTTATGCAGGAGAAAATTAATTATACATCGACATTAAACACATAAATACGTGTTAAAATGGTTAATATTAACTTACTGCATCACCGTGTTAAAATCGTTAATATTAACTTACTGCATCATCAAAATCGCTAGAGTAATACTCGAACCAGTTGGATATAGAAATATGATTTCGTCAGTTTTAACTGAGTGTTAATGGAATTTGCAGAAACTAATTATTTTACACTTTATAATTTTCTGAAGTTCAGTGACGATAAATCAATGTCGGCACTCTGCCAAACTCGAAAGTGGTTTTGTGTTGTTACTGTGCAGTGCAACTTGGTCAATACGCGCCAAGACCACCCAGATCAGCAATCCGCAGCCCACCTCATCCTGGGAAATGGACATTATTATTATTATTAATTTAATTGTAATGGAGCACACGCTCCAGTGGCAATGCCTATTGTCATCTAATTACCCCTTTTTTATTATATTATGTAATTTGAGTGCTAAATTCCTCCCCCACCTACTTTTGCGGTAAATTATTCATCACTTCACTTGGTAATCCCTGACACCATACCCACAAAAGAAATTTCTCCACTCCCTTATACATGAAATTGAGTGCCGGCTTGTGGTCATGGTCATCTTTCCCCTTCCATGCATTACTCCTAATTCTTCTACCAATATCCCTCCAAGTCCCATCACCAACATAAGCCTTATACATTCCCAGCACTCTCTTCATACTCTTCCTGCCCACCAATTATTCTCAATCCAGCTCCTTTATCATATCAGTAACCGACTGGGTCTTGTGATAATTTCCACAAACAAATCTAGTTGCTCTTCTTTGCGGGCCCTCAAACTCATATATTTGATAACCAAAATGTGGGTCCTTTACTACATCAATACATTCAAGCAATGTTCTGACCAATGTTTTGCAACCCAGTTCCCTAACTTCTCTGGTACATCCTCTCATCACCCTCTCCAGTAAATAAAGGATTTTGTAGCCTTTTCCTACCACCTGCTCAAAGTGCTGTGGCCAGTTGAGTTTATTATCAAACGTTATGCCAAGATTTTTACACTTCAGACCTTCAACAAGCAATTCTGACCCCACCCTATAATCATAAACAATCATTGGTTTCTAATCTGTTTACCTAAAAAGCTGACTCTTCTTAGCATTTATCTTCATTCCATGCCGACTTATGCATTTAGATATTCTATCCAGGTCAACCTGCAGCTATTAACAGTCTTCTTGTGTGAAGATCCTATTATATACCATTATGCCATCTGCAAATAACCAAAATTCTGACTGTAAACCATCAACATAATCATTAATTAGAATAATGAACAGCAACAGCCCCAATACACTACCCCGTGACATTCCTATATTTACTTCCACCTCATTTGATAATGTATTTCCTGCTCTAACTCTTTTCTATCTGGCTTCTAACAATTCCTCTACCCAACATGTAACTTTTTCATCCGATCCAATAGTTCTAGGTTTATTTGAAGCCATTTTATGGCCTACTGTGTGAAATGCATTAGATCTAGTGAGTTCTTAGCTTCAAGATCATTACATGAAGAAGTAACTATCGTTCCAGATAAATTGGTGCAATGTCCCAGTTTGGATAAAGCAAGGACTAGGAAAAGTGATCCAAACTAAATATTTTGATTACGGTATTTGAAAAATTGTATCTGCAAACTTCATTTACCTCCGAGCTGTTCTCAAAAGGTGTGTAAATTTCTCTGTAGCGGCATCGAGACCTCTTTTACCTGCTGAACTAACTACCACCGCATCAAACGACAGCCAGCTGAATACTAAAAGTCGTATAATTTGACCGCGCCATTATAGAACTTCACAGAAATACACTTGAGGGCTTAAACTCTCTCTAACGGTTACTGACAGTCCTGAAGACGGTTTTTCGCTGTTTTTGATACTCACTTTGACGAATGTGAGATTTTCTCCAGCTCTTGCTCGTCAATGGACGTAATATCATCATAATGTGTATAAATTTGTGAGCGGCCACTTCCTTGAGATTTCCTCGTCCACGTAAAAACTACTGAACCGATATGTATGGGGTTTTCCACATCTGACTCACGTGGATGGTGGACGGAGCAGTAAATGATGATCAGTCCGTAGATAGGTGCTAACAGTCACAATACACCAACTATTCATTTCATAAATTAAAAGACAGCTGCCAAAGATAACTTTACATCACAGTTAAAAACTATTTGTTATTGAATAAAAATCTTGATTATTTAAGGTAAATAGTGACACGAATAAAAAAATGCACTTGTCGTTTATGGGTTCTCGGAAAGTTTATAGATGTATACTGATATTCCTGAAAGTCATGTGATTATCCTGTATCAACCAGTAGGCCTCCTTTAACTCTGAGAAATGCAGCACCTCGATGTGGCATAGACTCATTTAGTTGCCTTATACCCAACCACGCTGTCTTGATAGATTCCCATAGTAAAGTGGTTCTGGTAGTTGCTGGATTCCGTACACGAACGGTTCTGTCAATAATATCTCAAATATGTTCCACAAGGTTCGTCTCTGGTGAAATATGGCCAAATCATGTGCTGAAATTGTGCAGAACACACCCCCAAACAATCGCACAAGATCCGGATCTTGTGACTAGGTGCATCCAGAAGCGTCGAAACGGTATGGTGGTTTTTTGTTTCCTTAAAGGGTTAGAAGTGCCAGAAACGAGCTAGTGATGGAATGACAATGTCCCATTATGGTCCATTTCAATTTTACCAGACAACCCAATCCATCCAAAGTAAATATAACATATAACAGCTCGCAGAGTAACTTGGTGTTAGTTTGGATCCAAGGCCTCGAATCTGATCGTTTGGAAGAAGGTAGTACTGTTTACTCAGTCATCTAGGGTCTGATGACTGTCTTTCCGAGTCCGGGGCAGCCTTTGACGCCGACGTTGTGGGTGGGTAAAGACACCACAATCGCTCTTCTGCTACCACAACCAATCAAATCAAAATATCGATACTCGAACTGCACAGATATGTCTCTACTGATCCCTCTTTAACTTCAGTTTACACAGCGTCGTTCTTCTGTTGATCTGGACGAATTCTCTCATCCGTTGAAGATCTCGATCATACAGCAAACATTGCGCTTTCCTGGATTGAAGTTAATAGCTTCCATGAGGTACTCTCGGTACACCCCTGACATTCCGTGGAGCTTGGAACACTAAATTTCTTAATCACTTCTGAAATACTATCTCCAATACTTAAGGCTCCAAATATCACTCCACGTTCAAACTCTGTTAATTCTCATCGCGAAGCCATTATCACGTTATTAAACGTTTCACAGCACACTCGTAATTCTACTGTTTACTGTGTCAATAATCTGTCTAATCACTCCACCTTTAATATGATTCGAACACCTATTACATTTGTATGTGAGTACTAAAGGGCCTCCATATACTACCGGTCCCTATTGCCCGAAGCCATTTGGCCCCAGTCTGAGGGGCTACAGCATGGACTTCACGTGTCGAGGGTGTGGGTATTTAAGTGTTATGTGTGTTTACATGTCGTGTCCGCGGTGTCCGTGGTGTCTATAATTGTTACAAAAAAATGTATACAATGGAGAAACTGCAAACACTGAATGATCTGAAATCACAGTTGAGCTAGCTGTATGGCCTAAAAGAAGCCAAATGTCATATTTAAAAATAAAATTGTACAACTTCGAGTTTGTTAACTAACCGTAAATACATACATTAGATTATTTATCATTGGTTCACTTCAATCGCGTCTATGGGCGAGGAGTAATTCATAAACTAAGCTGCCGCTGCAGTTTGCATTTACATGAAGAATAGAAAACAGAAAACCAATTTACCGAAAGGATATTATTCATATAGAAAACAATTGACGCATTTAAATTTGGTTCAACAAATCTCGGTTTAGCGTGAAGACTGGCTAACTTACTTACTGATGGATGAGATGATACACAATACGTTGTTCAAAATGGTCACCATATCGATCAAGAGAAGGGTCGCGAAGCCTTCACACCTCAGGGGGCATCCATAAATTACGTGAGGTTTTTTTCGGATTTCCAGGCTCCCTCCGCCTCTGGTGAGATCTGGTCCAACCCCTCCCCCCCCTGGCCCCTCTATCTGGTGAGATTGTAGACTTTATTTTTTAGCTCAACAGTCCAAAGAATATTTCAAAAACCTCACGTGAGATTTCCGTTGACCCTCCCCCCTCCATCTTGGTGAGATTTCGTCGCCCCCCCCCCCCCTATTTCGCCCCACTTAATTTAAGAGATTGACTTTTATTTTGCGGTACTTAGTGCTTTCCTACGAGGAACTGAAATTCTTACAGCTATTTCACACCAAGCTTCAAAGCAGATAATTCCTGGCACCTGTCATGCGATTTCGCGTTTTCTCCAAGATACAGGAAGGTGAAATAGGACTTTACGTAAACAAATCGTAAACTTTATTTAAAGCCCCGATCAAAGTTCATTCTTTCGGGTTATGAGAATTGTTTATGGCAATACACTAAATCATTATTAACACAGATGTTTTTTAAAAAATTCTGGCAACAAAAAGGAAAGGACTAGGATCAACCCAGGAACGACTTGAAGGAAGCATCCCGACATTCGGAAACCATGGAATGCCCGGAAGGGGGATTCGAACCGGAGTCCTCCCGAATGCATGGCAACAACGTTAACCGCTCATCCACCACCCATGGTCAGACGGATGGAGGAGTTATATGAATTCATTAGTTATTATAATCTAATTGTGGTATATAATATATACATATAATAAAACTGAAACCGGGAAAAGTACGTACATTTGAGATTTTTTTAAAAAAATGTGTTGGAGAACTATTAATAAGCTATAAAGAAGAAATAAACATTAGTTTAAAAATTTGTATCAGTATGTCCGCAAGTTGTGACAGGATTCACTTAAAAATATTATACGTATTTTGATGAGATTTCGTTGACAACCCGTGGTCCTTCGAATAAAATAGGGTATATTTTAACAACTGGATATTGTGGGCCATTTCCTCAGTAAAAATCCAGGAACACTAAACACACTGAAATCCGAAACAAAAACAAACACACACTCCATGGACTTGTGAAAAACGTGGCGTGGTGTTTATACTCTCATATTTTGAAAGCGAATGTGATAGTAAATAATATTAATACTGTGTAATATGGTCGGTGCAGTGTAGTGCTTTATATCTTGAGAAGATTCCTCAATGAATCCTACAAAAACCTACATGGTGAAGCTAACCCTGACCATGAGAACAAGATAAAAAAAGTCGCATATGTCGCTAATGATGCACTGGAAATAGAGAGAAACACGTACAACACAAAATAAAACAAAATTCAATTTCATTGGCGTGTTAATAACCTTTATATTAAAAAATAAATAAAAAATTGAAGGTGTATTTTATTTTGGTGTGAAGTCATTAAACAGAAATTTAAGGTACAAGTGTCTACAAATGTCTACAAATTAGTACCCAGTTTTCGTTGAACGGTTTTTCCCTCTTTTCACTGGGTTGGCTCTACTTCGTGGTGTTTTGGATAAGCGGGGGGCGTTTTGGCCTGTTGGCCAGCCCCTGTGTGCGGGCCTGGTAAGTGAATGCTTGTTTTCTACTGCTTTAATTTAGTAACGCTCTCAAAGATAAATGTAGATAAAAGCTTGCAGTGATGTATGAATGATAGACATAAAGATACTTGATACGATCCATTGCAAGCGCAACAGTTGGGTATATGGTTTCCTACTTTGTCTAACTGTACACTTCGTAACTTTTTGCATAGAAGTTAAATGTGATAAAGTGTGTTTGAAGCTAAGCAAACTACAGTGCTTAGCGTCTTCTGTAACATTCGGAGTACTACTGTTATTAGTATTACAGTAATATTAAGTTGCATATGTGTAATACTGAGGGAATGAGAGACCCTACCGAGCGGGGCGGTGTAACGGTTAGCGTTCTCGCCTCACATTCGGGAGGACGGCGGTTCGAATCCCCGTCCGGGCATCCAGATTTGGGTTTTCCATGGTTTCCCCAAATCACTCCAGGCAAATGCCGGGATGCTTCCTTCAAAAGGTCATGGCCGAATTCCTTCCCATTCCTTGCCCCCATCCTTTCCCCCCATCCTTTCCCCCCATCCTTTCCCGTCTCTAAAGTCCTCGATGTTAAAAAGAGACGTAAAGCAGTTAAAAAAAAAAGAGAGAGACCAAATGGAAGATTGGAAGACACAGTAGGCAGACATTTTGAAAAACATCTTATTTAAGTTAATCGTTAACTTATACAATGGAGTGAACATAAGGCAAGGATTTTGCTTGTGACACTCCTGAAAAACAAAAAGGTTATTAATACACAAACAATCTGGGCGAAGGAAGAAATACATGATTGTAGAGCAAAGATAAGACCTGGTTAATTTTGTAACTATAAAACCACATATGGAATAAATGGTGAGTAAGGATTTAGG
The DNA here is from genome assembly GCA_031002005.1 of Vandiemenella viatica. Lineage (NCBI taxonomy): Eukaryota > Metazoa > Arthropoda > Insecta > Orthoptera > Morabidae > Vandiemenella > Vandiemenella viatica. Next base: position 188,787,643 of record CM061921.1, on the reverse strand, counting down.
AGAGATTATAATAGCCTCTTTCAACGAAATGTCAACCTCTCCTTCACGTGGTCCTACCCCTTTTTCACGGACGATGCTTTGGCGACTGGAAGATTCCCGGTATAAGGACCCACTACTTGCCTACGGCCTCCGAAAGGAGGGCGAAAGAGCGGGGAGTGGTCCAGGGCACCCTCTTGCCCTTGGGGTTGGAAACGGTCCCTAAAGGCGGAAGAATCAGAAATGATCAGCGGTATGGGGATGCAGAAGGCAATGGGAAGCCACTGCATTAAAGGCCCTAAAGGTATCCCTAGGCATGAAATCCTCGCAAATTACATATACAATTATGGCTACTTCCTAGGTAAAATATTCCGGACGTGAATTAGTCCCCCAATCGGATCTACGGGTGGGGAATACTCAGGGAGGAGTCATCAGAATGGATAGAAACATTCTACGAGTCGGAGGGTGGTATGTTAGAAGTCTGAATAGGGCAGATAGATCAGAAAACTTAAAAAGAGAAAAGGAACGACTCAAGTTAGATATCGTTGATATTAATGAGATTAAGTGGAAGAATTCCTGGTCTGGGGAACACAGAGCAATAAACTCAAAAGCTCTAAGTGGAGTCACTGGTATAAGATTTGAAATGAACAAAAGAGTAAGGAATTGAGTAAGTGAGTTATTTTGACAGAATTGTTTGATGAGGTTAGGAAATAAGCCCATCCCAGCCACGTTAGTACAAGTGTATGTGCCAAAGTCACAGGAAGATGGTGAAGGAATAGAAAAAATATAATCGGAAGTTAAAGAATTATCCAACATGTGAAGAGAGAGAAAAATCTAATAATCATTGGTGAGTGGAATGCGGTAGTGAGAGAAGGAAAATAGGGGAATACTGTAGGAAGTTTTGAACTAGGTGAAAGAAATTAATGAGGAAGTAAGTCATTAGAATTTTGTGAACGATATAAACAAGTCGTGGTGAACAGAAGAAGGATATACACCTGGAAGCCTCCAGCGGACACAAGCAGATATCAGCTAGATTTTATTATAGTCAAACAGAGTTTCAGGAATCAAGTTCTAGACTGTAAAACAAAATCAGGAGCAGACATTGTCTCTGACCATAAAATGATAGTTATGAAGTGCATGCTGAAATTCGAGAGAATAAGGAAGGAACATTAGCAGAACAGACTGGAAGTGAATAAACTGAAACAATCGAACCTGAGGGGAAAATATGCAGAAATGATAGAAGTGGATGTAAGAAGTAACTCTGAAAGGAGCTCAACAGAGGACGGATGGAATGCAATGAAGAGAGAAATAATGAAAGCAGTTAAAGAAACATTAGGCTTTAGGGAACAAACCGACCGAAAATCTTGGATCACAGAAGAAATTTTGGAGCTCATGGATCAAAGGAGAAGGCACAAGAATGCTTAGGGTGAAGCAGAAAGAAAGATACAATTTAAATATCCGATAATCAGAAAATGCAGAAAAGATAAGAGAAAAATAGCTCGAAGAAAAGTGTGAAGAAGTAGAAAAGGAATTAGTCGTAGGAAAAGTAGATGTGACATGTAGGAATATCAAACAAAATTTTGGAAAAATGAACAAAAGATGTATAAACATTAAAGATGCTGATGGGAAACCTCTTCCAAGCTCAGTAGGCAGAGCTAAACTATGGAAGGAATTCGTTAAAATCAGTATGATGGGGATGACTTGAACAACAGCGTAATCTAAAAGGATGGCTATGTTGAGATGGCGATGATGACTTAGAAGATCCTTTGTTGAGGATAGAGTCTGATAGCGCTCTTAATGTCTTGATATCAAGTAAGGCAGTTGGATTTGATGAGATACCTGCAAAACTTCTGAAATCTCTGGGGGAAGAAGAAATCCAGAGATTATTCAACCTGATAGCAAAAAGTTATGAAACAGGAGAAATTATAACTGATTTTGATAGAAGTATCATCTTCACACTTCCGAAGAAACCACAAACCGACAAATATTAGAATTATCTAACTATTAAGTCTAAACTGCTTTAAAAAATACTGACTAGAACAATATTCAGAAGGACGGAAAAGGTAGTAGAAGAGACAGTAGGTTATAATCAGTTTTGGGTTAGGAAAAACTGCGGTACAAGGGAAGCAACTTTGGATATAAGATTAATAATTGAAGGGCCGATCAAGGAAAACAATGACACTTTTACGGAGTTGGTTGATTTAGAAAAAGCTTTTGACTGTGTTAGGTGGAACAAGATGTTCAAAATCTTAAAGAAGTCAGGCCGAGATAGGAGAATCTATATATATAAAGATGAATGTATGTTAGTTTGCTTATTGGTTGTTGGTTTTGTTCGTTCTTTATACAAATCCACAGTTTTCATCCGATCTCGATGAAACTTTGCACACTTATCCTTTGAATCAAGGGAAAAGTGCTGTCTGCATTAGGTTGAAAAATTATCTTATACATAATACATGTTGTCTCTTCATTTCGAAAAATTACTGAACGGCGATAAACAGACGCGTTGGATATGGAGGTCTCTGTATTGTTTTTCAGTGTAGCGGTTATGTAAGTCAGTGGTTAAAGCCCTTGGTTACTAGTGATTGGATCGTGGTCTCCGGTTCAAATCTCCGTGGAGGCTACGATTTTCAAAAATTGATCGTAACAGTCACACCTGGACCGTCGGTTATTCAGATTGAATGTTAAACTGTATATATCACAAAGTTAGGGGCGCAATGAGAGGCAAATCGTAGGTAGTCTTGCAATGCTGTAGGTGTACACTTTTTTACGTTATATTGATCCCTCAGGGGTGATTCGCAGTCAGTGTGTGTGTGATCTGCAGTAATAATACTATATTGCGGAAGTAAGTCTCTGTCTTTTGTTACGTTTTGACAACTAAATGGCTATACCGATATTGACGGAATTTAACAAGAAAATCTGTAGGGAGGGGACAGGACATTTTTTTCTGTATGATTAACAGTTGTAGTCACGAAATTTTGAGAACTTATCGAATGGTGACAGAGCGACGGATTTGTGTGTTAGTTTCTAATGTTACGTCGATTGCTCAAGCTGTGCTTCTCGCTCGTTAAGTTAGTGTATAATTTGTTAATAAATTTCGTATAGATGTAGATTTTCCCTGTCCTATTACTTTGTGTCTGCTTAAATGTTTCTGGCACCACTTTATTTTGCCTTCTTTTTTTACATGCCTTGCGGGCGTAAACTGGCCTAAAGTATAGCTCTAGCAGAGCATGAGCAGCTAAAGTTATTAGAACCCAAGAATCTGATGCTCATGCTGAAGAAATAAGAGAAGACCAAGCTGAAATAAAGCGCCCTTAGTTAACAAGCCCCCCCTTCCCTCCCACATCCCCTCACTTTCGTTTGTTTTTCTGTTTTTAAATATGTTGAAAATTGATTCTCTTCAAGAGTTTCGATGGTGGAATGATATAGTAATGGCTTTCCGGTCATATTATGCCGACTCGGTGTTGTTTCGGACCAATCCTTCGCAACCAACAATTTTCGATATACAATTCTGGCAAATAAATTCTTAATCAACGCATACGAAGTGGCGGGTATCAGCTAGTAAACTATATAAGAATGAAGTTGCTACAGTAATACTAGAGAACCATGAGAGATACACATCATTTACAAAGGCTGTTAGACAAAGTTATATTCTATACCCATTAATATTCAGCTTGTATGTAGAGGAATCAAAGAAGGAAGGGAACGAAAAATTGAACGTTGCATAAGTGTTCAAAGACAAAAATCAGTATGCTGATGACATTGTCTTTTTCGTAGAACCAGCCTAGGAAGTTACTGAATGGTATGAACAAAATTCTGAAGGAAGAGTTTAGACTAAATATAAAACAATGGAAGACAAAAGTGACGAAACGTAGCATAAATAAAGAAGTAAGAGAATTCTGCTGATTACAACTGAAGACCAAACCTCGGATGATGTTAAACGCAGTGTAGCAATAGTACAAAGAGCTTTAATGAAGAAAAAAAAAACATTTTATTTCAAATTTTGATCTAGGACTTAGAAAGAATTTTTTTAAACTCTGTGTGTGGACTAGCCAAGCATTGAGTTTAGGAATACGACTAAGAAGGAAAATCGAAGCATCTGAGATATGGTGCTACAGAAGAATGCTGAAAATGTGGTGTGCAGATAAAGTACTAAATGAACTAGTTTTGGAAATGATTGGCGAGAAAAGAAGATTGTGGAAGGGACTTGCAGAAGGAAGAGACAGGATGGTAGGTCTTATTTTGAGACATCAAGGATTGGTTAATTTGTTAGTTGAGGGAACAGATGGAGGTAAGAACTGTAGAAGTAATCTTAGAGATCCAAGAAAATCATAGTGCAGGATTATGATGTGTACGCTTAAAAGAGTGTCAGGGATTGGAACAAATTACCAAGTGAAGTGATGAATATTTTATAAAAACGTCGAAGGAATTTAAGATTAAAATTTGTAAATCGTAAAAGAAGATGAAGGAAGAATTTAACACTCAAATTATATGAGATAATGACAAAAACAAAATATTGAAGGTTAATTTAATGACTAACGGAATTGCCGCCGGAGCGTGCACTCCATCTCAATTAAATTAATTTAAAGGACAGTTGAAATAACTAAGATACAGATACACATGCTACGACGAAGCGCGAAAACATACTGTACTGAGCAATCACTACCTAGTGGCTGGCACCTGTGTAGAAAATATTGCTAATATCGAGCATGCTAAATGAGCATGCTGGCAAATTGAACGACGATCTATTTTTGAGCGTGCTACCTGAGGGAGGGGTTAGAGGGTGAAAGCTCATAAACAGGTGTGAATGTGTCTGCTAACGAGCATGATAGAATCGATCAGTGAACGGATGCAAGTGTGCGTGTACGACTTCGAGCCAAATATCTGGCTGGGGAGGTGAAAACACATTACAGTCTTTAACTGTTTATTGAATCTACGAAAGCCTTTTGAATCAACGGTCAAAACTGTATAAAAATAACATAGCAAGAAATAATGCCTATCAATATTTGATAATTACCCGACGTTGACTGTAAAAAGTATAAAAACTGTAAATAAACTTGTAATAAGTTGCGTTTCCAAGGCGAGGCAATGTGCACGTATCGAAGGAGGGATATTTTTCGGCGAGCGGAAGCCGCGGACCCGTTCGTCAAGCCACCCGCTGCGCTGTTGACAATAACAACAGGGACACAGCCAACCTACGAACAATAGGGACACGCCTCTAGGATATTCTTTGATTCTGTTCCATGGAATGCTGCTCCGAGGCGGAGTGGAGACGCAGCACTGAGAGACTGTGTGTGGAAGTGAGTGGACGCTGTGGCCGGTCTGCCGCCATCCTCTGGGTGTCTGAGGTGCGCATCCCGTCGCCAGCAGTGTCGACAGCAGTACGCGGACACGGTAAAGTGATTCTAACATTGCGACAGGTTGCAACATTCCATGGCCCGAAAAATACCCCTGATTGGCTAGAGTCTTGTTTGGGAGAACCAACTGAGCTAGCCATCTGCAAAAATTATTCACATGTAAAATTAGATGTCTTTTAATTTGTTGAATGAATTCATGTCTTTTGTGACCCATCTTTCATGTCCTTGTAACCGTTGAGACATGTAATGTACGAGGCTCAATATTAATATGGTTGATACAGAAAAGATCAAAGAGTTTTAATTGCTGACGCCATACAGCGTGTCTAACAAGTTTTAAAGTAGAGCCACCACCAAAAGAGACTATTACATTATGGCGCTCCAACCTGTGAACCAATTATTTTGATATGTTGCAAACAAGTCGTAATAGTGAGTAGAACTCTCTGTGTTTTCAGAATTTTCCGGTGTGGTTGTAACAGCAGCAATCCAGCATGTACACTAATTATATATGTCATGTGTAATATATGTATATTGTAACGGCTAGGATTTGTAAGGGCGATATGGACGCAGTTATAGGTTGTACATGTGTGATATACTGAAGAGCTGTTTCCAAACACGTTGTCTATGTATTTTTTTATGATAATGGTATTTTTTATGTGAAATTTGGTTGTGAGGGCAGAGGTGTCAATGTCTGACGGTTGTAATAGAGAGATAGAATGTATATCGGGGTTACATTGATGTGACCTATGTTGATTTTCATGCATATGGTTGACATTCTTTGGAAAATATCATGTTCATTGTGTTATTCGGTTGTTGAATTGGAGTTAAAGGAAAAAGAAAAAAAGGCGATAGCTGAGATGTAGGTTTTATGTTTAAAAGATATTTGTTGATGTACGCATTTGTTTCGGTGCTTTGAGAATTTGGTGTTGATAGTGTTTTCCTGTTCTGGATGTTGAGTTTTTCATGCCTGGCGGTCCGACCAGCGTTGTAGTTGGTATATGTGTTTTATGCTAATGGATAGCTTGTTGATGTTTCATTGTTTGACGATATTTATTGGTGATTTTATGATGTGGTTGTTGTCCTGTTGTGGAGGTAAAATTAATGTCAGACAGATCAGCGTTGAAAGTCTCATGTATACTCAATTGATAGGAAGATAACACATAAGTTAACATGGAAATCAAAGACGGCAGTTCAAATTGCGAAGAGCCTATGCCCATTTCGCGCATCTTGGGTGTAACGAGAAAAGGGGATGAAAGTACCACTTCTTTTTTTGGAGAAATGGTTGCCCAACAGCCGAAGCCAGCTGATAATCCACAAAGCAAAGCCGAAAAATTTGATCTTCTCTTTGCCATGATGTCAATGATAAAGAGCGGACAAGACCAGCTGAGGTCCGAAATGTGATTAGTCAAGACTGAAGTCACAGAAGAAATGGCAGTACTAATAAAAAAAGGAGGTTGGAGACTTAAAGAATACCATGTCTGAAGAACTCAGGGGAGTCAAGGAAGTATTGAAAACGATGCAGGAAGAACAAATCAGAATCTCCAGCGCCCTGAATCGCGTTAAAGAGCAGTCACCACAGATGCAAAGAGAGATGTTGGAATGGAAGCAACGGACGGAAGCGCGAAAAAACCAATTAGAACTGCGAGTCGCTGATGTACAAGCAAGCACTGAAACAAGGATGAATCATATCGGAGTGCAGATCAGTGAGGTTCGCCAGAGTATCGCCGAGTGTAAAGCAGAATGCAAAAGTCTCGGTGAGACGCAGAACAGTTTTCCAGACAAGTTGTAAATGAACTGCATATCCTAGGGGATCAGAACGAGAATGTCTTGCAAGCATGTGCACTAAGATATGTCAAGGCGCCGAAGGTGACGCTTGTAGGAAGTGAACGTATGGACTTTCAGTACATTCATCTCATTCAAACAGCAAATACATGTTCAGTGATTGGGATTTCTATACTAGACCTGTCAGATGGCCGAAAATCTGAGTTTGTCTTGTATGAACAGATATTTCACGGTAGGGGTCTGCTCGGTGTTTTGTTGAATGAAAAGATTTCGGCACAGGTGCCGAAGATGAATGGTTTTCACGGACTGCGTTCCATGTCGACGCATGTTAAAAAAGCAGCATGCCACAACATAAGCTTGAAGTATTTTCATTTCAAGGTTGGAAAAATAAGATTTCGCACTTCTGAGGTTGAGAGGGAACGATGGTGTGAAAACCGCTTCCAGACGATTAAAGTCAACTCATAACCAGCAGACCTATTATGCTTTCTCGATGGAATTGACACTGATGTGAGTTTAAAGATACCTTGTTGGTTGTAAATATGGCCCTTAGTTAAGACTTAAGCAGGTAGTATAGTGGGTTTAAGTACAATAGTCTATTCTGTAAACGGTGGTTTTGTATTAAAAACGTGTACACACATTCAAGATGAAAGGTGTGAGTTCTGATGAAGAAGGAATGAGAGTTCACGTAAGTTTTGCTGACCCGATTGACTTCGCTACCGCTGTTAAATACTGAAAAAAAATCTTAATATAAAAGATTGGAAAAAGAAGAAACAATGTCTTGATAGGCTGCGAAAACGCTACATCCTTTAAAATAATCTCGCTTATAAATAATGCTCTTCAAGTGGCGTGGGAATGAAAACCAAAAGTGTTCATCTGCAAGAAAGAGAATAATCTAGCGGCCTAATTCAGAACTAAATATGACGATAAGGTTGTGAACGAAATGTTTCTCGCGGGAGTAACCAATAAATATTAGATGGTCTTGTCAATGAAAAGAGAACTTCATTTTTGTCTACGTAGTGTGTCGGAGAGAGGTATGGCGTCAGAAAGGCGCAGATGTGTTATGTGCAGATAGGCTGAAAAGGGAACTGAGTGTCTACAGCAGTCTTCTAATGTGGCAAATAAGTCCACCTCATTAAGCTGGGTGGCTCAATCCCCGGAATAACCAAAAAGCGGCAGAAGTAGATTGTTGCTTTAGTTGAATAAAGAACAGCCTCTCGCAGAAAGGTACACAACGGATGGCGTGATTTAGACACAGGTGCGGCGCAGTATGTACAACAGTGACCGGTAAACTAAGAAAAGGAAATCATCAATTGTTAAAATTCACAATTATCTTATATTCCTGAAGTTCTGGTAATTACTCCCATGAAGATGTATATGAAAAAGTAGAACACCAAAGTGAGTTCGAGAAAAACAAGAACGAAAGTATTAAACATCACCCTCTCCATACGAAAGGCCGCACAGATGAGTAAAATGTCCCACTACACGCACATATATTGTTTCCCGAGTATATTCGGTTCAAAAGGACTGGTGATATACTGAGGTAGCGTAATGTTAAAACAAGCAAAATTATAGCAGTGATAAAAAGTTAAGTAGGCTACTGAGGATTTGGATTGCCGAGAAGAAGCAGAAGAAAGTGGCTTGTTGCGAATATGGGAATGTCAGCTGGGGCGGATGTTGTCCCTGACAGCGGGGGGTAAGCAGTGTTTGTGTGAACTTCTCGGAATAGGGGAACCAGCAGGTAGACTAATCCCCTAGTCTTTTGAGTGGAGCTGGAGGCCGGCAGGTGTGTGTCCTTGACTTCGTTCTGGGTGAATGAACGGGGTTAGATGACTGTTTGTTTGTGAAGAGGCAACTACCTTCGCTAGTAACGCGTGATTGTAGTATTGTTATGAATAGTGTTCCGTTATCAATAGATAAGTCGTGTCAGTAAAAGCTGTTAGATTCGAGGGATGTGTAGAAATGTTGTGATTGGTGCATCATCTGTCTTTATAGTAATTGTTTTTATAGCATGAGTTTTGTTATTTTACGCTTTGTGTATATTAGAGGACATTGATTAATGTTATTCCCCTGTAGTCTGATGTAATTATGTTCTAAGAAATTGGATCCTTAAGTTCAGATTTTATGTGATTATTGATTGCTACTGATTGATATGGCCAAGTGTTTTCATCTGTAATTGTATTATGTGTGAAGGTCTATGTGAATAATGGAGGGACAACCTCACATAAAAATGTCCATAGTTTCTTATTTTGATTGACCTGTAACGCTTAAAGACATTCCATTGTGAATCTATAGTAAGTGCTTATGACACACTATGATAAGTACTGTGAACCGTTGGTTTTATTTTTTTATTTTAGTGTTGTATATTTTTTTATGTTATGTGTATAATGTATAATGATACATTAAGGCTGGACCCTGCTGTTATGTGGATGGTACACTCTGGATGGTTGATGCATTGGGAAGTTTTGCACACGAAGCGAGTTGTATTGTAAACATTCACAGTTTGGCGCCTTTAACGCGTCCTCACATGACATTTCCGCAGGGGAATTTGTTTGAAAATGGGTGAAGTTTATAAATATCTCATGAAATTGTAAGTTTTCAGGGTTATATGGCTTTGTAAATGAAGGGTAGTACTATCATGAGGGCAGGAACTGAACTGTCAACAAAGATGTAGAAAAGACTTTCTAAGCAAATTTAAATTCCATGGAATTTAAATTTTGGTGGGTTGGTCGGCAAGCTGTAATAAGTCGCGTTCCCAGGCGAGGCAGTGTGCACGTATCGAGAGGGCTATTTTTCGGCGAGCGGAAGCCGCGGGCCCGTTCGTCAAGCCACCCGCTGCGCTGTTGACAATAACAACAGGGACACAGCCAACCTACGAACAATAGGGACACGCCACTAGGATATTCTTTGATTCTGTTCCATGGAATGCTGCTCCGAGGCGGAGTGGAGACGCAGCACTGAGAGACTGTGTGTGGAAGTGAGTGGACGCTGTGGCCGGTCTGCCGCCATCCTCTGGGTGTCTGAGGTGCGCATCCCGTCGCCAGCAGTGTCGACAGCATTGCGCGGACACGATAAAGTGATTCTAACATTGCGACAGGTTGCAACATACCATGGCCCGAAAAATACCCCTGATTGGCTAGAGACTTGTTTGGGAGAGCCAACTGAGCTAGCCATCTGCAAAAATTATTCACATGTAAAATTAGATGTTTTTTAATTTGTTGAATGAATTCATGTCTTTTGTGACCCATCTTTCATGTTCTTGTAACCCCTGAGACATGTAATGTACGAGGCTCAATATTAATATGTTTGATAGAGTAAAGATTAAAGAGTTTTAATTGCTGACGCCATACAGTGTGTCTAACAAGTTTTAAAGTAGGATCCACCACCAAAAGAGACTATTACAAACTTGAGTTCCGTCTACAAAAAAAAAAAAAAAAAAAAAAAAAAAAAAAAAATAAACCCTGCAGAAAGTTTGCTGAAACGCAACAAAAGGAAAACACAAACACTTAATTCTAATGTTCTATATCTAATTGTATAAATATTGAAGCTTGCAATGATTAAGGTAGGAGGGCGAGAAGTATGGCTTTCAAGGCCAAAACGTCATCGGAAGCTGTGTTAGGTTAATATAACCAGTTCTCGGGTAAAGTTATCCTAACACGTAACTTCAATGGGAAATGACTTGTAAAAACCCTAAACGTGTATCTGAACCCATCGAATAACATGACACAAACAAATTATACGTTGATTAAAAAGCAAAAAACAAAAACTTTTCTGTTGTTTATTCTACCGAACTTTTTAAAAACAACAGCAGTAAGTCTCAGTTGATACGTTCCGTGAGATGATATACGGACTGGAGATGGGCCTAAGCTATTATGGAATACTACATGCACCGTGCGTGTGTCTGACTAGTGGACACTCTTCGTCAGGTGACGCTACTATCGTCTGGATGGGTTTATATCGACAGTAGGTAGTTAGTCATAATGTTCTGGCTGACAAGTGTAGAAGCCGCCTGCTGCGGAGCTTCATGTTTAACGATGTGCTCCGAAACACTTGTGCCTACGCCAGTATTGTATTCTCCCTTCAAATCTACAACCTCACGCTCTGTGATGAGGAGTGAACGTCCACTTCCATGTCACCTATATGTGTTTTTTAGCGTCCTTCAACCTACTTCCATAGATACTCAGTACAGTAGCAGACGGACAGCCAACAAGTCTAATCATTTCCGAGATGCTCGTTCCCGGGAGCTGGGCATAACCATTTGCCCTTTGTCAAAGTCACATACGTCAACGGATTTCCCCATTTGTCACATACATCGTCGCTGTAATGACTGCTCAGGTCTCTCTTCCCGCTTATATGCTTTCCTTACTGCATGACGTAACCACAGCTTCATCAGATGGCATTCATCCTAGCTGTCGGCAATACCCATAATGTTTTGGCTCATCAGTGTATTGTAGACAAAATTATTTTTTTACTTATGGCTTTACGCCTCGTCGAAGTCGACGTCATTAGAGACGAGATTGGATTGGGAACAAGGAAAGGGAAGGGATTCGGCCATGCCCTTTTTGAAGGAAGCATCCCGGCATTCGCCTGGAGTGATTTGGGGAAACCATGGAAAACCCAAATCTGGATCCGTTCACCCACCACTCTAGGTGACGAATGTTTTTGTAGTTATGTCTGTCGCTAGCGTGGTGACCTGCGTTGTGGCAAGCAGTATAACTCAAAATATGAACTCAAACATTTTCGTTGATGGTATCTTTGAAACGAATACCTGAGATGATGGAACGTTTGATCTCAATAATTAGCCTCCAATTTATAGTATGTCAAATACATGACAGTAATTAACATCATCGATGGTAATATCGACTTTGACTTTAGAGAGTCTTCATTTAACCCAAGCACGTTAAAAAGATATTAATTTTGAAGACTTGTCACTGAACATGACAACCTATCCTAATTACTACCAGCTGACTGAGTTATTCGTAGAAAAACCTGGATACTGTATTTTAGTTTACTTGAACAGCATATGAACAGAAATTGATGTCTCGCAATTCTCAATTAGCCTCCGATGTTTGTGTTTATGCGATTCTCACTCGACGGAAATAAATTTCGGTGTGGACTGGTATAGTACCTCATTTCCCCAGTTTCAATCACCCTTTTTTTCCACTACTTACTCTACTTCCCGTGTCCAGAAACGTACTAAACTTCTTTATCCAACTTTCAGCAGCTTTCTCAGCATTGTGCTTTGATAAACTAATTATGTCCTCTTGATTCCCAGGTTCGTCTAAAAGGATGTTCATGTTACTATATCTTCTGGCTCCAGTATTCAGCGACTTTCAAAGCGTTGTCTTTGGTAAGATTAAATCCTGCTGATTCATAGGTTCGTCTAAGAATGTATAGACGAGTAGGTGATCTTGTGCCTTCATTGTTCCACATTCGCATGTTTCTTCCTCTGTTTAGCCACATTTCTCCAGGTTGTTTTTGTATTTAGACTCTCCTGCCCTGAGCAGATTAAGTGCACTCCATGTGGTATACCTTAAATTATGAGCACTCTGCTGGTTGAGTAATTAAGGTGTCTGACTGGGGATCGAAAGGTCCCTGGTTCGAATCCCTGTCGCGGCGGGGCTTTTCATAGGCCCTTCACCCGGCCTTCACCTCCGGCACAGTTTGCTGTGTAATGTGAAGTAATCCACAACGCTTCCGTGGTTCGGATTCCACGCTAAACTGTAGGTCCCCTGTACCGGTAGGATTGGCGGGTTAGGTTAAGGCGGCTACGACAGGAGCGGAATACGCAGCCAATAGAAACCCTGTCACCAGGTCATTACGACCAAATGGAATTATTATTACCTTAAATTATGACCTCCAGGTAGTTCATCTTTAAGCTCGTGATTATGATCGCAGTAGTTTTTCTGCCAGAGCTTTATTCGCGTAGTCTCCCGTGTGGTTGATACGGGTATCGTTCTCTTGAGGAAACTCTTTCTAGTCCTCAATCGTTATGGGACAGTGGCGTGGTTGTGTAGTCGGTGCCGATAGTCTTCTAATTGCACCTTTCTCTATTTTCTGCGGCTACTGTTCTTCTGATTTGTGGTGGTACTATACCCTCTAATTGATATACCGTTGTTAGAGATGTAGATCTCAAACATCCAGTAACTATTCTTGCTGTATCGTTTAGAGCAATATTCACTTATTTTGAATGAGCCGATGCCTCCCACACTGGTGATGCGTATAGCTGTAGTTATTAATACTCGGGATGAGCTCCCCATGATGTTCTCTTTAGTTTTTTCAATTAAAGCAATGCATATTTACTCTATAATAATAATTATAATTCCGTGTGGTCGTAATGACCTGGTGACAGGGTTTCTATTGGCTGCAAACCGAGTGTGGTGGGTGAGTGGTTAGCGTTCTGGTCTCGTTTTCGGGAGGACGCCGTTTCGAATCCCCGTCCGAGCATCTAGATTTGGGTTTTCCATGGTTTCCCCAAATCACTCCAGGTGAATTCCGGGACAAACTCGTACCGCTCTCTTGAGTGCTGTTCGTTCCAGTAATGACGCGACTGGTTTTATTGTCCTGACTGTGGGGCCAGAGCATTACCGCTCACCCACCACACTCGGTCTTAAAAATACCATTGTCGTAGCGGTATTTGAACCGGCGACCCCTGCAACACGGGGCTTGCACGCTATCTTCTACGCTGCTGGGATCGGCCACAGACAGCCGAAAAATAAAGCATTAAAATATTATATGTATTTAGCACGAATTCAAATCCTTTCTGATATTGCAATCTTAACACGACCAGCAAACTGTATCACAATGACCATACTAAAGACTAAACACGTAAAACACCCAGTCATTAATATGAAAAAATATATTGAATCCTGAATTTAGTTTATAAGTATCACTATACAGAAAGCATTAAATTTGCTCTTAGTTAAGTCGCATGAGAGGAACGTATACAAAACGTTTAACGGAAAATAGAAATATTTTGGTTAGTATCGGCACGACAATTAACGTAATCTTAAGATGTGATGCAGATGTCAGTCTTTCGCTTTATAAATCTAATGGCAGAGGTGTTTTTCTGAAGAGATATTGTTCCATTTCTCAAAATGAGAAACAATGTTGACAATTTGTTTATGGCTTTACGTCTCGTCTACATCGATGCCTTTAGAGGCAGGAAAAGACTGAGGACAAGGAACGAGAAATAATTAGGCCATGGCGTTTTAAAGGAACCATTCCGTTAATCACCTGGAGTGATTCCGAAAAACCATGGAAAAAATCTGGATGGCTCGACGTGGACTTAAACACACGTCCTCTCGAATGGACAAGTTAGGTGGTGTCTGGCTTTCAAAGCCTCATATTGGCAGGTAGTGGCAAAATTTCGAAAGGCGGCTGAATCGTTCTTCACATTAATTTATTAGAAGTCAATCGTTGTACTAAAAAATCATTTTCCGGTGTCAATCCTTTATCTTAATATATATATATATATATATATATATATATATATATATATATATATATATATATATATAATATTAATTTCATTTGTCCACTTTACGCAGAACAATGTGAATTTCGTGATCTCGCGGATTTTACGTAATTATTGTAGAGAATTTCCTCTCCAGTTGCTTGTTAAAATTTTAAGTTATTAACAATAACAAATGCCAATGCAACTGTAGGAATTTTTTTGTATTTCCTACTAGTTTTACCTCTCGGCGACGTATTTGCACTGTTTTCTGTAATATGTTTTCGGTTTTCAATTTTTTTTTACGGACGGATTTGTTTGAATGTCATTACATTTATATACGGGTATTTATTTAGTATCAGATCAGTTGTTTACTTAACCAGCATGCCAATTCTAATGTTATACATGATTAGAATAATGGAAAGCATTTATACCTTGACCAATCACGTGACTTTTTATGCTGCACAGTGTTCTTTCACTTTCAGAATGATCTGAAGCAAGTTGTTGTACGTGTTGCTATTGTTCAACTGTTTTTCTCAGTGATACTTGTCGATTGTGTGTTGTTAGCGGAGAGTTGGAAGTCTGCAATTAAAAAGTCAAAGGCCACAGGGTTCCGACGGCTTCTGCCGCTTCCCGTAGGATTCACGGAGGTGGAGCTCCACACTCCCGTTTCAAGTTTCGTCACTAGAATGGATATGATGGGGTCAGCCCACGCTCCGGCCGTTCTTTACGTCCAAGCGGAGTTCTCTCCAGGGTACTCAATGGATAGCAGGCTGAGTGGACCTGGGGAGCCAATCCGGACGTTCAGCTTCGAGGAAAAATCCTCGGTTTTGTCGGTGATCGAACCCCGGTCGACTACGCTGTAGTTAGACGTTCTACCGCCTGATCTACGCGGCCAACAGTAGACAATTACAAACTACAAAAATATCACAGAAGGCACAGGATCGCTGACGTAGATTACGCAATTGCTTAACGTTTTAAATTAGAGTTGTGTTGGAAATACATATATTCTTCCATGAAGGCTTCGTTATTTTCACGAGGGCACGAACAAGCTAACAGATCACAATATATGAATACAACGCATTATTGTTGGTGAAGAAGGAGTTCGAAACGATTTTGAGTTGCAAACTTGAGCTAGGAATTTATACTAGTAGCTGATGTCATAAGGCTAGAAGAAAGTACCTTGTAAGGATACGAGGGCAAATTTTAAGGCTTTATTTGTGGAGTTTTGAGTCACTTTTATAGTATTAGCTCATGTTGAAGGGTTTGAATACGTCAATAGTGGAAAATTTTGCACCAGGAGGACTTCAGCTCAGGAAGAACCTCCTTTTTAAAACACATTTGCAAAGAGGTAACAAATCGGAAAATTTGAGAAAACTTATAAATAGTTGTCAACAGGTACAATGGTGGCCTTTAGTAATTTATGAGCCAGAGAGCGTTTGTGGCAGCTCCAGCAGTATTGTTAAGGAGGGGACCGATGTCTCTATTAGAAGTGAATATCGTACTTGGATGATCGCTAAATTCGTATAACATTTTATCGTTATGGGAAGCAAGTGTTGGTCGCTAGAAGGTGGTGAACCACTTACATAGGTATAGCGCTGTCAAATATTAATTCCTTTCATCGGCGAGTCTGCTGGAATCCTCAAGGGCCTAGAATATTGTCTGAGATTAGCTTTTTTCTTTAAAATTATAGGTGAGTTGTAAGGTGGTGTTGAGGTCTATTTAAAGAGGTCAATGATCGGATGCGATTCAGCGGAGCATTGATAGAATTTAAATGATTTTTTAATGTTCCAGAAAGCATGGTTCATGTTGGGAAGAAATAAAAGAATAAAGGATTTGCATTGTAGGTTATTTAGAAGTGTGACGACAGTCAGGTGCGTTACTTTATTTACTAATGATGAAAGTATGACGTTTCACTACAGGTAGCAGCGTTCAACTGTTGAAGACCAGTGGGGAGATGCGTAACATGTATAGAACTAGTAAAGGATGCAAGATTAGGACTTTTACTAATGTGCTCGTTTATAGAGAACTTTCTTCGTAGTGTTTACGTAAGTGGCACATAATATTTTTGAATCAAACAGTTAAATCAACAACTTCTAATGATGCAGCGCTCAATCAATTGGAGAATGCGCTCTCCATGATGAACTGGGTGGTTACCCGTTGCATTCGCCAGTGTGTGTTCGTATGTGTTATTGTATGTGTGGATGACGGTCATAGTGTGTATGTTGAGTATAAAGTGTAGTTTGCATTGTATGAAATGATAGATGAAGAAGGGAAAGGGTGAAACCCGGTGCCGGCCCATTCAGGCCTAAGATACCGAGAAGTGACAGGCTTAACTACCCCATCCGACGCGATTTAAAGGTGGCCATACACGATCGCTCCATCCGTCCAAATGGAGCGATGTCACTCCATTATCGCGTCGTGTGTGGGGAAACTGATGTGGATGACGTGAAGTGACAGGATTATTTGGATATCCGGTCAGTCCAATATACATCAGTTTCGTCCATCATGCCATCAAGCCAACTGACGGTGTGTGGGGAAAACCACGTGGAGCGACACCAAGCCATCACTCCAGTCGGCTCGTGTATGGCGAAACCGCGGTCCAAACTCTTCTCATTCTGTCACCGACCACCGAGCAGACAACATCAGTGCCTTTAGTAGACTATGGAACAGGGGCGGATCCAGGATTTTGGTTTGGGAGGGGCTTGAGCGGACTTGGCTTGAGTGGATTTTTGGTTTGGGGGGGCTTGCCTTTAGTGGATTTTGGGTTGGGGGGGGGCTTGAGTCGGGCAAAAGGTAGTATCCTCGGGCCTCAAATCCGTAGAGCTATGGAACATTCTACCATTTCTTTTTTGTTTTGAATCTGCTAAAGTAATATTTGTTTTGCTACTAGTTAAATATTATTTTGAATAGAAAATAATACAGTTTTATATATTATTAAGTAACAATTAGAAAGATTTTTTTTTTACTTTAAATAAAAAATAACAATGTCGTCTCAATAAGACTTTGTGTTGGAGATTAATGACAAGTATAAGGACTTATCATGCTTGTAGGATATCTAATCTTGACTACCATGACAAAATATAAATAAATGTGGCAATAGATCAATTACTAATATTATTTAAAAATAAAGACATAATCGCCAACAGAGAAACCGTATTGGAAAAAAAAGATAATTCATTGTGGAATTGTTTTTAAAAAGATCATAGTATGACAAGATTAATTTTATATGAGCCTACTTGTTTAAATATATTGTTTTACAACATGTGACGTAATTGTCATTATTTTCGGCCTGCTAAAGTACTTAAATTTAAAAATCTGTTTTATAATAATTTTGTAGTATTTTTGAAGGTTTTCCTAATATCACAGAGCTTATTTTTTTTTATATAATTTCGCACTTTTTTATGTTTATTTAATTCTCAGCATTTGTATTCAGTATTCGATAGTTTGAATATCCTTTAAAATTAATTCAGGCTCATTTTATTTAGTACTTGGCATAACTAGATTGTTGTATTGCAAATTGACAACCTATTGTTGTTTGCTTTGCCTAGTT
The DNA here is from genome assembly GCA_031002005.1 of Vandiemenella viatica. Lineage (NCBI taxonomy): Eukaryota > Metazoa > Arthropoda > Insecta > Orthoptera > Morabidae > Vandiemenella > Vandiemenella viatica. The sequence goes on along the minus strand of CM061921.1, from coordinate 188,769,531 downwards.
TTTCACTGTCGTGGCTGACTGGAGTGATGGAATGATGGTGTATGTGCTACGCTTTTGGATGGCCACCTTAACGCAGCCTTTGGCGCACAATCTGGCGATTAGGAACTGTGCACCACCACCTTTTCTACTCTGCTGGCCAAATCCTGATGATGAAAATTTCTTCCACCACAAGGACTCAAACCACCCAGCCCCCTGTCAGCACTGGACACCATAACGTTGCCACAAAACCAAGTAATAGAGGGGGCAGTCAACAACTGATAGAAACAAATTGCAAGTTATGTGCAGACCTCTGTAAACAACGGATGGTGAGATTATGGAAAGAAAAGAGTTGTAGTAAATATAAGAATTCAAACCACTATGTAATTTATTTGGCTCATTTAAGTAGCTTGAAAACCTATCTTTTCCTTTGATTTTTGGAGTTTCGGGCATTTTAATTATTTTTTTCTTCCACTGTTCCCTCTACCAACAAATTAACCAATACCGTATGTATTAAAATGCGGCCCATAATCCTGTCTCTTCTAACTGCAAGACTTTTCCACAAGCTTCTTTTCTCATCTACCGTTTCCAGAACACGTTCCTTTCGTATTTTATCTGTCCACTTAATTTTCAACCTCCTTCTTAGCCCCCACACTTCAAATGTTTCCATTTTCTTTCTTTCTGGTATTCCTAAAGTCCATGCGTCGTTACCATTAAGTGCTGTGCCCAACACATAGGGTTTTTAAATTTATTTCTGAGTCTAAGATTAATATTCGAAACTAAATGATTTCTCTTTTTCATTAAAGCTTTTTTCGCTAGTGCTCTAATGCCTGAAGTCGTGATTAAGTTCAGCTTCCTACTGGAAGATGATTATAACTTCTTAACTAAACCACGAACTGTAATTAATTCGCAAGTTAGAAGGGGGAACACTAGTGCCTCCGCATTAGGATTACTGTTGTGGAGTTTAGGATCCGTATCGCAAGGGATTGACTGACACGTTAGAGAAAGTGCAGAAGTTAGCCGCTCGAATCGTGACTGCCAGTTACAGTCATTACGAAAGTGTCGCAGAATTGATACAAAGATTGGGTTGGGATTGTTTGGCAGACAGACAACGTCGATTTTGTTTGAATTTACTGGAGAATATGCAAAATTCTTTAATTTACGAGTGCAATGAAATACTTCTTCCGCCAACCTATTTAAGTCGCAATGACAGGAGGGGTAAGATTAGAGAAATAAGATGCCGTTCTGATATTTTATGTATTCTTTCTTTCCTCGTTCTGTTCGGGATTGGAATGCACAGATTAGGATTGGTGCTTAGCACCGTCTGCCACCCACAATGTTTGTGAATTGCAGAGTATAGATGTAGATGTGGAAAAGAAGCGTTACGATGTGTTACATATGGCAAGCCTTAAAGAAGAGGTAACCATTTGACAATAGAGTTTCACCTAACAGTTTGTTTAAATAATAATAACTTCCCCATAAAATGTAGAAATAGAAAAGCACAGTTAAGTGGGCGTTCGAGGAAGTAGTTACTAAAAAAAAGTCAAGAAGGAAGTGTTCAATTAAATTTTTAGGAAATACTATAGTCAACAACTGACAAATGCCGTGGAATATCAGCACAGATTTTTAGCAGGTAAGACCACCATTTCCGCTGTAGTAGCCGTACTTTGTCAGTACAGCAACAACTGAAAGCATGTGTAAATAAAGATTTTTTTTTTTTTTTGGTAGTAAGAATTCAAACATATATCAGTTCTGGATTTGATGGGAGGAGTTTCTGTTGAAGCTCTCCAAGATTAGATGAGGACGTAGAGGTTTATGTATATTAATCACTCATATGTTTTCTTATTATTACAACTTGTAAACATTCTTAACTATTTTATAAATTAGAATGTAATTTAAAAACTTATGGAAGCTCCTGTTTACTGATAAATCTACGTTCGAAATTACCACACAAGAAGGTGTAGTACTGGCCTGTTCCTATCATCCTTGTGTTCTTGTAAACGTACGTAGACGGCTACGATAATTATTGTAAAGTGTTTTGTGTCATAATGGTGAGATCAGGGAGAGGGTGAAATCCGGTGCCGGGCCATTCAGGCCCTTCTCACGAAGGGCTCCAATAGGTCTCCAGCTGAAGGTCGAATTGCTATGCCCTCACTCCACACCCAGGTAATAGTAATTAGAAAGTGTACATCATAACCTTTCCTACACGGCTCATCATGAAAGTCTCTTCCAACACCGGGGCTGGAACTAGTGAATTTGTGTGGAGAGCCAGATATCTACAGTGTTTTAGTAACTTCACCGACGATGCGGGGTTAACATTTTTTTTACTTATTTAAAATAATTAAATTTCAAAACTTAATTTTGCTAAACACATAAATTTTGTCTATAAAAATGTTTGTTCATTTATAGTTTAGTATAAACTGTTGCGAGTGTTTAAGAAGTGTTTACGTAAACGTGAGCCTTAATTTTACTAAAAAGTAGGTAATCTAGTACTTCACCCTTCTTCTACGCTATTTATTTCCCATTCAGCCAAACAAATCTAGCCCACTAAGATTTATATGACCTATTAACAGTAAACCTACAGTCAGTTCTTGAACAAACAGAAAGAAATATTACTTTCGAATTATGGAACAAATGTCCTTTTTTTTTTTACTTTTGGCTTTACGCCTCGTCGACGACGTAGTCATTAGAGGTGGGATGGGACTGGGGACAAGGAACGGGAAGGAATTCGGTCATGGCCTTTCGAAGGAAGCATCCCGGCATTCGCCTGGAGTGATTTAGGGAAACCATGGAAAACCAAAATCTGGACGCCCGGACGGGTATTCGAACCGGCGCCCTCCCGAATGCAAGGCTAGAGCGTTAACCGTTCACCCACCACGCTCGGTCAACAAATGTCTCTTCATGTAAACATTGGAAACATTCTTGTAGGTCATTTAATTATAAGACTTTAGCTCAGTTGCAACAAATTCTACGTGTATATTTTATGACAAATGTATGAGGTTATGTATTTCGAATAATAATAATAAAAATCCTAAGAACTGAACATTAACTGGAATTTATCAGTAAGCGGGCACGATTAAAAATGATCCAAGTGTGGAATAATAAGTTTCTTTTACATCGGGGGAGGAGAGGGGGACTTGAATGGCTCGAAGAGAGACCATTGGGAGCAAGGTACGTGAAGGAAAATTCGGTCATGACCTATAGAAACTTATCCTCATTCAAGTGGAGTGTTTTTCGGAAACTCTAGTCTAATAAGTATGGCTGATTCGAAGGGCGACCAATCGTTAAAGATTGCCGGAACCCCAGCATTTTGTAACGATAAAGTGGCGTCTGCTAGCGGCGATAATGCAGCTTGGTGTGGGGTAATTGTTGTTCGTCTAGGTATCAATGGATTGCAGGTTCTTCTACTAATAATTCACAAAGTCGCCATACAGATAATCTTTCAATTTATTCACCGAACATACAATTTCTAAGCCACCACCACCAACGATTATAATTTGACCGTATATAAAAGCTATCCAGGACTTCTTCTCCCACAAACTGCAAGTTCTGAACTACACTATTTTCACTTGATTTGGATGCTTTAGTTCAACGCCCACGAGTTCACTGCTATTTACGAAACACTTCAGTTTATCTGCACGACGGCGGCGTACTTATAATGTTTCATCAGGTCCACACGATAGTGCCAGACGCACCGCCAAACAGTCACTGCCCCGTGCAACCAACCATGTCCGACCTCCAAGACAGTGAGTCACAGACTGCCCTCAACAATCCAACTCGCATCTCGCGTCACACTTTCAACAATCGGATCGTCCTGATTCCACCGCTCAACACGAACACACACATGGCTTTTATACTGTCTCGCCACAGTTTATCACTCACAAACCAGTCTCTGTATTAGCTAATTACTGAATTGTATGCTCAGAATTCCATTGAGAAATAAATTCTACAGATACACGATGGGAGATCTTTTCTTAGCTATGACCCTTATCTTCCTCCTGACGGAGCGAAAAGCTCACACCAAAAGCATTCAACCCCCAGTGTAGTTCAGTTACTTAAGGAAGTAAGGTCGCATTGAGGAATCTGTTCGCAGATATTTAGTTGATATAGTGAGTCATCATTTTTTACTGAAAGATATAAGGTCTGTTTTACTCGTAAAAAACATTTCACTGTTTTTTCTAGTGAAAAGAATTGGTCAGTGGTTCATGGCTATAGTGCGTAAAGTTAACAGAGGCAGCTCAAGGTCACTCTGCTCTATCCCCACTCCGCTGCCCTTACCCCTCCATGCGGAGGGGAAAGGGTGCCCACTGACAAATTTACCTCACGGTTTGCTGGACATAGCGTTCTGCTCTGCTGGAGGGGTAGGCAACGGGATGAGGGGTGAGGTGAGGAGCGGAGCAAGGGGAACATGACCTTGTGATGCCATCTGAGCGTGAATAGGGTATAGTCAGCGGGCATGGCGTGTGAGAGTTTACCGTTTGGGACTGCATATCGGGAGGATGGAAGCTCGATTCTCAATTCGGACATCCGTATGTCAGTTTTCCATCTTTCCCCGAAATCACTCGAAGCAAATAACGAGCTAGTCCTTTCAAAAAGCCATGGTGGAATTCCTATCAGTTCCATCCTACTAAACCCAAAAATTAGTGAAAATAGAACGGCTAGTTGACAAACAGATCATTATATCCAGGAGAGTGTCGATACTAAGGAAAGACGAGAAAGTAGATCATAGCCTGTTTTAAAGAACTATTCGATTGGAATGATTTTGGCGTTCCATCAACAGCCGAAAGCAATATAACCTGATAGGTAATACAGGCAAAAGCGACCGCTATCGCTCACCAAACGGATCGACTGCCCGAAATTTGTTGGGCTCGCAGTTTTCATTAGTCACAGGTAGCCGGCCGGTATGCGAGCTGTTGTTGAACGCCAGCGTCGTGTTTAATTGAGTTTGACACGGCGCAACTTCGTATTTCATTCAGGATTTTCTGCCAAAGAAAAAGGTTGTGCCATTCTATTAAACTCGTAACTTCAAATACATGATTCCACAGAGAGGAAACGCAACAGAAAGGAACTCAATTCGGCAACCCATATCAATGACACAGTAGCATTTCATTTAATTATTTCTGTTTTAACCCTTATAAGTTTTAATACTTAGTCACAAATTCTGAGTGTTTTAAGTATATTTGATATTCTTAACGCTACTGTTCAGACTGCGTCACAGAATATTTCTCTTAATATCATGAATTACTTTAGTGCGATTCCCAGTAAAACGCAATATTGTAACTATGCTTCCTAACAGTTTTCGATTGTTGAGGATGAAACTCTTTAATGCTAGTGTGTTTATTAGTTCTATCAAATGCTGCGATGTGATTCTAGACCATTTCTGTACGAACGACATCACGAGTGCCTCGCAATATGATTACATTTTTTCATGCTGCCATTTTGATACAAGATTATTGTCTCCTCCCAGTATCCTACTACAAAGCGAGATAGCGTCTGTTTGCATTTAATACTTCTATGTCTCTCTAAACTGCACAAAAATTCTTCAAATTTTGCATAGCGAATTCTTAACATCAAAAATAGGTAAAGTTTGTCTTTCAGCGAGATCAGGTCACGCAGTTATGAGCTATGATTCTAAATACCGTATGCTGGGTCACTTTTTTCAATTCAAACCTTAAAGAAATTGTTCAAATTTTGCAGATAAAATCTTTATGGTTAAATTTAGGTTAAATTTGTATTTAAACCAGATCAACTCGCACAGTAATTACATGTCTCTCTAAATACTATATACTGAGATTGTCTCAGTCCCTCTTTAACACGTATAAATCCCTGCAAACTTACCAGAAAATCTTCAAATTTTGCGGAGCACACATTTATGGTCGAATACAGGATCCAGCAAGATGGGTGGCCTCGCATTCGGTTGTTGTTGCTTTAGGGCGCGTCGACAGCGGGGCGCATTCGGGAGTTTCAAATGTCCGTCCGGCCATCCAGAGGAATATCAGGATGCTTCCTTCATAAGGCCATGTCCGAATACCCTCCTTTTTCTTGCCCCCAGTCCTTTCCCGCCTCTAATAACCTCGATGTCGAAAAGGAGTATACCCATAAAAAAAACTTCAAATACAGTTCAAATTTGTATTTAAGACACTTCACTTCATGCCGTCGTGTTCTTTGACCCTAAAACTCATTCTTTGCCACTTCCGGATTCTGTGGAATGCATTTTTTGAATAAATTGATCTTAAGACATAGAACAATGAACAGACTCAGAAAATAGAACAGATCAGGTGACGCGCTCATTTCATGTGTCCCTAAAAACGCCCTGACTCGGTTATTGTAGAAAAAAATGTGTGAGTGAGTCTGCAAAGGGCGTAGTGTTAATTCAGTGCATAACCTTCCGAACATCCGAATGAAGTGGTTATCTTCCTTTTCAAACGGAATGGAAGAAGTTCACTGTAATGTTGGCATTTGTGTGATAATTAATAAGTCTCAAAGGCAGACCCTGGACAAACTACGCATTTACTTTCTTAAATCTGTTTGCCGGCTCCAACTATTCCAGACCTGTGACGGTACACAAAACACGGTACCCTTTGCAGTCACTTTAATAAAGTTTTATAAGCTGGTCTTCTTGACCAACGTAACTTTTGGATATCAAATAGGAAAGTTTGTTAAATAATTCGAGTATTATTGCTTACAAGTAAGCCAAACCTTTCCTCAGCAAGCATGGAGCAGTGTAAAGAGGGTTTCAACCTTACAAGAAATAATTTAGTTAGGATGACTGGAGCAGCAACACCACATACAAACTCTTATCAGGACAAGAAAATCTGTTAATTCATCCACGGTAGTATAAAATGCTACCGTACTGCCAAAATATGCATTGACGAGGAAGTAATTTACCTAACTTAAGTTGCTTTCGGCATGTTTTTTATTTCCTTTTTTCTTTAAATAGAATATCGGAAATTTGAATATCTTGTGATTACGAATTTATTTAATTTCCATAGTACCTGTACTACATGCCGTCAAAAAAGAATAGTGTAAAAATGTTTAATAGTTCTTCCATTTCCATCTTTCAGTAATATTATGAAGGAACTTGTAACGTCGGATAATCTATGGATAAAGAGCCGTATTATATCTCTCAGGTCCCACGTAAGCATGTATCAAAATGAGATACCGGGTTTAAGAATAGAATTTCTTCTTGGCGTATTGGCAGAGTTTCAAGTTCTCGTTCTTCTTGCCCCGTCGCAGCTCAACGTAAGCCGGGTTCAACATGTGCCCCAACTTACACTGACATTAAACAAACCAAACTATGTGGAGGTCAATATCACACTCAGCGCCTGAGGAGTCGATCAAAGGTCTTTTGATTATTTAATTTACGATATTAAAAAAAAAAATATCGAAACTTCATCCGGATAATAAAATAGTCACCGTATTACAAAATTATTTAGTGCACGTTTGGAAATTTGCACACATATGTTCCATTATTACACCAAATAGTTTTCGATAGTGAATTGCAGCAAAGTAAAGGTAAACCAATTAAGCGTTTTCTTTTTTCGACAACTAGTCGCCAATTTGTTTGACCTCAATGATATATATACGGAATTATACTGGAAGTAATTTATGAAGTAACAGCATTGATTTAGAAGGGGCTACCCATGTGAATCTCACTTAATGGGATATATGGAAGATTGTGCAGATAAAATAGGACTATGCAGGAAAATTTTAAAGTATGGCATGAAGCCTCGTTATGTCTTTTAATTGACTAAATTATATGATGATGGTAAAATAGATTAAAAAACAGGAGTGAACTAGGAGATGGCTATCGGGTTGAGGAGCCGAAGAAGCCAAATATCTGACTGGTGAATGTAATATAAAAAACGAATATAAGTGAGGAACAATATAGCAAATTGTACTTGACCATTACTGCTCTAGGAAGTTCTGTTAAAATCCGAAGTTAGGGTGATTGCAAATGATGTAATGTTCAATACGATTAATGCTAAACGGGTTTATGAAAGCATATCTATTTCGGTATGTCAAATCAGAATAATGGAAAAAAACCGAAACCAATAAACGGTCAGTTTGTAAGGAAAACAGAGTTTTAAATAGGAGTTTTGTATGATGATACGGTTGGGAGGGGGGGGGGGAGACAAAGAGAAATAATTGGAGAAATGAGAATCCATTCAGCAATGTTTAGTGGGGTGGGACTCATTGTTAATACGTAAGGAACAGATTCAAAGTGTGTTGGAGATTGTAATGAGAGAATGAACGACTACAAGGAATTTAAGGAAATTTAGCTACAAGGCCTTATTAGACAATTACCACAATATGATAGTGATTAATGGGTAAATATTAGAGGTGCCTAACAGAAAAGGGAAAGGGTAGTGGAAGAGATAGTAGGTGAAGATCAGTTTGGGTTTAGGAAAAATCGCAGTACAAGGGAAGCAATTCTGTCTTTACGATTAATACTTGAAGGGCGGATCAAGAAAAACAAAGATACTTTTATGGCATTTGTTGATTTAGAAAAAGCATTTGATATTGATAGGTAGGACAAGATGTTCAAAATTTTGAAGAAGTCGGGTCTAAAGTATCGAGATAGAAGAATACCCCATAAACTATTTAAGAATCAAGTGGTTATAATAAAAGTAGAGAATCACGAGAGACATACATCAGTTAAAAAGGGTGTGAGACAAGGTTGTAGTCTATCCCCATTAATATTCAACTTGTATGTAGAAGAAGCAATGAAGAAAGTAAACAAAAATGTCCATGTGGCATAAATTTTCAGGGAGAAAAAATCAGTATGCTACGATTTGCTGATGACATTATCTTGTTAGCAGAGAGGGCTGAGGATATTGAGAAGTTATTGAATGGCATGAACAAAATACTGAAGGAAGATTTTGGACTGAATATAAATCGAAGCAAGACAAAAGTGATGAAATGTAGCAGAAATGATACCAATACTAGTAGATTAAATATAAAAATAGGATCGGATGCAACAGGAGAAGTAAGTGAGTTCTGTTACTTGCGAAGCAAAATAACAACCGATGGCCGAAGCAGGAATGATGTTAAAAGCAGAATAGCACTAGCAAAAAGAGCCTTAATGAAAAAGAGAAGTCTTTTAATTTCAAATATTGATCTAGGAATTAGAAATAATTTTTTAAAACTCTATGTGTGCTGCACAGCGGTAGTGAAACATGGACCTTAGGAATACAGGAAAGACAGAAAATTGAAGCATTTGAAATGTGGTGCTATAGAATAATGCTGAAAATTAAGTGGACAGACAAAGTAAGAAATGAACGAGTTTTTGGAAATGATGGGTGAGAAAAGAAGTTTGTGGAAGACGCTTACAGAAAGAAGAGACAGGCTGGTAGGTCATATTTTGAGACATGCTGGATTGGTTAATTTGTTAGTGGAGGGAACAGTCGAAGGTAAGAACTGTAGAGGAAGACAGAGATTAGAATATATGAAGCAGATAATTGAGGAGGTGTGCTGTAAGGGGAATGTAGAAATAAAGAGGTAGCACAGGATAGGAAGGGATGAAGGATTGCATCGAACCAGTCGAAAGACTGACGACAGCAAAAAAAACAGAAAAGCTTGAGGGGATTCGGGGGAAAAAATCGATAAAGGATACAATGAAGTAGTTGGATAGGTGCTCAAGTAATTGTTCTTTCTATGATTTTATATTTTACTTCTTAAATACTTGCTTCAACTTGGTGCTTACTTTAATTGAAGCCAACTTATGCTTTGCCACACAAATACACTTTATTTCCGTCACGTGTGTCAATTTAAGGAGCTTTCACTGCCGAATATTGCTTACTGTGGAGCCGCTACACACTTCCGAAAACAAGTAGACAGGAAAGATCAGTAAAGCATTTCAACTATTTTGTATTTAGAGTTACAGATTTATTCTAAATCACTGTATGATTTTTTAAAGATAAAATCAATATTATAATATTTTCACCATGTAACAAACTTCCCATTTATGCTTCTAGTCTTCTGAAAATATTTAGGCTCACTACATCTTTATTATTGGTTTAAATACTTAATACCATATTTATCAGAAGTCTATTTAACTACTTAAAACCTACAACACACAACAAACGAGACACAGAAAAAAAAAAAACAGAAGAGAGAGAAAGAATGATTTCATTTGCCTTCGATGAACATCCGGCAGTCTCCCATAGACGCCCTATCTCAAAGACACTGCTTCATAATGTTGAACGATACACTGATCTATACAAAATTCTGTTGGAATACTGAGAGCTAGCCTACGTAGAGGAGGCTTTCTACTTCCTCTTAGATAACGGAACATTGTGTCACCACCTATCGTGGCTTTCTTTCTCGATGAAGCTGTAAACGTCGGCACCATCCTTACCATACGGCTCTGCAGGGTTCTGGAGACTCTAACCAACCCCTCTCTATAAAAACGCCAGATTTTGTTTTTAAAGTATGAGCGGCTGCAGCTCGGTCATAGGCGCCGCCTGTCAAAATGGATGCTGTATTTTAAATTCATTCCAAACATATGTATTTACCCTCACTAATGATATTAATGTTTGCTCCCTCTCGAAAAATTCCAAAATACTTTCATTAATTTATACTTAATTCTAATTGTTCTTGCTTTATTGTGTCTGTTTTTAATTTTTACTTAATATTACATTTCCAGTGAACCATGCGCCACTTCCTCATATTAGACTTTAAAAAAGCTTTCGACACTGTGCCTCACACTAGGTTACTTAGGAAACTTCGCGGTTACGGCATATCTAGACAAATATGCGACTGGGTTGCAGACTTCATGAAGGGCAGAACACAGTGTGTAGTTCTTGACGGTGAGCGTTCATCACTTACTGAAGTGGGGTCTTGAGTTCCCCAGGGAAACGTGTTAGGGCCTCTGTTGTTTCTCATATACATCAATAATCTATGCGACATAATAGGTGGGATGAAAAGATTATTTGCCGATGATGCTATTATTTATCGCGAAATCAAAACCCAGGACGACTGCGCTTTGTTACAAGACGATATTATGAAAATAATTGCGTGGTGTAAAGATTGGTAGTTGGAGTTAAACGCTAAAAAGTGCCATGTCATGCGTGTAAGTAAAAAGGTGACACCATTTAACTATGAATATACAATTAATGGCACTGTCCTTAGAACGGTAGATTCCGCTAAATACCTCTGGGTAACAATTCGTAATAATATGTCGTGGAATGAGCATATCGAGAATGTAATGGGAAAACCAAATCGTATGCTCCAATTTCTAGGTCGTAATTTAAATCAATGCACTCAGGAAGTTAAATCGATTGTATACAAGTCACTAGTACGTCCTCAGAGTATTGTTGTTCTTTATGGGGTCCCCATCAAAAGGGGTTAATGGAGGCTTTAGAGAAGGTCCAAAGAAGAGCCGCCCGATTCGTGACAGGTACATACAGGGTGGGGCATTTAATATGTTTTCTGGAAATATTTCGGAAACAAAGCATTTTAACAAACAATAACCTATATAAAAAATAATCGTACAGTAGGGGGCTACAATTATGTGATATTGTTTTTCTCACAGGTGGCGCTGTTGTCCTTACAACAAGGTCAACTTAATTCTTTTAAATGGGAACCCCTATTTTTTTTGAAGATTCCGATTCCTCATGAAAAAATAAAAATAGTTTGCATAACTCACTTTTCTGTTAGCCTCACAGATGGCGCTGTAATCGCGAAAAATGAATATTCGCGTTTTTTTGTATAATTTTAATTATTGTTTAAATAATTACATGTAATTTTCATTCTGTAAACATGGAAGGTAATTTTAAAGGATAATGACGAAACTGATTTTTTTTAATGCTTTTTCTTACTTATTTGCAGCCATGTCTACAGCAGGTGCTCAAAAAGGTGACCATTTACTTCCAGACATTTTCTGACCCTTTGCAGAAATGATGCCTGAACAGCTCGAAGTGTGTCAGAAAATGTCTGGAAGTAAATGGTCACCTTTTTGAGCACCTGCTGTAGACATGGCTGCAAATAAGTAAGAAAAAGCATTTAAAAAATCAATTTCGTCATTATCCTTTAAAATTACCTTCCATGTTTACAGAATGGAAATTACATGTAATTATTTAAACAATAATTAAAATTATACACAAAAAACGCGAATATTCATTTTTCGCGATTACAGCGCGATCTGTGAGGCTAACAGAAAAGTGAGTTAAGCAAACTATTTTTATTTTTTCATGAGGAATCGGAATCTTCCAAAAAAAATAGGGGTTCCCATTTAAAAGAATTAAGTTGACCTTGTTGTAAGGACAACAGCGCCACCTGTGAAAAAACCAATATCACATAATTGTAGCCCCCTACTGTACGATTATTTTTTATATAGGTTATTGTTTGTTAAAATGCTTTGTTTCCGAAATATTTCCAGAAAACATATTAAATGCCCCACCCTGTATAGTTGGAGGGAAAGCGTAAGTGCGATGTTGAAGGAGTTAGGTTGGGAAGACCTGGAACACCGAAGGCGTTGCTCTCGACGGAAGCTAATTGAAAAATTCACGACAGACGTATTTCGGAATGGCAGCCAGCAAATATTGCTACCAGCATCATTCATATCTCGAAATTACCGGAAAAATAATATAAGAGAAATCAGAGCCAGAACCGATTCATTTCTGTACTCATTTTTCCCACGAGCGATTAGGGAATGGAATAGAAAGGATTTACCGGGCGAGTAAACTTAAAATCCGAAACGAGTAGCTTTCGATAAAGCACTCCAGCCATCATGATCTGGGTTTTCCATGGTTTTCCCTGATCACTCCACGCGAATGCGGGGATGGTTCCTCACAATAGCCCATGGGCGCCTCCTGCCATATCCCTTATAACCCTTCCAAACCATAACCCTTTTCGATAGGTGCAATGCACCCTCCACCACACACTTTTAGTGAATCGCGGAGTAATAATAATAATAATAATAATAATAATTACACGGGAAGACACTGGAAGGCGGAAGGAAAGTGTACGCGGTGATCGATACTTACGAAGCATACGGTAGCAATGGGCATGATGAACATTATTTTGATACTTTTTTTTTAATAATAAAAATATATTATTTGATACTTTATAAACTTTTTGTAGTGCAGTTAAATGCACCGTTCCGTACTTTATAAGGGATGACATATTCTGTAGTTTGGTATACACGGGACGAATGCAAAAACCTCTTTATCTTGTCAATCACATTTGACTAGAATGCCATTCTGTAAAAGCATATTGTATGTCCACGTTGTAACGTCCGTATGTATTCAGAAACTTTCATATAGCCAGTTTCACCAATAGAACCAACACCACACATATTCCTTATTTAGCTGATACAAATTGAACTGAATGTACGATTCTAACAGGCGATACTTCGTACGGAAGTATAGATCAATAATCACTACTCCACTGTGACCGACACTAGAAGGTTCGCAACACGTGTGTCGTATATGACAAGAAGTACTAATAATTTTACACTTATTCTTATTATTCACCTCTTCTTGTACATGGTTTAATCTCCACAAACACATTACATCCTACTTCCTCAATCTGTCTCACGTTTCTCATTCACTAATCTATGTTCTCCTCAGCAAAAGAAGTAATCAATCCTGACTGTCTTAAAGCACGATGTACTGTACCTACAATTTATGACGATTCATCCACAGATGAGGCCTTACTTCGCGCATTATTCGAAAGTGTTTATTTCACATGTAATCTTTCGATGTGATTTTCAACATACCGCACATTAAATTCTTCAGGGTTTCTTCATTTTTGTTTGGAAGCGACTAGCACCCGTCATTCAGTTTTAAATTATTATTATTATTTTTTTAACCGTGGAGGAAAGTTTGATCGTGGATATTTATTCGTATCAAGGAATGTTCTTGTTGCATACGCTTGTCTGCTTTTTATATCATACTGATTCTGCACCGAGCATTGTGGGTGAACGGTAACGTCCTGACCTAGCATTCGGGAGGACGCGTGTTCGACTCCCCGACCGGGCAACCAGATTTTGTTTTTCCATGGTTTCCCGAAATCACTCTAGGCGAATGCCAAGATGCTTCATACAAAAAGACCATGGCCAAATTCCTTCCTATTCTTTGCCACCAATCCTTTTCCGCCTCTAATCACGTCGACAAGGCGTAAAGCCATAGGGGAAAAAAAAAAAAAGAAGATTCTGCATTTATTGTAATTTTACTTTCTACATAACGTAATTTCGTTGCTATTTCTAAATTCATTTTTGGTTCAATTTAGAATAACATAATCATTTTCCTATGTTACTATCTCTTACTCATCCCCGTTTATTCCTGGAATAACATCATTATTTCAGTAGACTTTAGTAGGAATTGTAGCCTCCAGTGTGGCTGTGCGTGTCCCACTGGATCGCACTGATACAACGGGCCCAAGTTTTACTTATGGCTTTACGCCTCGTCGACGTCGTGGTCATTAGAGGGTGGTCCCCTATTGAAATAGGTTCTTTATGGTAAGCGGAAAAGTCACCAGTCTGTCAGTAAATGAGGTGTGGTGACTACGCTGCATATCCTTAGAGGTACTAACGATTGAAAAAGGCTGATAAAAGAATGTTTGCGGAAGATATAGAAATTGTGTCGCGAATCTTAGTTTCTTCATTACAGCACTTTCCACTGTCCTTCCTATGTTAAACCTCCTCTGAGAATTGATAAATTCGTTACCAATGTAACTCATCGGCTGCGCTACGCTAAGGAATTCGATTGGATTTAGATACTCAAAGAAAGTACCAATAGACGGCGTTAGGGAAGCGTCATATTCTGTGATGCCTTTTTAAAGGTTTTTTTTGTGGCTTTAAGCCTCGTCGACGTCGACGAGATTAGAGACGAGAAAGGACTGGGGTCAAGCAACGAGAGGAAACTCGGTGATGCCATATTTGTACGAACTATCCCAGAATTCGCCTGGAGTGATATCGCGAAACGATGGAAACCGAAATCTGGAAGCCAAATAAATTAATAGTTAGGTAATGTTTTGTAAATATATTATAGTAGTAAAAACAGGGAGTAGTAGCGAAAAGGAATGCATATTTAAATATATCTCCAAGCGGTGATCGAATTAGGCCTTAATCACGAGAAGATAACGCTCGGCTATTTAGCCAGTAATAACTGGTGTACAGTCAACATAGCACATGTAGCGAGGGAGATCGACTCATGTAGCTCAATGCTACTAGGAAAAAAAAGTAGCAAAATGGTGTGATCTTCAAGATCCAAACACTAAGTGAATGTGGGGCTGAACCGATCATCCAGCATCTGTACAATGTCCACAGTGCCCAACAGTCAGCATTTCGGAAGATTGCCAGTTACAACGGTATCAAAGTTGTTGCCTTTTGGTCATCTGTAATATGAATTGATTGGTGTTGACTGCTATACTATTTTTCTCTTTTTGTTTTTGTTAATATTGTTATTTGCATTATTGACTACTATAACAACATCGCTTTTGATACGAAATAATTAAAATTAAAATAACCATGGAAGATCCACGAATAGACCGCCATTACATTGTAAAAGATCTTTGTGGAAGATCTTGTATTAAAGATATTTTATAAAATATTTTGCAGTGTAATGAAACATATTTTATAAAAGATTTCTCTTATAAAACGTAATACGTTGGCCATTTTATAAACGATTTCATCATTCTGCCAAAGTAAACAAAGAAAATTGCGCAAGCAAAGTTACCAAAGTTTCTTTGAAAGAACTTAATGAAAATCTTGATTTCTGAGAATGAACCGGAGGAAATGTTCAGTTGGTAGCATAAGAGTATGAACAATAAGATGCACAATTCCGCTCAGATCGCGAAGTTAATTAGTTCTGTAAAAGAAGGTTGTACTGCAGATGACGTGAAAAGAAGAATTAATGAATTAGGAAGCTAATACTTGACAGATTTTTGGAATAATTATAGAGAGAGTGCACTGACTTATGCGGATAATGTACGGCAGTATTGCGTACTCAGCAGTCAAATACAACCCATTGCACGTAAACCATAAAAATAGACACCCAATAATATATCGTTAGAGTCACGGATAATAATTCTGATGTAGAAATTTATGAAAATATTGCGGTTAACCTATACTGCAGCTTCGACTATTATTTCACTAAATTATGGTGAATTCCTTTCAAAACTAGTCTTGCAATACACGGCCTAAACCAAATATGTTTACTTCTTTTCTTGTTCGTCAATAAAATACATATTGTGACAGCTCCACTTGTTGCGGCTACGCAAACATACAAGATTACTTTATTCATTTCACAGAACTACGATGATTATTATTATTATTATTATTATTTTTTGTAGTGCAATGAGCCTGATAAATAGGTACGATAAACTGTTTTATAAAATATCTTTGTCGAAGAACTTTTACAGTGTTATGCCTGTAATAAGGCCATAAGAACTGCGTTTGGGTGAGATACCTGTGGTGTCATACTATTCCCATGTTCATAGTGAATATGTCTCCTTGCGAACCAGCAAGAAGAAACGAAATACGACGGATATTTTCATTTCCTTTTCCGTCGTCGGGTAAGGTAGAGTCGTAATGTATACCGCAGGTTTTAAGATACATTCTAATCTTTCAAGCCGAGAAAAACTCATCAAAATATGGTCAATAGTTTTTGTGATGCCGACACCCACATTCAAGGCGTGCAACAGAGAAGAGATTATGCTTCGTACGCGTGGACTTAGAATTTCATTGCTAGAATTGGATATAGAAAGCTGTAAGTTACGTAAGATATGTCCCAAACAACACCGAGTAGGCATAATATGACGGGAAATCCGTCACTATACCATTCTACCGCCAAACCTGTCTCATGAAGAGAATCAATTTCCAACATGTTTAAAAACAGGAAACAACGAGGATACGGGGAGTAGGAAAGGGGGGGGGGGAGATAGTTAACTAAGGACAGCTTCAATTTCAGCTTTGTCTTCTCTTCTTTCATCAGCATAAGCATCAGATTTCTGGGTTATAATAACTTTAGCTACTTGTGCTCTGATGGAGCTACACCTTCGGTTTGGTTTACGCCTGCGAGGCATGTGAAAAAAGAAGACAAAATAAACTTAACAGTACAGTACAGCGCAAATCGCATCTATACTAAATAATAATCTTTGTCCGTAAATCATCAAATTTATTAACAGATCGTTCACTATCTTACTGCGAGAGAAGCGCTGTCTGAGCCACCGATTTATCATTCCAGACTTCCATACACATCCGTCTGCCTGACACCATTCAAAAAGTTATCGTAACTTCATGACTAAAACTGTTATTCACTCCGTGAATAAACTATCATGTTTAATTACTAAAGATACAAAGTATTTCCTTGTAAAATTACATCAATATCGGTATACCCATTTAGTCGTCAAAACGTAACAAAAAGACGGAGAATTACTTTCGCATATATAAAATTATTAGTTTAGATCACCCACAAACTGCCTGCGAGAGAAACAAAGACTGAGGGACCTGTATAGCGTAAATAAATAGTTCGGCCACCTACCATTTGCCACGCATTCAGCTTCGAAATTATGGGACCTATATTGTAACATGGAATCCTTACGACGTAAATCGCAGGCTTGGCACAAACGATGAAAAACAATTCTTAATTTTTTTTATTCCCAACGGTGTTTGAACCGGAGGCAATAACAGCAATTTTATGATTCAAGGAACTTATCAACTGCGATACCAGCCCTCTCTGTCGTTAAACATTACAGAAACGTATACGTACTATTCGTCTGTCTTTCACAGTCCAGATAGTTTTCCATAATTCCATGACAATATGTATTATCTATAGAGAAAATAGCATCCTGTCACCTTCCTAAAGGCAAATAGCATCTCCTTTTCAAATTTAATCATGACTGGATTAGCTGTTTAGCCTGAAAACGTAACAAACACATTCACATTTATAATATTAGTATAGATTCAGTCGCAATGTTTGAAACAAATCATTGTATCTCGTGTGAAACTAATCACAAAAAAAAAACATGCGATAAGTACAATATAGTAGTGTATTTGTTTTTAATCCACACTTAGTTTACTGTTATTGTTCACACACATCCTCAGCTTCGTAACTTTTATCTTACTATACCTAATTCTTATCACAAATTCTACGTCCAATACTTTCGTCATGCCTTGTTTATCATACGTGCAAATTAGGCAATGCTGTCATCAAATTGTAACAATGGGAAGGAACTCGGACATGGCCTTTCTGAATGAAGTATCCTGGCATTTGCCTGTAGTGATTTGGGGAAACTATGGAAAATCCAAATCTGGATGCCCGGAAGGGGATTCGAACCGGTGTCCTTCCGAATACGAAGCCTGAGCGTTAACCGCTCACCCACCGCTCTCGTCAAATCGTAGCAAACCATTTGTCTAACCTTTATGCCAAATTAAATTTCTTTTTCACTTCCTGTATTGTTTCATCTAGATCCAGCTCAATATATCCATAGCATTAATCTGCATCATCTCCCCTTTTCCATATTACTGTAGTTTGAGTAATAATTACAGAAAATTCTAAACAAAATCGGGGACTTGCTAAAAGCTTTTTTTTATGTAGAATGGTAACATAAATAAGTATTAAAATAATACTAAAAATGTATATCACGTTTGAAACTACGTATCCATAAAAGATGAAATTGACTTACAGTAATTGAATCGTAATAAGTAGATAATATACAATCTCTAGACTACGACCATTAAGATACTATTTCTCGTGTGCTGCATTTTCAGAAAAAATTATTTGGTGCATCAATTTAGAATTTCACAAATTACGGAGTGCTAGATAAGTGTTGACGCATAAACCTTTGAAGCGGACACCAGCTCATTTATCACGCCGAAGAATGCAAGTTACTTACAAAATTTAATTTAAGGGCCCCTACTTCTCCCCCGGGATCGCTAACACACTAATAGATTCTTTACTGAATTTTGTTCCCGAAGTTTCATAACATGGTGAATCTCTTATCACGAACTTGTTGTTTAACTTTTCATTCGGCCGTCGTTAGTTGTTTGTTTAGCGGGATTCTCATCTCATTCTTAAGAGCAACTGTATTCAAAAGCCTGGAATGTTATGAGGGGACACAGGTTCTATTCCAGGTCCGGCCATCCAGATTTTTGTTTTGCATGTTGTCAAGAAATTGCTTTAGGCAAATGCCGAGATGGTTCTCTAATAAAGACCTTGGCTAAGTTTTTTTTCCTTTGTCTTTCGATTCAACTGACTAAGTCTTCGACCAGCGGTGTCACACCAATCTTTTTCTTCTTCTTCTTAGCATTAATCCCGTATTGCAGGGTCTGCTTTACTGGACCACTTCTTCCATTTGTGCCGATCTTGTGCATCTTCAGGTGAGGCACTGACTTGATGCGTGTCCTCCAGCAAGGTATCCAGCCACTCCCTGGGTCTCCCTCGTGGCGTTCGGCCCTCTAGTCCTATTTCGAGTGCTGTTCTCGCCACTGAGGTGTCATTGCTGTGTAGTGCATGGCTGTACCATCACAGACGGCCCTCACGTATTTTCTCAGGGATTGGAGCCACACCAAATGCCACCCGAACATTCTCATTCCTGATGGGGTCCAATGTAGTGAGTCCCTGTGGCCAGCGAATCATCTTCATTTCCATGACATGCGGCTGTTGTTCATGATCTTATCTTGACTGACGAACAATCGGTTCCATACAGTGCCACTGGTCTAACCCGGTACAGTGACACTTTCCTGTCGAAAAGGACTCCTGTGACCTGACGCCACTTCATCCACGCTGCGTTGACTCTGTCTGAAACGTCTAGGAATGTCTGACCATGCGAACAGAGTACTGTTGACAGGTATTTTAATTCAGATTTTTTTTTTTTTTTTTTTTTTTTTTTTTTTTTTATTGGCACTTGGTTACAAGACCATACAGCCAGCACAAAGTTACATAATTATTACATTGTACTACTAAAGCTGATGAGTTTCATATAACACCATCTTCAAAACAATTTATAAATGTACATCTAGAGATCATATATTTATTTTTTTAAAACACTTTGAAGTTATAACAGAATAGTATATTATAGACAATAAAAGTTTTTTTTTTTTTTTTTTTTTTTTTTTTTTTTTTTTTTTTTTTTTTTTTTTTTACCATACAGCCATTTAACAGTTTAACAAAGGTTCTTACATCCATTTACGTAACTTATCTATTTACACTTTTCCTTATCTCTATTAAGTTAAATTATTACAATCTTATTGAATCTAGGATACTGTTAATTTTGCCATGCTGGTTATTGTGCTTGCGCTGATATGGGGTTGTGCTGTGGTTTGGGCTTTGGGTTTGAAGTATAGTCAATTCCTGTTTTAACTTCCAGGGTTGGCTTGAATTCTATCCCTCCATCTTTTAAGTATCTGGCCAGGATATTAAGTACTACTCTGTTGTTGCTGGAAAGAAGGAGGGTTACGTTTGTCGGCAGAGGGAAGCCATTCTTGGAAAGATCTATCATCATTTGGTCCTGAAATTGTTGGTACTTATTGCATGAAAATATTGTGTGATTGATGTCTCCTATTGCCTGGACTGAGCAGTCGCAATATGGGGAATCTCTCAACCCTATTCTATGTAGGTGGCTGGGGAAGTTACCGTGGTTAAAGCGGGCTCTTGATATCGTGGTGATTAATCGTCTGCTACTGTTCCAGTTGTAAAACCAAGGTTTTGGAGATATGATCGGTTGAATGAATGCATAATATGAGGCTTTGATTTTTGAGGAGATCGTCCATTCCTCTTGCCATTTTTCCTTGGCTCTTACTTTGATGCTATGTGTTATATCCGAGATCGGGAGTTGCATGTCGATTACCTCTCCTTCATGGATAGCTTGTTTTGCCAGGGCATCCACCCGTTCGTTATGCTCGATACCGCAGTGAGATGGGATCCACATCAGAGTCGTCGTAATGCCAAGTTCCCTGTTCCGTTTTAACTGTTGAAGAATTTCCAATACAATAGTTTGAGTATGGCTATTCCACGTAGTATTTTGTAAGATCTTTAGTACGCTGAGGGAGTCTGACAGGATGACGACTTTGTCCATGAAGGTACTTTGACTATATCTGATGGCTTCCAGCAGGGCTTTTGCTTCAGCTGTGTAGATGGATGCCTCTTCGGCTAGCGAAAATTGAGACGATTTACCTGTGTTGGGACAGAAGTATGCCGCTCCTACTCTATTATTTCCAGTGGTTTTCGATCCGTCTGTGAATATTTTAAGAGTGCTATTGTCTGATTTTGCTAGGAATCTGGATACCTTGTGGACCAAATTTCCGGATTTGTCTTCCTCCCAGAGGATTGTATGGACTCTTTCTAGCCGAAGCTCGAAAGGTTCTTGAAAGATCGGTAGTATGTTATACGAGGATAATTTGTGTTTGTATTTTAGCCAAAATTTGTAGGCATTTAATAGGGGAAGACGAGCTCGACTTTTCCCTCTATTTGCTATTGTTGATAGTCTCTCAAGACGTTCATGAATTGGGTGGTTATTGAGTGATAGTCTTTCAGTTAAAAACTTTTCAGATAGGTATGCTCGTCGAATGTGGAGCGGAGGTTCGCCTGATTCAACTAGTAATGCATTTGTGGGAGTGGACCGAACGGCTCCAAAGCAGGCTCTTAGGCAGCGTGATTGTAGCCTCTCCAGTTTGTTCAGGGCATCTTTTCTAGCGTTTTGATAAAACATGCTGCCGTAGTCGATTAGTGGTCTGATCAGAGATCGATATATGAGGAGTAAGCTTTGGGGGTGGGCGCCCCACCAGACACCTGATACCGTTTTTATTATGTTTAGGCGGGAGATGGCTTTTGTTATCAGTTGATATATGTGTTGGGCCTAGTTGAGGCGGTGATCCAGTATTATCCCGAGGAATCGGCCTTGTCTTTTCAAAGCTAGACTATATGGCCCCAACTGTAGGTTGCTGGAGTTGTAGAGGATTTTCCTTTTGGAGAAGAAGACCACTGATGACTTTGCGCTTGATAGATCTAGTCCGTTGTTATGTAGCCAAATAGTAAGGGCTGAGATAGCTTCGCTCAAAAGAGTGAGGACTTCATCCTGAGTATCGCTAATGACGTAGATCACCACGTCGTCTGCGAATTGTAAAGAAATGATTCTGGTCGGAAGATGGGAATTAATGTCCATAGAGTATATCAAGTATAGAAGCGGGCTTAATATAGCTCCCTGAGGCAGTCCTTGGATGACTATGCGAGGACCTAGTTTGTTCTTCTTCGATCTGACGTATATTATTCTCTCTGACAAGGAGGGAGAAAAGTCCTGCCGCAAATTTCTTCGGGATTCCTAGCATTTGCAATTTGTGCATGAGGATGGATATGATAACATTGTCGTATGCGGATTGTATGTCTAGGAAGATCGCTCCGAGGTATTGTTTATTAAGAAATGTGAGGTTGATGTCTGAGGTCAATATAGCAAGGTTGTCTGTTGTGTTTTTCTCTTTTCTGAATCCGGTTTGGGAGTTAGGTATCAAGTTCTTCGTTTCCACCCACCATACTAATCTATTTTTTATTAGTCGTTCTAGCATTTTTTCCTACGCAGGGCATAAGAGATATGGGTCTGTATGAAGTTGCTGCCAGGGGGTCTTTGTTTTGTTTAGTACAGGAATTATGACTTGCGTTCTCCATTCTAGTGGAATTGGTTCATTCATCCAAATCCGGTTGAAAGTATTTAGAAGTAGCTGCAGGCCAGATTGGGGCATGTTTGATATCATCGAATAGTGGATACCATCTATCCCAGGGGAGGTGTCAGATGATCGCTTGAGGACTTGATGTAGTTCTTTCATGTCGAACGGCCTGCACAGAAAGTGGTCGGAAGGCTCGTCAGGGGTTAATCTGAAGTTTGGTTCTTCCCTCGGTACTGTCGCAGGGGTGATTCTGTCCAAGATCTCTTCCAAAATCGATGCGTTGATAGCAGGGGCGCCCGTGTTGAATTTATTATTCTTGAGGCTTCTCACTGTGGCCCAGACAGAGGAAACGTTTGAGTTCTTTCCCATGGTTTCGCAGTAATTGATCCAGCTTAGGTGTTTTTGGTTTTTTAAAATCTTTTTGGTCCTGGCATTGGTCTGTAGGAATGCTATGTAGTGGTGCAGATCACAATTCTTTCTGTATGCGGATAGTGCGAGACGTCTTTGGGCCACTGCTTTGGAGCATAATGGATTCCACCATAAAGGTGGACGGTTTTTCCTAGTGTTGTCAGAATTTTTCCGACGAATTGCTATTTCAGCAGCTTCTGAAATTATATTTTCCAGATTTCTGTAAGTTTCGGTGCCCGTGGAGTATTCATTGGTTTGGCTTATTTTTTCCTCCATTATTCTCCTATAATGGGTCCAGTCCGCTCTATTTATGTTCCATTGGATAGTTGGGTGGCTTGCGATATCCTTCGTGTATGAGCAGCCAATTGTTAATAAAATAGGGAAATGGTCTGATCCCATTGGGTCTCTCTGAACTTCCCAGTTAGAAATAGAGGCCAGGTTAGGTGAACATAAGGTTAAGTCCACAGCCGAAGGAAATTTACCTGGTTTGCGGATACCGTCGTTTACGATTATCAGGTTGTAATCTTCCGCCATATCGGTAATTATCGTACCACGTGGGTCGTTGTAATGGCACCCCTAACTCTTATTGTGTGCGTTGAAGTCTCCGGCCAGAATCAATGGTGGGTTTATTTGTCCGTTCAATTTTGACCAATCGTTCGGTCTGATTACTGAGCTAGGGCTGCAGTAAATAGACACTATAGTGAATGATAATTGGTTGGCTCGGACCCGTACAGCCACTGCTTGGAAAGGTAAATTATCCGTGTTGAGTTGGACTGGGTCGTGAGGCACTCCTCCTTTTCCGTCTGCTCTATCATTTATGTAGAGGGCGTATGAGTTGAACGTGATTTTTGTGTTTGGTTTAAACCATGTTTCAGATAACACCGCTATATCTATTCTGCTACGTATTAATTCTGTAATAAGGCTCTCTCTATTTGACCATACCAATCTCCCATTCCATTCAAGTATGTTTAGCTGCTGAGAGGTTAAAGAATTGCTTGTGTTGCTGTCCATAGTTGGGTGGTTTAGGTTCCGTTGTTGGTTAGTATTTCCTGTAGTTGATTGCCGATGGAAATCGGGTCGATTGGGCCCCCTGATCTGGCCACTTCGATCATGGAAGTGATAAAAAAACAGAAGATTATCAATTAGTAGAGAGGATTTGCTGGTTGGAGTAGTAGTTACTGTACTCCCTAGAGTTTGAGTTGAATCTAAAGTTGGAGAATGGATTGTTGGTTCCCGGAGGTTATTGATTATTGGGTTTATTGGGCCATCACTCCTCCAGAAAAGATGACTGGGGATATTGACTCTGTTTCCCGCTGCTTTGGGAGGGACCGGGTTTGCTTTTGTCCGGCGGCGTGAGATAGTATTTCGGATATTATCATGAATATGGGATTGGTATACTTGGCCGCTGTTACCGTCGTGCGCTATAGAGGAAGTGGGAAGGGCAGTTGGCGGGGGCGGTGGCTGGGTACTGCAAGAGTAGGAGCTTCCTTTAGGAATTGATTGCCTATTTCGACAGGATGGTGGGTGATGCTGCTATGTTAGCAAATGATCGTGGATTCACGGGTGGAAACCAGAAATGAGTACTGTTATTTACCATTTTTTGCTTTCTCTCCACTCGCTGTTTATATTCTGGGCACACCCGGTCTGTAGATAGGTGGTTTCCTTGGCAATAAATACAGTGTGGCTGGACATCTGCCGTACAGTTTTTTAAGATATGGGGCCCTGCGCATCTGCTACATCGGGGTTGGCTTTTGCATTGGGTTTGGGTATGATTATATCTAAGGCACTGGTAGCACTGGATGACAGGTGGTACATACGGTTGCACTTCGCATCGCATTCCGAACAGGTAGACAAATTGGGGAAGTGTTTGTGACTGGAAAGTTAGCATGCACACTGGAAGAGGGCGGATCTGGCTACCATTTTCAACTATGGCTTTTTTTGTGAATCTCCTAACCTTTAAAACTGGGAAGGGAGAGGCTATTTCGCTTAGGATTTCATCTGGGGATAAATTGGTATCAATATTCCGAATTACTCCCTGCTTCCTGGTCATATAAAAAGGGATGTATGCGTCTAAAAGGTTGTCCTTAAGTATCTTCAGATCAACTATTGAGTTAGCGGAGGCACTGGAGTATGTTTCAATCCTAATTCTGTTGCGACCGGTAGATGTAATATTAATAATTTCTGATCTAAGTTGGTTGTTAATTTGAAAAAGTATTTTCCCTACTGCCATGGGGTGGAGTCTGCCTAAATTATTATTCTGCTTTCCACTATCACCAAGTAGGGCCCATTGTCTGTAGGTGAATACCTATTGCTTTGATTGTTTTGAATTAAAAGGTTATTAGGACTAGCTTGGTTACTAGTTGAAGCCGGCTGCGGCTGAGCTGTTAGTACTGGGGTTGAGCTTGAATCGTAATTGGTGTACTTTCCGTAGTTGGTGGAACTATTACAACACTAGGCTGCGTCATTGCTTCTAAAGTTTCTACCTGTTGCACTTTTAAGTCAAATTGCTTCGCTCGTTTACTCACTGGATTTGGCTGGTTGATTTCCTGCGGAGAGCGTGAACGTGGGCGAGTGTGGAGTCGCCCTTTTGGAGTCTGTCGAATTTGTTGAAGAGCAGTTGGAACTTCCAACTGGTCGAGCTGCATCTCTTCGGTGGCTGAGTGCGGGTGGAGTTCAGGGTATGCTGGTTCTTGTCCGTGTTGTGGTAGATGAGCTGCTGGAAATTGGCTGTTGTCTTGAGGTGAGAGAGGGGCTTGTAGTTCTTCGTTGACCCAGGCTGTCTCTTCTGCTGCATTCTCCATTCTGTAATACGACTGTAACGCCGCGCCCACTGACTGACTGATTGAAGGTGAATGTTCGGAGTTTTCTGCCATAGTGTTCCGAGACTAAGTCTCTGGAACACTATGGTGCTGACGAGCGTAATATTAAGATTTCTTTGTACTGTTTACTTGCTACTTCTATAGCACTTCTAATAAACAGGCGGTAGAAACACTGTTGCACTGTAAACGAAACGTGGAGACCGACTTAACCCGTATGAGGAAGTTGCCTCCTCGGCTGCTCGAGTGGAACTGATGTTGAATTCAGATGTCTTACAGAGCTCAACGTCGTCGATATTAACAGATCACTTGGAATCCGCACTCCATCTACTCGGTCTTCGTACATTAAGTCGCATGCCGTATTTATTAAGGGAAATTTTCCAGCGTTGGATTTGTTATTACAATCTTATCGAGAATCGCAGGTGACCATGATATCATCAGCACAGAGCAATATCCAGGGGTGTGGAATGAGCAGTTCTCCAACAGTTGTGTCAAGGCAGAGGATAAACAAGAGTGGAGACAATGCCGATCCCTGATGGACACCAACTCTGATGGAAAAAATACTTAGAATTTCCTCCAGAACGTGGAACATAGCTGGTGACATTACGATATGACAACTGGATTAATTTAACATTTGTCTCTGGCACCACATGCTGTCTCAGTGGGAACCAGATTATATCACGAGGTACCATATCGAAGGCTTTTTTTTAAGAGCTTAAATATGCTATGTGCACCAATGAAAAATATCTATCACACAGCTTTCTAAGTTTGGAAATAACGCCAGTTCACACCACTAGAGATCAAGTTGCGGTCGGGTCAGTTCAGCTCACGATCCATGATTTCACCTGTAGCATCCACACTCGCGATCAATTCTGGTCAAATTATATTTTTAAGAAACATAAATAATTTTAACCTTATAAATTGTTTCATTATTGTTTAAACACTACAGTTTTTACGTTCAAATTAACAAAATAGTTTATTCTATTTTAACAAATAAAAGAGTTCTCAATAATTTCTACATGAATAATATAAAATAAACAACTTTTTGCGATAATTTTTACTTGTGAAAAATTGATCAGTTTTATAATTTTTATGTTATTACGTTGTAGGGTATTTTTGAAATATTTATTCATAACGTAGTTTTTTTTTAGATGAAACGCAATATTTCTGTGAGTAAAATCATACAATTCACAGAAACCCCGAACATGATCCGAGACGTCCGACGTCCATGTTGATCTGATCTGACATGACTAGTGGTCTGATTAGCTGAGGGATCTTCAGGTCGACCTGCCTTGCCATGACCCGACAGAACCAAGCAGTCAAATGCCCTTATTCGATTACGTGTATAGCTATTTTCATCTTTGCCCTGAACTGACCTTGTTTTATTTCTAGTGTGAACCGGCCTTAAATGTGGTAAACTAGTACTCGGTGAATTAAAAGGTTAGATTCAGGCGTCTGAAAATCTGTACACTGACATCCTTAAAAGGAGATACAAAAAAGATGAAGTGTCAGTGTTTATCAGGGATATACAGTGGAAAAAAAAATTAATGTCTGAAGGTAGAAAAAGAAGGACACTGTAAGAATCTCATCAACACCGAAAGTACTTAATTACTGGATTAGTACGGGATTAGACAGTTTTTCAGTGATAGCATACTATTCCATGCACATTGCCTGAAATTTTTAGATTTTATCCAAAATCATATACGGATGTCTAGAAAAATTTTACATTTTTTGCTTATGGCCATACTAATTACTCGGTAAGCAGTAAAATTTTCCCAGAGTAAACTTTACAATTGGTGGAAAAAGTGGTACGTAATTTAATTAAATAAAAGGTTCCACGTATAAACTTCAAGTTAATTTACGAGCTCTTACAGACCATCCGACTAGGAGGAAATAACATATCATATCTGTACCGAGCGTGGTGGGTGAGGAGTAACGCTCGAGTCTGGTATTCGGATGGATGTGGGTTCCCATCCAGATCTCAGTTTTCCCGAAATCATTACAGCCAAATTCCGTGAAGGTTACTTCAATAAGCGAAGCGATGGCCAATTACTTTTCGATCCTCGCCCCCAGTCCCTTCCCACCTTTAATGACCTCGATGTTGATGAAGCGCAAAGCAACGAGAAAATAATCGTTACTCACTACGCCAACGAATTTTATGTAGATTGTAAGATTTCTCTTTCCTTCATATTATTACTTCTCATATTTATATACTCTCTTATTTACCATTCAATTAATAAATATTCAGTTTAACATCTTTATTTCTTGTCACTACAACTTAACAGAATAATCTCTCTTCTTTTATTTTCGCCAAAGATGTTCTTGTAACACACACATCTTTGCTCTTGCATATTAACTATTAACGTATCTTTTCCTTTTACAAAATGAAATAAATTAAACACATAAAAATATAATCTTACCTTTAAATATACAAACATAAAACAATAAAACTGAAATAATCCAAATAAAAATGCAAGGGACTAAGTTTCCTTACAAGATTAAATGCTCTTTTGATATAATATTAGGAGAAAAAAGGGTATCCCAAAACATTAGTTCTTCTCCGATATTCCTCCCTAGCAAAAAGTGACACAAAATTCCATCCTACAATATCTACAGCTGAACACACACCTTAGGTTCGAATCCCAGTCTCGCTTACATATTTTTAAGTGATCTTTTACCTCCAGCAACGCTTAATTTGTGAATTGAGCTTACAAAGCTTTCATGGTTCCAATTAAACATTAAATTGTAACCTTCAATTGTAGCAGCAGTTACCGATCTAACGCCTGCGCCAGATCCCTGTTGTCTTATATAGGCGTTGCCGACCGCAGCACCGTACTCTGTGTTTGCATACGCATTCCTATACCAGTTTGTTTAGCTCTTCAGTGTATATCTGCTTTAGTTGGTAGGTATGCCAGGTTATGTCAAGTGTCTACCACCGAGGTGGTGCAGCTGGTAGCACCAGATCC
Source organism: Vandiemenella viatica (assembly GCA_031002005.1). Taxonomy (NCBI): domain Eukaryota; kingdom Metazoa; phylum Arthropoda; class Insecta; order Orthoptera; family Morabidae; genus Vandiemenella; species Vandiemenella viatica. Next base: position 188,740,759 of record CM061921.1, on the reverse strand, counting down.
CTGAGGCCATCAGAGCTTTGCTTCCGTTCCATACCCTCTATACAGAAGTTGTCAGTTACTATGGAACTATTAATCTTCTATAGCAATTTCCGGGGAAGATATAACAATCTTGTGTATTGTCTCTGTTGTGGATTAGAGATGCCCGTCCATTCAGACGTACTCTTCCGAAAGACACCCGGGACATCTGACGGACGAATAACCGCCAACAGTGTCGTACGCTCACTCCGTACGAATTGCGGAGAGATTTGTGACTCAACCCAAGGCTTTGGTTTATAGTGATAAGAAATCGTGCTCCACCGTTTCTTATACTCTGCTAAGTCATGAATTAGGGAATTTTCTTCCACCTTCAGAGCTGGACCCAGCTCAGTCAGTGTGGAACGTCAGAACAATCTTGAAGTATCAGTGACCTTCCTCAACCACATCATCAACAAAAACACTACTACTTCTGCTAATGTTCCAATTCCATAACCCGCTCCCAAGATGTGGTTTTCTGAAAGGTCTGAATAACATACCTGTACAGTTGCAGTTACCTGTCTCTACTATTAATCCTTACATACGAGATATCCTAATAACTCATGGTTAAAATTCATTAATTTTTCTATAGTCGATACAAGATTTGGTTAGATGCATTGCCTAGGTGAAAAATGGTTTTTTCCTTCTGCCAGACTAGTATTTCCCCATAAATTTTTAGTAGGATCCAATTACTGTTTTATAGAAAATTAGCTATTCCCATTATTATCACAAAATGCCGATGTAATCACATCCCTTCCTGCTGTTGTAACCTACATTATTTTTAAATAATAAAAATAACGCCAATGCAACTGTTTTCAAGTGGTTTAATGCCGTACGCGTTTCGCCTCTCATCAAGGCATCATCAGCGACGAGTCTATGTTGAAATTTATATTTAGTTTTCAAACTTATTGTATAATGTTTTCTGATTATTTACAACTTGATATTTACATTGGTGTTCTCAGGATTCTAAACCACATATTTTTTGGTATCAACAACAAACAAGTATCCACTGTTTTCATTTGTGCGTAATGGTACAGTTTTGATCTCGTTAAAATGCTCCGAACACACTTAATATATTTTCAAACAAAAGCCTTTTTACTGTTATTAGCACGCGCTGCAGCAATCCTGCGAGAAGTGTTTTCAAGTGCAATTTTTTTCATGCAAAATGTATTCTCCACTTTCTATTGAAATATCTATAGGCTTTTATTTAATTATTTTGTTATGGCTTTACACATCGTCGACGTCATGGGATTGGAGGAAGTAACGGGAAGGAATTCGGCCATGGCCTTTTGAACGATGCATCCCGGCATTCGCCTGGAGTGATTTGGGGAAACCATGGAAAACCCAAATCTGGACGCCCGGACGGGGATTCGAACCCGCGTATTTCCGAATGCGAGGCCAGAACGTTAACCGTTCACCCACCACACTCGCTTCTCCATAGCGGTTCCACTTTAACTAATCTGTCAGCCAATATAACATTATTTGTTGCTAAAGGATTTCTATTATTGCTACACTTTTTGGACGTAGTCCTCGTGTATCATCCACGTTTAAAATAGCACAAACTCTAATACGATACAAGTCGCAGATACAACGAAATACGTCTATACAAGGAGAAAATATCATGAATGAAAGTGTTGCTCAAGTCTGTGTACAGTTACGCTCAACTTATACAAAACTAAGAATAATAGTATAAAAAGTAGCTCTCAGACAAGTTTGGACGCGCAAATTTAATGTTAAATTATTCCCAACTTTTGTTTTCTTACCACAAACACCGAAATTGCTTGTCAGTTTGTTTAAGGAAGTTCTAATTTAAACGTGAAGTGCCCAAATATTTCATATGAATTCAAAGACACACATAATTGATTGCTGAATGGAAGTTGAATAAGGTGACTTAATTTCAGTGCTGATTGTTATTTCTGCCTACCTAACGTGGATTGAGAATATGTAACGTTTGAACAGTAAAATTCATTATAAGCTAAAATTGAAATATTGTTAGTATAACTGGATAAAGACTATAGTGTTTAGCTAAATATGGATATATAAAAAGATATAATAGTTATTTGAAATTTTTAAGTCTAGCAATTGTAGAAAAGGGAAAGGTTACATATTTCATAGTAAGCCTATGAGTACTACGTTGGTGAACTGTTTCAGACATTATTGTCCTGTTTCGCATGGAATAATGTATTATTCTCCATGCTGACGTTAAGGATGGAGAACATGTTTAAGCTGTGGTGTCCCATTCATTTTGTATCTTTAGTCACTGGAATTAATTTAAAGAATATTTCAAATGATATCATTTGAAATGTTTATGTTTTGTATTTAATATTTTTCTACAAGTTGCATATATGTTTATGCGGTGCATCGATGTAAATTGTTTATGTTTTTGTAAGTTATACTTCCATACAATTTGTAAGCATTTTTATATTTATTTATGTCAAACTTTTTTTTATTATGGCTTTACGCCTCGTGAACGCCGAGGTCATTAGAGGCGGGTTGGGACTGGGGACAAGCAACAGGAATGAATTCGGCCATGGCCTTTTGAAGGAAGCATCCTGCCATTCGCCTGGAGTAGGTAAACCATGGAGAACCCAAATATGGATGCCCGGACAGGGATTCGAAACGCCATTCTCCCGAATGCGAGGCCAGAGCGTTAACCACTCACCCACCACGCTCGGTTGTATGTCATATTTTGATACAACTTGCGCATATGTTTATGTGTTACATCGATGAAAGATGTTTAAGTTTTTGTAAGTCATATTTTGATACGACTTTTATATACGTTTATGTGTTATATTTGGTGGGTAAGATTGATTTTATTTATTTATTTCTCGTGTCCAGGACATAACATTACAAGTTAAAAAAATAACATTAATTAATTAATATTAAACTATAAACACAATTAAATGGAATGCGACCAGAATTCCGCAATCTTGATGGCCTTCTCGTTTGCCCTATAAAGGTCGTCGATATTGCAGGTTTCAGGGAGATTCCTGCATATCAGAAGATGTTGTGGGTTCTGAAGCTCACCACATTCACATAGGTCGTTGTCAGCAGTGTACCCCCATTTTTTAATATTATATCTACATCGGGACACTTCAGTTCTTAATCTGTTTAGAGCCTTCCATATAGCATATGACTGATTACACCCCGCAGCCGGTGCCTCTTTGACGTTCCTCCACTGTTCTTCAGGCAACGAATTTCGCCATAGTTCTAGACGGCGCGCTCCAGTAGAAGATGTTATGGCTGTAGTTGATTGTACGAAGATCTTCCTTGACTTCCGCCTTGTGGGTTGAGATTCGTGTCCAAACAAAGGGTGTCTGGGGTCTGTTTCTTGTTTCCTCTTCTCCCTCTCTGCAGCTGTTTTCCTACGAATATCAGGTGGTGCTATACCCATGATTTGGTATATTTTACTAAGAGGAGTTGGTTTTAGGCAACCTGTTACAATGCGACCAGTATCATTCAATGCTATAACAACCTGCTTAGCATGTGCAGAGTTTTGCCAAACTGGTGCTGAGTATTCTGCTGCAGAGAAACTAAGTGCCAGGGCAGATGTACGAAGCACATTTGGATGTGCTCCCCAGGAGGTACTTGTAAGTTTCCGGATACTTTGAGTTTCAGATCCTCACAATGGGTTTTGAATGTGAGAGATCGATCAAGCTTTACTCATAGATATTTTGGAGTATCGCAGTGTAGTAGTTGTTGCCCCCTCCAATTGATGTTCAACTTCCTTATAGCTTCTCTGTTTCTCAGATGGAATGCACAGACCTGTGTTTTTACAGGGTTGGGCTTCAAGTGATTAGCATCATAATACTTGGCCATATCTTCAAGAGCTGTTGTCAACTTCACATCCACCGCCTCAAAGGTTGTGCCTTGAGCTGCAACTGCTGTGTCATCAGCATAAATGAATGCTCTTGTACCAGGAATAATTGGTTGATCATTTGTACATATGTTGTACAAGAGCGGGGCCAGCACACTACCCTGAGGGAGGCCATTCTTCTGAGTCCTCCATCGACTCTTCTTATTGTGGAGGGTGACGTAAAACCTTCTGTTTTGTAGTAAACACTGGATGACTTGTGTAAGATGGTAGTCTTTTGTGACGGAATATACCTTACTTATCAAAATTTTGTGGTTGACTGTATCATACGGCGCTGTGAGATCGATGAATGCCACACCTGTAACCTGTCCTCTTTCATACCCATCCTCTATATACTGTGCGAGGTTAAGAATTTGACCGCAGCATGACCTACCAGATCGAAAACCAGCCTGTTCCTTTATAAGCATTTTGTGAATGCACTCTGAGATACGATTGAGGATCAATCTCTCCAAGACTTTGTATAAATCACAAAGGAGTGAAACTGGTCGGAAGTTTTTTGGATCTGTTGGTTCCTTTCCAGGCTTTAGCAGTGCCACAACTTTGACTTTCCGCCAGATCTTGGGGATCTGTAAGTTGGAGGTGCAGGCATTCATTAAATTCAAGATCCACTGTTTTGTAGCTGGGACAAACATTTTGATTTGCTCTGTTCTCAGGTCATCTAAGCCTGCAGCTTTGTTAATCTTCAAAGACTGCAAGGCGGCTTCCAGTTCTATCAGTGTGAATGGATTCCCAAGAAGGTCTTGCTCGTCAGAGTACCTTTGGAGCTTTCTTTTTTCAGGTCTTCTTCTAGTCTTTCCATTCAGTAGCAGTTGGTGTACTATTTGATTTGGACTAATTTTAAGGAGACTAGGTGGAGTGCAACTTGGATCACTATTGAGGTTTTTCAGTAATTTCCAAGCCTTACGACTATTCTGTTTCATGTTTAAATCTGACATTAAATTGCACCATTTATCTCTTCTAGCAGTAGACACAGCGTGTAGGAGATCTTCACCTGTCTGTATGGTTTCTTCAGAAAAAGGATCTTCTTCGTAAAGGTGCCCGTATCTCTCAAGAAGAAACTTGGAGTCTTTATCCAGTCCAGCGACATAAGTTGTTCTGCAGCCTCGAGGAATATGTTTTCGTGAGATGGCTTTAACTATATCAATAAATCTGTCGTATGCATTTGGAGATGGGTCGAGGTTTAGCACTTCCTCATCTAGTTCTTGAGAGAACTTTCCCCATTGTGCTTGTTTGAAATTGAATCTTGTTTTAAAGTGAACAGACTCTGGCTTCACTACTGCTTCAACGGTGCAGATAATTGGTCTATGTTGGGTACGTGGGATTGGCTCCATAACATTCTTCTTTGACTGTTGGGCAATGTGTTCACTGACAAAGATGTTATCTGGGTTGTATCTAGGGATTGCAATCCCGCAGTGTTTTCAATCCCGCGGGATCCGCGCGGGATTTGCGCCAATCCCGCGGGATCCCGCGGGATAAGTGCGGGATTGGTGCAAACAGTTTTTTAACGCTTATATTTAAAACATAGTTACTTAAAACGTTAATAAAATAAAAAATAATTAAATTAATAAATCAATTTTAATGTTAATTGATAAAAATTAATAGTTAACAATATTTTAATTGGCAAGATGATATTAAAACTTTTTAGCATGTCTTAAGTACATTTCGAGGTTTTACATTTTTGTTTTTTAATCTAAACCAATTTTTAAATAAATAATAAAAAATTGGAAAATATTCAGTGTTGGTCATATTATGTGCCTTACAATACATCACATAAATTTAAAAACATGGTTTGCTTAGTGGCCAAGTTACCACAGTTTTTTTAATTCTAAATAAACGTTCCATAACACCGAGAGAAAGCATTCCATTTCACAAAGTGTAAAGTGTAGACTCGGCTCAGAAAAAGATCTCATAACTTTTTGTCACTGCACAAGCACAAGACTAGTATTTTTTTTATTTTTTTTACAAAAATTGTTTTTGTGGGACTCATTATTATATCTCCTGATTCCTTGATTCCTTGATTGATCTTATAGTTGATTCAATGTTATTAAAGGAAACTACTCACCAACACTTAAACTGTCAAGAATTTCAATTTTACATATGTGGCGTAACGACCTTTTAAGAGTGGAAATGATTACTTTTTAGTAAGAAAGCAGGCTTTCTCGGCAAATGATTGCAGTGAAGTTTTCATAGGTTGTATCTCCGGATTTCATTGTAAAAACACGAGATTTCTCACGTGAGGGAGACGGCGGAGGCAGCCGTCGAATATTCCTACAACACAATTCGTCGATACACATGTGAAAACTTCATTATAACTTATTTTGCATTTAGTCGAAATAATAACAAGGAGAAGAGGTATTAATCTATAGCCTGAGCGGCACATGTAAACAGGCGGCTTTCTTCAAAGAAACGCATTGAGGCAGCGGCCAAAACAGCAATAAGTCAAAGGATATACAATTGCCTTTTGATAGCTGCTAAATAAATAGGTATGCGATTAAAATTACACATAGTTCCCTATCAACGAATAATCAAATTTTCAGCCGCAAAAAAGGAAATTGTCACAATAACTTCATCTGCAAATTCAGAAAGTGGGAATAATGAAACCGTGAATAAAAATCTGTAACTTTATAGTTCACATAACGTTTGCAACACATAAAAAATAATTATATAGTTACAAAATCGTACTAAATACGCAACATAACTCAAATTACAGAAATGTGTACTCGAAAATGAATACGTAAAAGTATATCTATTTACTTACGAATGACGAAGGTTGACAAAAACAAACGTTTGTTCACACGCGCCAAATGCCAACTGGAAGGGTACAGGCAATACATCCGATGGAGACCGAGTGGGGCAGCGAGTCACGCACTGACACGCGTTTTATCCGCATTTTGCGGGATCCCGCTTTGCTGGATTGCAATCCCTAGTTGTATCCACCCTGCCATCTTCCACAGCTAAAAGATGGTGGCAACTTTGGGTCATAAATTAGCATTAGGCCCATACGTTAAACTCATTCTTCGAGGTCCTCTCCATTTTTACCAGTTTCCCTGTAGCCCCAGGATGTACTGTGGAAATTGAAGTCACCCATAACAATCTTTGTTTGATGGGAGTGGAAGTTAGGTGGTTCTGTGAAGCTAAATTCGGCATTTGGTGGCTTATACACTGATGTCACGGTGCATGATTTGATTTCGGTGGACAGTATCTCTATTTCGCCATCTGAGGTTACCCCTGTTGAAAGAATCTGTAGATCTGGTTTGGCGAAAAGTGCACTGCCATACTTTTCACTTGGTTTCTCATTAATAAGGTTCATTCCATTGATTTTTGGCCTTCTGTCATTTGGACCTCTATGTGTCTCTTGAACCAATAAAAGGTCACATTTTGGGTGTTTACAGATATCAGATATTAAAATCTCTTTCTCTGGTGATATACCTTCGATGTTTATTGATACAATCGAAAGAGCTGGCTTTGAAAAAAAACCTTTTGTTTTGAAATTTGTAAGATTGATTGAACTAATACGATATGGTGATTTTGGTTCTTTTAAAGGACATAATGAAAAGCGTTATGTTAACAGGATACTGAATCGGAGTTATTGTGCGAAGGAGCTTTATAAGCGTAGTAAGACAGAGTGGATTCGAAAGACAATCTCCGCCGTTTGTCGAAAGATTTCAAAGAATGATTTTTTAGGATGACAGGTGATGTTTTAAAACATGCGTCTTCTTTGTTTATAGCTTTACGCATCGTCTACGTGGGGATCATTACAGGCGGGAAAGGACAGGAGGCAAGGAACTGGAAGGCCTTTTTAAGGGATTCATCCTGGCATTCGCCAGAAGTTTTTTGGGGACACCAAGGAAAACCCAAAAATTCGAACCTGCGTACTCCCAAATGTGAGTTCAGATTGTTACCGGTCACCAACCACGCTCCATTTAAGACATGCAGGAATGGTTAATTTTATTGGTGGAGGGAGTAGTCGAGGGAGAAAAAGACACAGAATACAAGTAGCATAAAATTGATGATATATGCTGTAGTGAGTATACTGATATGAAGAGGCTAGCTGATAAAGAGGATGGAAAGCAGTCTAGAGAGAGTGGACAAAAATATTAATTAAATAATGATAGCTTGTTCTTTTCGGCTGGACTGTTATACAGTAAATGGTTTCGAATATTTAGTTACCTGCATGCAGAACTGGATTTCTGATTCGCTCTGGTGAGCTAGGTATCTAGTTTCAGGTTTCCCCAAATCATTACGTGCGTATTCTGCAAATGTGCCTTAAGATGTACATACAATGTGTAATTTCGTTCCCGTTGATTCCAAATATTACTCTCCCGGCCTTAATAACACCGTTGTGGACTGTGGAGATCAATCGAAGTAGAACAGAACACGACATTTGTAAAGTACATCGACTTTAGCATTCAATCGTTTATTTAACTTTTGACAGATAGAACTTGTAGGTGACTATTTATTTGTTTGTTCCTTATATCCAGTAAATACGGGATTGTTAATCTTGGTTTAAGGTTCTGTCAACATAGAATATCAGATTAACCGATAACCCCAAAGCGTTTGTTACCACCTATGCAAATTAAATTAAGTTTACAGCATATAGCAATCACGTGTGAAAACTATATTCTATATGTAAAACTCAAACTTTGGGTATTTATATGATTTAAAGTTCACATTTCCCCACCGATTTCGACCAAATTTCGCAGTGCTGATTTTCTGAACACGGCAGATGACAGTAAACATCTGACAGTATGATTTTTCACGCTTTACTGTTTTACGCATCCTCAGATAACTATAGTGCGAGTTGCTTAAAACGAAACTACTAATATGGTCTCATTTTAAGCAAACTGAGGTTTAATTTACAGTAAATAAAGGATCAGATGCCCGAATAGCTGCAAGTGCAACCCATACATGCGACCATTTAACATGATCAAAGCAAAAGTGGGGAACAAAATGAGCTGGAAGTATGCAGGTGAAGCAGTGGGTAACGGTTACTATAAAAATATACCATAAGTGCTTCAAAAGGTTATTGCTAAATCTGAACTTATCAATTTTACAAACCAATAAATTTATGAATATGTTTAAGAAAGACAGGGGAGTTATGAGCTTACCAATACAAATATTTACAGCACTCTTGTATTATAGGATAACTCGATATCAGACTTGTGAGGTAAACTTGTGATGCTGACGAGAGCGTGATCTTCACCTCAAATTCAAGTATCGATGTTGCAGCAATAATAATCCAACTATCAATCAACATACTCTCCGACGATTGAGAGAACGGTGCATCAAGTTAAATACTTCAGAGCGTGAGGCCAAAGTCTTTACACTCCGGCGTCCAACAAACCCTAAGAAACGACAAAGGAATAGTATGGCACCTAGCAGTAAAGTATCAAGGGTTACACATGGATCGGTGATTCACATGGAACTACATATTACCCACAAACTTTTCGATGCCTGTGATCGCTTTTCCTGTTACGAATACAGTCGAAAGAGGTCTGTTATACAAATCACTGATCCAATGGTTCACAGCCGCGCCTTCCAAACTCCTCCGGACGATTTTAAAAGCATCCTGGTTTGTAAGTAACACACAACTTTATAGAGAAACCGGCCTTCCAACTATTAAAACTTATATTTTGAAGTCTGCAATCTTTTTAAATAACGTAGATATTTATTCATGGAACACAGTTCTATAAAATAGGTATGAGGTCATAAGCACAACCACACCAACAATGGTATCGCCATCCTTAGGACAGCTTAAGCGAAGACATTCCACCTGACTCTCCTGAATGTCACTACATCACGATCTGCACGCAAGTGTATTACCGTTAACTCACTCTAAATTTTTATTACTGTTTTATTTGTTGAATTCCTGATTGTATGAATACCTTAAATATCGCTATTGGGGGAAAGACAATAAGCACCCCTTAAATTTAAGCAAAAATATTTCGCAATCTTCAAATTTAGTTCAACCAGTTTTTTATGCCATATATCAAATATGTTGTACATATTGTTAATAATGTCTCTATATGTTAAATGCTCCATTGTAATATAACAAAGATACAGAGGAATCCAACTGGATTGCCCTCAGGCTAGGCGATGTAAATAGTAACACAGTTATAGAAAAGAACATAAAAACTTTATAACTGGAGTATGTACAAAAATTGTAGCGGCGTAACAAAGCAGAACACATTTCGTTTGTCAGCGTTATAGTAAAATGTAAGTTACATTTTAATTGAGTATCGATATTTTCAGAACACACATCCGATTTTCCAGCTTCCTTCGACAGTAACATTAAATCAGTTAAAGGAGGCATATAACTGAAATAGTGTTCATATATCTGAATTAATCTCTGAGAATCAACAAATTTTTCTAAGAAGTCATTTGAGGACTGATCGATCTGATGTAGAGAAGATGTATCTCATGGAACTATATAAGTAGCTTCACAATCTGACAGAAAAGAAGTAATTTAATTTTTGATGTAACGCCGAGATACGAGAATGTGTCATATAAATGGAAGAATCATTATCGAGATTGATGTCATACGTACTTTAATAAACAGAACGAAGTAAACTCAATACCTTATTGCCCGACACAAACTCTCTAAGGTACAAAGAGTTATTACTTTGATGTTTACTAACACATTAAACAATTATTTGCGGTGTATGTTTACGCGTTGAATCAACAGGTACACGAGGCAGCTTCTCATTGATACAACACTCATTTAATCAATTGAGCAACCAACATAAAGTGGCTTCATAATTTTTTAAGGAATCTATCGTTACATATCGCAGTTTTTTTTTACTTATCTTTCTGAGAATTGTTTAAAGCCTGAATAATAAGGAAAAGTTCAGGGCCAGGCAACAGGCAGACGGTAGGGTTAATTTTATGATGCGATTCATGGGTTTAATTTGAAAGAATTGAAACGTTTATACAAAATCATTGTGCGTCCATATTTGGATTATTGTTGCGCCGTTTGGAATTGATATTGCAATAGACTGATTGACAGTATAGAGAAAGTACAGAGAAGAGTCGCTTGATTCGCGACTGCTTGTCACAGTCCTTACGAAAGCGTATCTGAATTGATACACCGACTGGGCTGGGATTGTTTGAGGGAAAGACGACGTAGGATTCGCTTGAGTTTATTGGTAAACATGTGATCAACAACTTTCGATTCCGAGTGCGGCGAAGTACTTCTACCACAAAGCTATCTGGGTCGCAATGACAGTAGAGATAAGATTAGAAAAATCATATTAACATACGCTTTACAACCTACGTTCACAATTATTTGCTTCAAACATTCTAATCTTTGTCTACCTCTACAGTTCTTTCCTTCCATACCCTTTACAAACTACATCCTCAATCATCTACTTCATATATTCTAATCCTTGTCTTCCTCTATAGTACTTTCCTACCATACCCTTTACAACCTACTTCCTCACTTTTCTGCTTCATATATTCTAATCTTTGTCTACCTCTACAATTCTTTCCTTCTACTGTTCCCTCCACTAGCAAATTAACGAATCCTGCATGTCTCAAATGTGACCTAACATTCTATTTCTTCTTTCTATGAGACACTTCCACAAGCTTCTTTCCTCACCCATTATTTCCAATACTGTTTCATTTCGTAATTTATCCGTTCACTTAAGGTTCAAAATCGTTCTATAGCACCACATTTCAACTGCTTGAATTTTCCTTCTTTCTGGTATTCCTGAAGTCCACGGTTCGCTGCCATAAAGTGCCGTGTTCCACAATAGAAGTTTTTAAAAGTTTTTTCTGAGTCCTAGATCAAATTAGAAAATTAATGATTTTTCTCTTTGATGAAGACTCTTTTCGCTAGTGTTATTGTGCTTTTAACATCATTCCTGCTTCGGCCATCAGTTGTAATTTTACTTCCTCAGTAACAGAATTCCCTAATATCTCCTATTTCACCAGATCTTATTTTTATATTTTATCCACTATTATTGTTATCATTCCTGCACTTTTCATCACTTTTGTCTCACTTTGATTTATATTTAGTCCTAAATCTTCCTTCAGCATTTTTTTAATGCCATCCAGTAGTTCCTCATGATTCTCAGACTGTTCTGCTAACAGGACAACGTCACCAGCAAATCGTAGCATACTGATTTACTTTTTTATTTTAGAAGGTTTATTCCACCTACCAATTTCTTTTTTACTTCCTTCATTGAATCCCCTAGTTGAACTTGAATGGGGATAGACTACAACTTTGTCTCACCCCCTTTATAGCTGATTCTTGTCTCTCAAAATTCTCTGCTTTTATTACAGCCACTTGATTCTTATATAGTTTATAATGTATTCTCTATAGGTAATTTGACTTTACTTCTGTAAAATATAAGATTTTGTCGCACCTAAGCTTTTTCTGAATCAATAACGAAATAAAAGTATCTTTTATTTGCTTTTTTTGTTTTGTTTTGATTCGTCCTTAAAGTCAGAATTAATTCTCTTGTACCGCGGTTATTTCTAAGCCCAAACTGACCTTTACCTCCTATCACATACTATCCTTTGTATTCTTTTGTATATATTACCCTGGTCTATAATTTTGCAGCATATGATGTTGGACTTACGGTGCGGTAATTCTTACATTTGTCGGCTTGTGATTTCTTTGGAAGTATGAAGATGATACTTTTATTAAAATCAGTTGGAATATCTGCTGTTTCATAACTTTTTTACATTAATCTGAATAATCTTTTAACTGCTTCTTATCCTAGGGATTTCAGAAGATCTGCAGAAGTCCCATCAATTTCCACTGCCTTATTTGATGTCGGATCTTCAAAGTTCTAAGTTCTATGAAATTCTGTATAGCTTCTTTATTCTCTTGAATCTGAGCCTACACTTCTGAGTATATGTCTGCTCCTGGTATGTTTTACAGTCTACAATTCGATTCCTGAATCTCTCATTTAACTGATATCTGTATCCCATGGTTGTTTCCAAGTGGATATTCTTCCTACATGATTCTTAAGGAGTGTGTTCGTTACGAGTTTTCATTTTTCACAAAATTCTAACAACCTGCTTCCTCGCTCATTTCTTCCCCCTAGGTCACACCTCACTATAGCATTCCTCTTTCTTCCTTCTCCTACTACTTCATAACAGGCACCTATAGTTATTAGATTTTCCTCCTCCTTCACATATTGGATTAATAGTTCAATTTAATTGTATATTTCTCTTTTTCTTCATCATCTTCCTGCGACGTTGCCATATACACCTATACTAACGTGGTTGGCGTGGGCTTAGTTTCTATCCTGATCAAACTGTTCGTAATAACTCACACGTTTCCCTACCCTCTTGTTCATTATAAATCCTATACAATAAACTCCACTGATGGCTTTTGTGTTCCTCAGACCAGCAATCTTGTGTACCCATGCACTTAATTAATCTGATCCATTTAACATCTAAGTTGTTCCAATTCCTTTTTCAAGTTTTCTAATCTACCTGCACTATTCGGACTTGAAACACTCCACATTCAGACTAGTAGAATGTCTCTGTCCATTGCGATAATATCTGAGAAATGCCTACCGGAGATCCGATTTGGCGTATATGTTACTTCCGGAATATTTTATCCGGGAAGAAGGCATCATTCTGTATGTATTTTAGGAGGATTACATGCCTCGGGATATCCTTTGGGTCATTAATGCAGTGGTTTTCCGTTGCCTTCGGCATTACCATTCCATTGATCATTTATGATTCATCCGCCTTTAGGGTCTGTTTCCAACTGCCAAGTCAAGAGGATGCTCTGAATCCCTCGTTGCTTTTCCGCATTCCTTTCAGGAGGCCATTGTCGAGCAGTGGGTGATTGTAGATACCGGGAATCATTCAGTCGCCAGAGCCTCGTCCATTGTAAACGGAATGCACCATGTGAAAGAGAATCGATAATTGGTTTGAAGAGGCTGATACAGTCTCTTCCAAGTTCTAACACCCCGATGTGCCATAGTTATGCCTATATGAATTTTTTCTTAATCCATGCTATTGGGGGTCGGAATGCACAAAGTTAGTTTCGGTGCAAAGTACCCTACACTGCCCACAATTTTGTGAATTGCAGAGAATAGATGTAGATGGGGCAATACAATTCATGCAGTTAGCTCGTTCGCAGAACAATTAATCGTGGAAATTGTTTTCCCTTCGAAATTGTTTTTGGCATTTTTTCAATCGACATAACTGACAACGCTCTGTATTTGATATGAACTTCGTCTCATTTTGATGAGTTGAACTTTATGTAGAAGTCTGGCCATTAGTAGCGCCATTTGAATTTTATTGAATCTCTTTTTTTTTTTTTTTCAGTCAAATTTTGCAGCGCTAATTTATTTCTCAGTCTGTACAGCTCATTCCGCTCCGAGTTTGACTTAAATTTTTGTTGGGTTTTGCTCAAATTTTTTGGTGATTTATACTTTTCGTTTCCTGCGTCGTGACGTTTTGTGATTCAGGTGCCTGTAATTTTATCAAAACCTTTAAAGGAGATACCAGTAAGGTATTATATTGTAAATACAAAGTCTGTCTTCCAGTTTTAATTGTTAAAACCTACCAGAACACTGAGTTAGCAAATCCCACTAGTTGGACGTTTAGCACGTACTGTATTCGTCAATTTAGACCTCGTTGTGAGATAATATCAGCGCGAACCGAAAGTAGTGAGGAGAACATGTGATGATACGTTAGAAGCAAGCTTCATTCCTGTATAAATTGGCAGATTTGGTTACTTGGTTTACGAATTATAACAATTTGAATGTACATCAGCTTCGTAACAGTCATTTTGATAGATTGCGTCCTTACCGCAAAGGTGTAAGACGTTCGTAGAAGTTTTGTTAAAAGTTTTACAAGATTAAAGTCGAGGGTGGTGTCAAGGTTTACATCTTGTCATGTAGTAGAATGTAGACTACAAGCAAGTGAACAAATCTCAAATTTTTAGGCCACCAGTTCGAACACACCTTCTATTTCTTGCGGGCTTTATTTTCTGTCATAGTTTATGAATTGTTTTAAGTGCGTAGCTTTCATTGACGCGGCTTCGGGCCGCCGTGGTGACGAGCGTCTGCCGCCCCAGCATTCGTCTAGTTGATTGTGGGACTGGTGCGCCGCGCCTGGCATTTCAATGTGCCTACCCGATCCAGTGCACGCTGCAACGCCGAGGCTCTACAAGGTGCGGGACTGTGAGTTGGAGGTTACGATTGGTGGGACTTGGAATGCACTGAACCTGGTGGATCAGGTTCGAGTCTCGCGTTTGCTAGGATGCAGGTTTAAACCCTCGGACATCCAACGAGATTTCGGTTTTATTTTACTCCGATATCACCCAATACGAATGCCGGGATAGTTCTTTCTTAAAAGCCATCGTAAGTTTCCAGCCAGTTCCTTGTTATCAGTCTTCTCAAGGTTATGTTGACGATAGCTGTAAAGCTATTTGGAAAATAAAATCCGTTTATTAACTCTAATGAATCTCCGTTACCGCTTCAAAAACAACGATTGCCGTAATGGAATATGACAGCAATAACACTGATATTTTGCTTATACGATTCACGGAAAAATGGCGATGTTGAACTCAATTTATAGCTGAAGCTTTTGGTCTGGTGGCTCAGTGGTTAAGTCTTCTGATTGGAGATCAAAAGGTCTGCGGTTCAGATCCCGGTTCAGACTGGAATTTTCACCTCTGAGTGATGTGAAGTCGCCAGAACTCTTCCGCGGTTTGGATTCCATGTTAAACCGTAGCTCTCCTATACCCGGTAGGACTACCGGGTTAGGTTAGTGGTCTGCGATAGGAGCGGATTGCGCAGCTATAACCGGGTCATTAGAACTACACGAGTTTACATCTACTGCTATAGAAAACATGAACATTAATGGCCACAACTGTCAATGGGATGTTAAACTACACCGGATCACTATTAATAAACTTCAGAAATAATTCCACGAAACAGTCCAGGCTTTGCATATTTTTAAATTATTTTTAATTCTTTCCGTCGTAAGCTCAGAAAATTTATGTTCACTTAAATTACAGTTGTATTTTCTCCTTTCACTTTATTGGGTCAGAGATTTTTTTCTCCTCATAATAGGACCGCATTGCTATTGGCTGGGTCATTTAAGGTAAACTTTCAATTTACGAACGCCGCCAATACCACATTGTATGAAATTATCGTATGGACCATTCGTGGTACTGAGGTAGATGGTAAGTGGATCATTCGTGATGTAGACCAGCTGTTTTCAGTCGTAGCTCTGTGTTTAATGCGTAATCATTGTTAACTATTTAATAAACTCAAGAAACCGCGCAAATCAAAACCTATGAAACTACTAATAAAGAGTTATCTAATCTCCGGATATTTATTTCGCATACGATTCTATCGATTTCTACCCAATTCGAGACATTTATCTCAACCAGATGTGTATCTCTGTACACTTAACTACTCGAATCACCACACGCTCTTTTGGATTCTATCATACCCAAAACGTGCTTAGCAAACTAATACAGTTGCACCTATTACGACCGAATTACAGATTACACTGTCACCATCCCTCCCCCCTTCCACTCAGATACATATTGTACAGAACGTATACTACGGAAATACGACAGTTATAGTTTTTTTTTTTTTTTTTTTAAATGCATTTTAGTACTCCGCCGCTAAGGCATTCTGCTTTCTGTTCCCCTCCGCCTGTTTGTCGACCCCTCATCATCCCCGTGTCTCACCGCAAAGCATGTTCTTTCCTATCCCTTTCTTAAATGTAGCTTGGGATGTTTAAAAGCTGCGTGTGTGCATATTTAACCGGAGTAAAACGTGTGACGCAAAATGAGCAGCAAACCCGCGGCACCAGTTGAGATTAGTAAAGATAGTCGTTTAAAAAACTAATTTGTAACGTTAATAGAAGTAATTAATATTTAAACTCATTTTAACATTAAAATCAGAGAGAAAATTAATTTTATAATCGTCTTATCGAATTTTATTTCATTTTTGAATGGCGCGGCTCGATGGTGCAGGTAGTTGCGTAAAAGAAAGAGAAGTACAGCTGCAACTGAATGTGTATTTTAATTAATAAAATGCGATTTTTAATTGATTATTTCTCTTCTAATATCACATATGTGAGTAAAGGCACATAAACAAATCAGGTATAGAAACAATAATCCTTAAATTACGACGGTAGTGTAACTGTTTCTTTTCAACAGTTTGTTTACCTTATTATTTTTTAAAGGTAATTGGGGTATTTAGTCATTTAGCCTACACTATTTTGCGTATATACTGTCTCAACAAGTGCATGAATGTATCTGACAGGTTGAACAAAACTGCTGACTAGAATTGTTATGCTGACAGATCTTGTAGTACTCACTGCACAGCGGCATGTGACCGGCCCATAATCCCTCGGCCAGACAGACTCGCTCCTCCTCTCCAAACAAAGTGTAGCCCGGTCTGCAGCTGTAGTGCGCTGTGTCTCCCGGCCTCGATTTAACACCCATAGGAGGGGTGCTGTTGCCGTCACGGGGACGGCCCGGGAAACCACACACCATAGCTGAACCTGCAACAGTAAACAAAATGATGCAGGTGAGCTAAAACTGTTGGCTAAAAGCACACAGTTAGTATCTCTGAATGGTCTATAATCCCGTACCTTCCTGGAAGTTCGTTGTAGCCAGATAAAATACACAGGAAGCCCTGACGGCTTCCCGCGCCGGTCTTGCTGTGAACAGCGCCCTATCCATTGCCGGGTAGGTGTATTGGCACTAGGTATCGTGGTGGGGAGGTGGCGCGTGCTGATCCTGCATGGCCTGTGGGAAGCCACCATAAGGCTGCGCGCGCACTTGCAATTTACAGTCTGTTGATTGTTATTTAGTTACGCATATGGAATACTCTATTTTCAGTTAGAATCAGCGTAAATGTGGCGAAAAATATCAGCAACCAAAAGTATGCAAACAGATCCATTTTTCAAGCGACCCGATTGTTGCAAATAATAACTTGCTTTAACAGGAATTAACCTCCATCAACCTGCGCTGCTGTTGAGAAATCATATCTGGCAAAGAATCTGTTGTTAATTTATGTTAGAATGTTATGGATCCAGAAAATCTGATTTCAGAGATTGAAGTTGGCCAGGGTACCAGGTGAATATGGAAGAACTATTATTTTCTAATATTTTTGTTCCTCGTATTGTAAAAATCCGACCCACCAATACTAATGTATCACCGCCTTCGGAAGCCAGTAATTAAGATTGCCTTCGCGATGGGCAAAACCATTACCCAAAGAATCTACGAATAAAATATTTTTATAATAAAATGGCAAGCATCTCCTTCTGAGGAAAGACTAGCAAGCCTAGACGGTAATTAAGTCACAAATATGTACTCTAAGAGTTATTAGAGGAACGATTCTACTGACATCGTCCAGACATACCAACACCATAAATATAGTCGTGGTAGATTCTGAACACTTTAGTCTTAATACTAACTTAAGTATAGTACTAGGAATAAATGTAACAAAGTCATTGTCAACTTTACAGAAAAGGATTAAATTACTGGAGATTCTTTATTTTATATCTTATTAAAATGAAATAAAATGTTATCAATGAAAAACAAATAAATTTAAAAGACCGAAAGAGTTTTCTGTACAGTACCCATTTCACCCCGTGAAAGAATTTTCTTCTTATGATCTCGTAACTAAAGACGACTGACAAAATAGTCTATGTTCTCCGGGAGCAAAACGGGAAGATGACAAAGTTATACACATTCACTAAAATAGTGAAGTATTTTCTTTTTGTTGAAAATGCTTTCTAATGCAGCTATTAGAGCATCTGGAAACCACATTCATATACAATAAACAACAGGGGTATTATATATTAACAGTTAATATTGGAAACTGAATATACTAATGGCATGTTAAGTAATTAAACTGCAATCAGTAGCTAGTAATGTTGCTTATTTATTAATAATTACCTGTTACCCGTGACATCGTAAGTTGGTCTTAGAATTTCATTGCTAGAATTGGATATACAAAGGTGTAAGTTACTAAGGAGGTGTCCCAAAAAACAACGGAGTAGGTTTTATATGACGGGAAAGCCATCACAATCCATTCCACCATCGAACCTGTCTCATGAAGAGAATCAATTTCAACATGCTTAAAAATAGAATAAGACTAAGGTGAGCGAGAGGGTTATAAGTGGGGCAGTTTCAATTTTAGCTTGGTCTTAGCTTCTTTCTTCAACGTGAGCATCAGATTCTTGGACTCTAATAACTTTAGCTGCTCGCGCTCAGGTCTGGTTTACGCCTACGAGGCATGTCAAGACAAATATACTGATGCCAGAAACTTTAAGGCAGATACAAAATAAAAGTATGGTGCAGAATAAATCAATATCTATAGTAAATAATAAGTTTTGGCTGTAAACGAAATTTGCTAACAGATCGTTCAATAACTGAATGTGAGAGAATCATAGCCTGAGCGACCGATGTAACATTACAGACTTACACACGTATCCGTCTGTCTGTCACAATTCGGTAAGTTATCAAAATTTCATGACAATTTTCCCACAGAAAGTATCCTATGTCCTTCCTAAATATACGATGAATTTCCTTGTCAAATTTCATCAATATTGGTTTAACAGTTTAGTCCTCAAAACGTAACAGACAGACAGAGACTTACTTCCGCTTCTATAATATTGTTAGTGTTGACCATACACAACCTGACTTTTGACCAATATAGCAAAAATGTAAATGTGTACGGCACTGTTGTCCAGGAGATTCCGGATTGTTTGCCTGCCTACAATTTGCCAAGCATTCCACCCCTGAATTGGTGGGACCTACAGTTTAACGTCGAATCTTAACAACGGTACGTAGAGACATTGCTCATACGATAAAAATCTCCTAAAGGTACATGAGCCTACCGGGATTTGAACCAGGAACCAGACCCAAAACATAAAGACACCAGCCCTCTCTCTGGCAGGGTGATGCAGAGATTTACACAGTCTGTGCGTTTGTCTGTCCTCGTTCAGTTAGCTATCAAAATTCCACCCAAAATGTATTATTTCTACAAAAAACCCTACCCAATGTCCGTCCTGATGGCAAACAGTACTTAATTGATAAATTTCTGGAAGATCTTTAAAGCCATTTACCTGTGTAAACGTAATAAACAGAAAAAGATAGTTACCTTCGCATTTATAGTATTAATATAGAACAGTGTGAACCGTACGTAAACTGACTCAGAGAGAAACAAAGCCTGGGCGAGCGATATAAAATAAAAAATTAAAGGCGTATGATATTGGTGGCCAGGACATGCCGAAGGATTTTTCGGCCACCCACGATTTGCCAAGCATTTCACCTCTGAATTGGTTGGGATAACAGTTTAACATGGAATCCGAACAACGGACCTTTCAGGCATGGCTCAAATGACCAAAAACACGTCTTAAAAATTCCTGACCACGCCGGGATTCGAAAACGGGACCACACCCAGAACTTTTGAAGGCAAGAGCTCTACCCACTGAGCCAAACTTCCATGACAAAATATATTATTTATACAGATAAAAGTATGAATACCCTATGTCCTTTCGTGTGACAAATAGTATTTCCTTGTAAAATTTCATCCTGATCTAGGTTATCCATGGTTTTCCCGGATTACTCCAGGCGAATGCTGGGATGGTTCCTCACATTAGCCCATGGGCGCCTCCTGCCATATCCTGCATATCCCTTTCAAACTATTACCCTTTCGGATAGGTGCAACGTACCCTCCACCACACACTTTTAGTAAATCGCGGAGTAATAATAATAATAAGATCGGTTTAACCGTGAAACTTAAGAAGCAGACATAGAGACAGAGATACTTTCGAGCTTATAAGTTTATCAGTACTGTCCTATATCTCCAAAACTCTTTTCACATGCGGTCAAAGCGCGCACATATAATCTATCCAACCACAACACTTGCAATGCCTGCAACTAATTTCTGAAACAAATGAGCGAATTTTGGATTACGAGAAGGAATTATTATGAAAATTATTCATACCTCACATCCTAGTAACAAATATCCAATTCAATAAAAATAAATATTCTATGTTTGCTGTAATTAATTTTCATACTTAACAATATTATACATTTATAATAATACCTTATTCTAAAATAAGTGATATTTTCTTATGTCAGTGTAACAGACAGACGTTCCCCAGGTGGCACAGATTGCATCCTTATTAGGGATGGGTAACGAAGCGTTTACATCCGGCGGAGCAATCGGAGGGCCACTACCGGCGGAGATTGCGTAGTATGGTGTGTTCGGAGGACGCTTGTATTCGTTTCTGTTCTGATTTCCGCAAGCTTGCCGCAGGTCAACAGAACATACATCCTGTCTTCCCGGCTAGACTAGTTCTTTCGGTAGCAGCAGCAGCTTTAGGGCGCGTCGACATCGGGAGTTCTTTCGGCGTGTGAATCAGATAATTAGAGCATTCCCTAAGTGCTTTTATATTTTATTTTTTATTTGATTACTAACTGTAATTTTTTTTGGATTCTTGGCTTTCTTATCTGTAAAAATGCTATCTAATGAAGTATACGACTCCTGGATTTTTTTTAAACATTTTTTTTTTTTTTTTTTGAAACTGTACCAAATAATCCAAATAATAGCAAATTGGTTAGCTGTAAAATTTTCCGTCGAGTGTATTCAACAGGGGAGGAACCTCAAATTTGTTGTACCACTTCAAGTGCAAAAAGAACCCCAGATACGAGTTGACAGATTCAGCAAATTTTTCAAAGATCTGAACTTCAACACCCAATCGAGAATAACCAAGAGAAAAATATCTTAAGTTAGAATAAGGTTTCAAAAGTTATACAAGAATAGTAGAGTACCCTCTCTGTTTTTGGAGGGGTATATTTTTCTAACATTTATTTCAGTATTAAATAATATTTCTAAAATATTAAACCATTGGAAATAATTATTCGTACACCACATACGATCTGTATTCAATTACAAAATTTAAATCACCCAAGAAACTAGCACTCATTACTCCAACGTGAAGTTTGCATGAGTATTCGGAGATAACCGAAGGTCACCGACTGAAATGGCTGGAACAACTCTTCCCGAAAAAAACTGCTCCGTTTGCAGTATCAATCCATATGACTTTTTGTGTTCAAAACTGGGTCCAATCCTTTCATGTAGTTCATCATAACTCCTAATATTAGTTCCATGGAGTTGGAAAAATTCTTTAGAAGAAATTCTCTGAAAGTCTTAAATTTTATGAATTTTTCATTAAGTAATCTTTGACTAATAAGATATATGCTCAGTACAGTTATTTTTACGTTTTCTTGTTTATTTTTTGAACAGCTCATTTCTCGACCAAATGCATTATGGAATCATCTGTTACGACTAAATTACTCCCAAGAGTGCGCATTCTAAGATTTTTTTTTTTTGCGATTGATATTTATCTATCGTTGTGACAAAAAAATCACAAGAGTGTGCCTAGCCTAAAGTGTCCTTGAAGTCGTAAATTTTCCGGATATCATTTAGTAAATTTCTAATACTTAAAAACTCATTTTAATAACCGATTAAATGATTGAAATGGACGTAGCCTACAATCTTTTAGACGTGTTCAAAATCAGCTTGTATTAAGCTTCGCCGATTTTACATGTCTACAGTGTCTTTACTTACATTTTATATTATTTGCTTTTTTTTTTAATAAAGCAGGCCTAGCCCAGCATTTGTAGGTATGATATCGCTTTAAAAAAACATAATATCACCGTTTTTCTCATAAATTTTGACTGTTCTTTCCCAATTTTCATCTAATTTAATATAATTGTTTTGCCTGTTTTTCCCAGCAAAATTGATCTCCGTCCTCATGTACGTACGTATATGCGGAATTTTCATCCCCATTCATAAATGTTATTACTTTTCTGATCCTGGGATTTGGCCAGCCCAGAAGATTATTTTGCTGTTCCGGCCTTCCACAACGTTCGTAATGCGGTGTCACCTATCGTAGCAAGTCCACAGTTTAGCAGGAATTTCGTCATTCTCCAGTCATTGTTCGACTAAATAATCAAAAAATTCAGACTTTTTCTGGAGCCAGTGAATATATCTCGATCCAGCGGTCCGAAACTTGAGTTTTAAGGAAGGCTAGCACATTCTAACGTGCAATTTAGTTTCTTCGTTTTTCCGGTACTCACAGGTCCACCCGATTTCCTCCACAGACATTGTTTTCATGTGGCAGTCGCAGCCATGAATGTCGATGGATAGAAAAATTTCTCTAAGTGTGGATATTGCACTTCCCTCAAAATCAATGTCGATTTTACTTGGTTTCCTCTCTGCTACTCTATGTAAGAACAAAGAAACAATCCAATATACGTTCCTTATGTCTTGATTGGCAACAAGGCAAAGAGTACTTGACACACGTTAGTTTTTTTTTTTTTAACAGTTTAACGTCCCTTTTTAACAAAGTGGTCTTTAGAGACGGGAAAGGATGGGGGCAAGGAATGGGAAGGAATTCGGCCATGGCCTTTTGAAGGAAGCATCCCGGCATTCACCTGGAGTGATTTGGGGAAACCATGGAAAACCCAAATCTGGATGCCCGGACGGGGATTCGAACCGCCGTCCTCCCGAATGCGAGGCCAGAACGCTATCCGTTACACCACCACGCTCGGTACACGTTAGTTTAACCCTTAGAGCTTCTTTAATAAGAGTGATACTGTAAATTTGCACATAAATGTTTTCTTTAACTTTTAAATGTCCCATCCATGATAAAACCTTCCTGTATATTCAGACATACTTTTCGTTTCTGCCACATAAGAATTATCATTTGCTCTACTGAACCGTCATATTTCAAAAGAAAACTTTTAACATCTTACAGCTGAACCATTTCGTTATCTAACACAACTTCATCTCGGCTCTTCGGTTCCTTTCCTTTTCCACAAGCTTTGTTTCTCTGTTGAAGTAAGGTCCACTTGGCTGTCTCCTGGTGGGGTATTTCGGCTACTATGTTGGAGCTTTTACTATATACAACTCCCAATTGCCGGCCTCGCTAGCGTAGTGACTACAGTAATTGCTCCACGAACAGAAGGTAGCCGGTTCGATCCCGGCCGAGGGCATGGGTGTTGTGTCTGTCCTGTGGTGTCGATACCTGGTAGCAACAATTCACTAGAGAAAATGATACACTGGGAGAGTTGTGATGATCACATTGAGCTGGCAATGCTACAATATTAATAATAATAAAAATACACGACCCAGTTCTGCCGGGTAAATTTTAGAAACTGACTTGTCTTCTTCGTCGCATGATTGATTATTTTCGCAACTTCTAAGCGAATTGACTCCGGTGCTTTGCATGGATGTTCAGTCGCATCTAAAACTTCCCTGTTTTTCGTCATAAGCGTTCCACAACATTCATTCTGACTCCGCCACAGCGTTAGCGCATCTTCTTTCCATCTAGATCCCTTCCTACTTTTGAAAAAAAGAGGCAGTCCACCAGCGTAGTTTTTCCTCCTTTTCTGATCAGGTCCTTACAGTAAAATAAATGCAGTACATGCGACAACTGACAAGTCTGCTTCTTCCTTCAATACCAGGTGGTTAAACTGTAATTAAAACATCACTTATTACTTTATAATTTAAAACTCTAGAAACTTCGACGAATTTTCAGAGACAACTGTGATTCCACATAGCCCTGGCTCTTATCACCAAGCCCTTCGTTTGATGAAGACAAGCGGCCGAATGACAATGCATTGGTGATCAACGTTCTACACAAGACATGGGCTGCCGTTCGTTGGCTTTTGTTGGACTAGCATAAACGGACCGTAAGGTGAATACTTTAATCGCAAACAAGTCCAGCACCCAGGCTCCTCTAGTACCCATTCGCTTATAGAAGCCAAATCGCTCTCCCTGACAGCATCACTACAAGTGTAACTGCAATTTTTGTTGGTGACTGATGATATACTTTCACACCACACTCGGCCTCATATTCCAATGTTTTAACAGATTCGTTCAATTTCCAAAGTTTTCTATTTTTTTCTAAAATTGTTCTTGTTACAGAAATCAAAATCGCCCCTCACTTTTCAACATAATTTCCTACCATACATCGAGGCTGGTGGGTGAGCGGTAACGCTTAGGTATGGTGTTGGGGAGGACACGGGTTCGAATCTCCGTGT
Organism: Vandiemenella viatica; assembly: GCA_031002005.1. NCBI lineage: Eukaryota > Metazoa > Arthropoda > Insecta > Orthoptera > Morabidae > Vandiemenella > Vandiemenella viatica. The sequence continues at coordinate 188,715,809 of CM061921.1, read as the reverse complement.
GAGCACCAAAATTTACTGTTTCCATGGGTTCCCAAAAACATTCCAGGGAACTGCTGTATTGGTTCCTTCACAAGGTAATGGCCGAATTCCTTCCTGTTCCTTTTCCCAATACTTTTCTGCCCCTAATGACTTTGATTATTTCGACGAGAGCCCTAATCAAAAAGATTCTACTGTGCGTATAAATTGTAATCAAAATTGACGCTGAGGTTCTATGACCACTGAGAACGCTTCATTATGGATCTGTATTGCTCAACGGAGCGTTGTGTGTGAGCGGTAATGTTGACGTCTGGCGTTCGGGATACCACAGATCCGATACAGGGTCTGAAAATTATATTTCAGGTTAACGGCGAATGAAGAAAAATTTCATTATGGTATTAGGTTTTAAGGAGAAACAACTACATGAGTGTGGTATTACAAGCACAGCGTCCATAAACTACGTGGCTGTTCTGAACCACTCCCCCTATGTAGCCTGACGTGACTTTTTGCCCTCCCGTGTGCATGAATAATTGTTGAAACTGATTGCCGATAATTATCTGTATACACATTTGAATAAACAGCGAGATTCGATCCGGCGACAACGGGCTTATGAGGCAGAGCGCTTGCTCGCTGCCCCACGCGACCCAAAGCATAAAGTATTTGAGCGTAACAGAATAATTCAGTTCAGATTTTCTCGACAACGGTGAAGAAGCGCGTGTTACTGCTTTTACAACACACAGTATCAATCGAAACTGATCTTTATAATTCCTCCCCCCTCCCCTCCCCCCCCCCCCCCCCCCCCCCGCCTCCACGTTATCCAAACTATTTGGTCTGTGGCTAAGCAAGCAATTTAAGCAGAGGCAATATCAGACCACATTTAACCAAAACTCTTTCGGACATTGGCAAAGTAAGCAGTTGAGTGAGGTAGTGCACTATCAAAATTCATCCATGTCAACAGGAGTTAATAAACAGCATAATTCTCATAGTGGCAGCCAACCATTTGTGGGAAACTTGATGTTTTCTATCAGGCATTTTATTGTACTGACAATAAATTGTTACGAAACCTTGCACGAAATCGTCAACTCTATAGAGCTTCAGGCACAACCAGGAATGTTTACACCGTTCGTTAATACTTAAACAAGGCTGTTAAAACATTTGTTTACGATCTGAAGAGACAACGCAGTTAGTATCCCTTTTACCTCATCGGCTTGCAATGCATATCACTGGGGTTGTTTGTGTGGTGATTACAGGCCGATCACAGCTGTCGGAGACAGACACACAGTTACACTCGACAAAACAAAATGCAACATTGGGCCTCTGACACTAATTATTACCATCAGTATAGGTTTTTACTACGTAGAGCTCTACAGAGGAATCTTTAAGGGCTGCTTGGAACTGTTATCTAACTAAATAAACCCACAAGCAACTACACATCAGATTATCTAATGGTATTAGAACATCGGACAGAACGCATTAAATCCTAGCGTAACGAAGAGATTGTGATGTTCGCAATAGCGGTTGTTGCTAATAGCGACGATCTCAGTTTCATCATGTTTCTTTTGGAGACATGTCTTAGGAAAGAAAAAACCTTCAGATTATGGAATAATTATTAGTCACAGAATAATCATTTGTTTCTAGAGTTATAAAAAATATGAGTTCCAGCTTACACTTAATAAAGAGACCAGAAAGAATACCCATACATAATATAACCACAACCGCGAATGACACTGAAAACGTACGTTGTAAAAAACAAAAAAAGAGAAGTATGAACGTAATCAGGTTGATAAATGCAACAAATTCACAATTTAATTAGATTTTTTTTTATAGAAAACAGTCATTACATCACGATTTTTATATCAGTTTTAACCATAAACAACAAATTTAATGTCGAGTTTGACAGTTACTTTAGACAGAAGTAAAAATAGGATAACCATCTATACTTAATCGACGTCGATGGTGGGTCCGAACAGCTGATGCAAATACAGTTGCCATTACGACATGTTCAGTATACTAAGTGTTACGTAAGTATATGTTTATTGCAGCTGAATCAGAGTGGATATTAGACTATATTTTAAATGAACTAGAGGACAAATTCTGCGAAAATAGGATTGACATATTCATTCTGAAATAAGGTTATTGTTCATCACTAAAATGTTCCAGTAATCCTGTCGTGAACTGAGTCGATCATAAGTATTACTAGTGAGGAAGAATAATGTTACATAAAATTCCTTCAATATTTTAGTGGTGTTTCTTTCGTTTCTGAGAGTATTGTATCGCTTTAGAACGATTTCATCGCTACACCTATACTATAATAGCTCTTTAATTCATAACTCACAGTTTATGTGTAGCATGGTGTCATGTATAACCCTCAAAAAAACTTCTTTGATCGAAGGCAGAACCTATTGTAGGCTTCTATAAAATCCAAAGTGTACTGAGGTGTCTTACTGATTTCCCAGCGAACATGTGGTCTTGAATTTCTCATTGCAAATAAGAGCAAATCTTATACCGTGATAGTTGTCTATTCAACAATCGTATCCCCACACTGAAGTGACAGTACGATACCTGACTCAAATTATATAACAACTTACGTTAAGAGCACAATGAGAATGTTATGATTCATTACATCAGTTACATAATTACTCAAAAAAATAATCATTCTTTATAGAATATCAACCTTTGTTTTAATATCAAACGAGATTATTCCGAAAAAAGACTTGGGAAATGTTTCTTCGAATAATAAAAATATTTTTATTTCTGTAATTTTCTTCAAATCGTTCTGAGTAGACTGCTTCAATTACGTGGTTTAAGCGTCAAAGCCACGTGGAATCTGCATGATACGACAGATTTCCAGATGGAATCTTTATCAAGACCACTTCTTCTCGTCACTGTTTTTAATAAAGAACTTACAAATTTAATAATACCCGGTAATCCGGTATAATCTCTGTGGCAAGGAGAAGCATACAACAGTGTTGAAAACCTTCTATTTAATTTCTATGTTCGACAGAGCGAGGATGGAAAGGAATATTTAAAGCATTACATTCCTTTCCATGAAATTGCCTTATTTTATCTCTACGATATATATGTCAGAAGAAGAGATGTTATGTTACATCGTTAGTTGAAAGCAGACTCTCTCAAACGAGGAAATTAGTTCTCATATGTGAGGCATCAGAAGAACGGTCTAAGTTTTCTTCTTCTTCTTCGGCATCTTAGGTCATCCAGCCAACCCAACAGTGATTACGGGGCCGGACTCGAACCGGTGACCTACGACACGCGTAACTAGTACACTAGCCCCTACGTCACCTAGGCCGGCGATAACGTTCTTCTATCTTCCAGTGTAGCGCATTGCGTTAAGGCACCGAACACTGTATCTGGGAGGCACAACGGAGCGGGCACGAGGTCAAGCCCCCACGTACAACCGTCCTGACTGTAGCCATCAAGGCAAATGCCGGAACGGTCCACAATCTCCGCCTCATGAACTACAAAAATACACTTATCACTTCCTGACGTTTCACAGACAATGGCAACACTTCACTTTCCTCATTAGTACTTTTTACGACCTGGCAATATGTATTTAATGTTTGACGTCAGCGAGGGCAAGAAATCGTAAAACCATAGCTCCAAATTTGACCATGCCAGCGTCGAGTAAATCTCTTATCGAAGGCGAAAAGGTGGTGAAAGAGAAGAAAAAGAAGAAGGAGGCGCCAAGGTTGTAAACTGTTTTAACCTGGTCAAAATCGGCTTAATAGATTTCAAGTTATGCCAGATGATGTGTTAAAATGTTTTAAGTTCAGAACAGATTTTCATTTCAAACTCCGACACAAAGTTACTAAAAGTCGTGAAACATGCCTCTGGTGTTAATTAAAAATCTTAAGTGAGAAAATATGAATACCCCGTCAATATAATATCAGCTCAGCAGATTTCAGGTTATACCAAATAATAGATTAAAATGTTTTAAATTCACAAAAGATTTTAATTTTCTGCTCCGGTGCTAGGTTACGTGAAGTCAGGAGACTTACTTGGGATTTTCAGTCAGATCCAAAAGTTTCAAACTGTGAAAACCACATCAAAGTATGTCCAGTTTTTCTTGCGTTATGGAAAACAAACACAAAAACAGCACAGCCCATTACACATTAATACATGTTACTGGCAAAACCCGATTTCAGGATAAATTACTTTCTCCTAGGCAAAACTAGTTCTTCCTAAAGTTAGGACCAACCAGTTTAGCATTGGCAAAAATCGGTATAACGTTACACGAACACGTACCCTTCAGAAGAACAACAATGACTTTTACATAATTGTTACCAAATATGGCGTACTTCAGAAATTACATTGCAGGTATTTTTAGCAGCTTGTTTTTTTGTCTATTATATATATATATATATATATATATATATATATATATATATGAAGGCACCAGGCACTCGTCAATCAACATGTCAACAACTTCGCGGGGTGTCCCGCATTTGCACATTCCTGGTTTGGCTGAGAACTGTCGTTGGCACACTACCTGTAACGTATCAAGATCTCATAGCCTGACCGACGACGCAGCCTATCACCACGCGCAGTTTAGATGAAACCAAATCCATTCGTTTCTGCGTATGTGCGAACATACAGATAGACATTAAGACAAAAATTCTAAATTTAAGGTTTAGGCATCTCTGTCGTCAGCAGTTTTACATTTCAATTAGTGCAGTTGAAATAAATATATTGTACCTAAATAGTTTTTATACAATTTTATTAAATAGGATATATGTCTTTTCTGTTATGTGTAAGAATATTACTTTCGATATCAAAGAAAAAAATGCTGTTTACCTTTTGAACTTAATTATTGTATCAGTTTGAAGATTATTCTTGTGCTCAACACGGAAACTGCTAGAAGCAGAATAATTTATTAGGACGGAGTATCCCAAATCGGTCTCCAATATGCAACAATCTGACGTACAGCTGAAGTTTATGCTAACAGTTTCCATGTGTTAACTAGTTATAATGAAGAGTTTTCCATAATAGGAAAGAATCAAGGAGATAATACGTCTCTAAGTACTACGCATTAGTATTCCATTATCCACACGTTTTGGTTGAGTACATTAAGCATTTATAGCTGCTAATTCGACAGACGTAGCAACTGAGGATTATTGGACGGACAATTCAGCCGCTCTCCCTGTGACAAAGAGGCTTGTGATAACTAGAATTTTGGACATTTTGCTACCGTTGATGATCGCTGGAACGCATGCCAGAGGTTAACAACTAACATTAAGCTTCAATTACCTAGTTCTAGATGCCACGGTTTGAATAATTTGCTCGCTGAAAATTTCTCTAATCCATTACCTCAATTATATTATATAGATTCGTAATTCTTACAAATCTCAACGTACCTCAAACGTAGGTTAGTTTGAGCTAGTAATACCTTAAAACTTACACAAAATTCAGACGTTTTAATGAGGACACATGGTATGTATGCACTGATGCTATTTCAACGAAAAACATGAATTTTCTCCTTTAAGCTTTTCAGCTTTGAATTTATCTAAAAGTACTCAAATTTTTGTGCAACAGTTACATATTCCATTATTCCTTATTGAAATATTTGTTTGAAGTTTCTTTGTTTTCGGTTTCCAAAAAAGTCAGTTGCAATTAAACTGTATCATTTTATTCTATAATGCATCAGAAATAATTAAAGTCGACCACAAAATTTGATTCATGTTTTAAAAAATCAGAAAGATATGTCTGTTATTTGAGATACGGTACCTTTCTTTTACCTCTGTATATGTAATTTTGTAACGAGTTATTTCTTCGCAATTTTTTTTTTTTTCTTTTTGCTGTCATCAGTCTTTCGACTGGTTTGATGCAATCCTCCATCCCTTCCTATCCTGTGCTAACCTCTTCATCTCTACATATCCCTCACAACCCACGTCCTCAATTATCTGCTTCATATATTCTAATCTCTGTCTTCCTCTACAGTTCTTACCTTCCACTGTTCCCTCAACCAGCAAATTAACCAATCCAGCATGTCTCAAAATATACCTACCAGCCTGTCTCTTCTTTATGTAAGCTTCTTCCACAAACTTCTTTCATCGCCTATCATTTCCAAAACTCGTTCATTTCTTACTTTGTCTGTCCACTTAATGTTCAGCATTCTTCTGTAGCACCACATTTCAAATGCTTGAATTTTCCTTCTTTCCGGAATTCCTAAAGTCCATGTTTCGCTACCGTAAAGTGCTTTGCTCCACACCGAGTTTAAAAATGTTTTTTTCTAATTCCTAGATCAATATTTGAAACTAAAAGATTTCTCATTTTCATGAAGGTTCTTTTTGCTATTCTGCTTTTAATATCATTCCTGCTTCAGCTTAACCCAAAAACTACCAAACATATTTTGATGATGTCCTCAGACTTTTAATGCTTAATATGTAGCCTAGGACGGGTGGAATGGGAGGGGTGGTACATGGCACTAGTCCGTTAACCTGTCAACAACTCCGTAGCGTCCCTTCATTGGCATGTCCTTTGTTTGCCTGGGATTTGTCCTTTGTTCACAATTGTTACAGATTTCCGATGATACAGAGTCGAAAACCATAGATTATTAAAAAAATTATGATGGATTGTGAATCAAGCAGAAACTAATGAATGGTTTTAATCAAAACTTCACATACTAATTGTTTATTCAACCGGTTAGAATGTTCCGATAAATGCATAATTCCGTGTGACAGAGTCGTAAACAGTAAATTTTCAATTTTATTCTATCCGAAAAAACGTCTCCAAAATCAATTGAACGAAATTTAGTATAGTGATTAGTGTAGTTATCATTTTGTTTGGATTAGTACTATATTTATCCATGATACAAAATGTAAATCCGTAAGTTTTTTGTGTGTATCCATTTTATGTTGTCTGAGTGATCTTTCCCGCCATCATGATAAGTGCTATACATGTGGTGACGATGTTTTCGATTTTACGTACTGGTGAGTCTATATCATACTTTATACACATACCAATAAATCAATCTGTTCGGTATACACTACGCTGCACCACTTAAAATATTGCTCGTGGGGAATCCATGCGAACCGAATTTAAGTGTGACTGTGGGTCATCAACAAACGAAAACTTTTCCAATTAGTGGTAGGTTCAAAGAGAGGTAGAAACAAAGCGCTCTAACGTTATTAAAGTGACGCATGTAATATAAATTCAGAACAAGAGGAGAAGATCCAAGAAAACTGAAGAAAAGGACTGATCCTCTGCTTTTATCTACCGTATACATTTCTTTTATAATTTATCAATGAATTAACAGCACAAATATCGATCCCGCATCACGAAGTCGCGACCAAAACAATGAAACAATTACAGTGTTTAACAACTTTTTGTCGCTTTACATCCCATCGATATTGTGGTCATTAGAGGCGGGAAAGGACTGGGACAAGGAGAGGGAAGGAATTTGGCCATAAGCTTTTGAAGGAATCATCGCGGCATTTGCCAGAATGGTTTACGGAAACCATGGGAAACCCAAATCTGGATGGCCGGACGAAGATTCGAACCAGTGTCCCTCTGAATGCGAGGTCCGAACGTTACCGCTCACCCACTATGCTTGGTTTAACAATCAAAGAAGAAGGATATAAACACAGAAACGACCAGGTGATACAATCCCATTTAAAGGGTCGTGAACTGCAGATTGAAATATGGGAGTATAAAATCAATTTGATCAAGGAAATGGAAATGGACAAGATAAAAGATTTTCAAGTGAAACAAAACTCTACAGAAACTGTAAACGTGGATCAAAGCTGGTGGGTGAGCTGTCACGTACGGCAACCAAGAAGAAGCGAGATAAATCTCCGGTCCAACCATCCAGATTTCGGTTTACAATGGCTTCCAGAAATCACTACTGGCGACTGCTCTGAGGGATTCTTGCAAAAGCCATCACCGAATTCTCATTCGTTGTCCCAATTTTCCTTCGGCTCTAATGACCTCGGATAGGAAAAAAGTAAAACAGATGCAAGAGAAAAAAATGGAGGCACTTCATCTGAAGAAGAACAAAATTCTTTCAAAGATACTTCATTGAAGCACGCAAAGAAATAATGGCGAAAGGAATGTGCAATGTACAATCTTTGTATCGAAAGCTAACGTTAAAATTTGTGGTTCAGTTAACCTGTCGGATAATGCAAGAAAGCGAACGGCACTTCGTTTAAGAAAGCCGACGGTAAATTAAACAAAAAGGTTGTGGTAGTGACTTTTATTCATATGGAAAATATGTTGGGTTTTTTTTTTTTTTTTTTTTTTTTTTTTTTTTTTTTTTTTTTTTTTTACAATTTTAAAGTAATCAAGCCTGAAACCACTGAATGAAAGATAAGTTCATAGTATATATTGGTATCAGGTGGGTATAACAACTGTAGGCAGCCATGAAAGGCAAAGTGTACAAAAAGACATGTATTGATTAATGACTAGTACAATCGTTCGCAGCATACAGTTAATATCTAACTGCACAGCTTCAGCTTGTTTTTAATATTGAAAAGTTTTTATTCACGATCTGCAGTTACCTGAAAATAATAGAATCCTGTTATGAAATACAGAAAAATCCACAGACTGTAGCAGAATGACCAAATATGGGTCATTCCGTACATTTTTATATATAATATTTTGCATATTTTTATATATAAAAAGAATAAGAATGTAATTATCGTAGAGGATTGTCAGTGTGTTTGTGGGACCTGGGCTAGACGCGCCAGAGGGTCGCGACAGGCCGGCGGCCGCCAGGGACAATGGACACCAGCTACCCTTCTCACGCAGTTGGTCAAGCGTATAATCCCTTGGCTCCGGGGAAACGGTACACTGAGGTGAACAAACTATCCAAGCCCCAGGTCTACGAACGGGGAGTTTTGGAGGTCACAGGTGACGAAAAAGTCCGAGGCTATCCCGAATTCACACGAACCGAGAAAGACAAGGTTCGCCTATCGTGACAGCCGAAGGGAGGAGCATAAAAATGGCAGAACCAATCGAGAGAGACTCTCCTTTGCATTTTTTAATGATGGTGTATTTTTTCTATGTAAACCACGAGCGACGAGAGGAGGCTTTTTCCGGCGGACGCTGGAGGGGACTTGGCTCCGAGCCTTCAGACGAGATGGAGCGGATCTTCCGAAGCTGGAGATCGCTCGGTATTGGCTTCGAACCTGAGGGTCAATAAGCGTGTCTTGTACAGTGAGGTCACTGTGCACGCATCCATTACGCTTGCACGGACGTGGTGCATTGTCCACTATTGCCAAGGGGCTATAGTAATTCCGCCGTCGCGGGAAATACATCGCCGTCACGGTAATAATTCTACAAGTGCAGTGTGGTACTTTTATTCGGTCATTGAGTACAGCCCTGTAACGACCACTGAATGATTAGGAGTTCTTGCACCCCCAAATATTGAGCTAGCTGGGGCAGACTTTCTTAAAGCCACACTTGGTGGATAATTTAAATTATCCTGGCGCCCGGCATTTGAGATCGAATACAGTTAATGTCAATACTGTGTTTGATTTCTGGTTCCCGATCATTGTGAAGGGAACTTTCATTTAAACAAATCAAGTGTGTAGCTTTCTTGCTTGCCAATTAACATTGGGAGTTTGTTTCAAGATTAATTTAAAGGTGGTTGTGTTTTAATGCTTTGTTTATTTGTTAATATGTGTTGGCAATTGTAAGAAGAGGCTTTGCATAGTTCTTTTTTATCATATTTCAATGTGTCAATGTTAACGGTAAATAAGCCTCGCCTGTACGCCATTATGAGTACCCAATAAATTAGCAGCCTAGGGTTTCTTTTAATTATAAAAAGAAGTAAAAGGTTTTCACCCTTACCTCCCCAAGGCGTAACCGCCACAAGACTTAATTGAATAATAGGAACTTTTTCCTACGAATGTAGTAATTTAGTGCAACTGCATTTTAACACAAATCAAATGGGAGCAGTGTCCAAACATCGAAAACTTTAAATTAAATCCGACAGCTGTAAATCAATTTGCTGCATCAAAATCAATGACTTGTTCCTTAAGTAACTATAAAGAAACCACAAAAAATAAGATAGACTTGCGGACAAAGTCGAGTTTTGAACAGAAATAACAATTTTACGATTTGGCTTTCATCCCATGTGGTTTTTGGAAGAAGAAAGACTTATGTGTCACCACCAAAGTAATTATATTATACATTTTACAGAAATGATCTAAAAATGATGATATCAGAAAATTCCTAAATGAATATTTCTACAACGCAAACACCGACATTTCTTTCACCAATCAATCGAACAAAGGAGAAGCCGTTTAATCCGCTGGGGTAATCTGCGTAAGCGCTTCCTATCTTGCTTTGAAGTATTCAACCCCAGAAAAATGAAAAATCTATACTACAGAGCCATCCAGGTTTTTCGATGACAGAAGCTCCCCGTTACTAATACTGTTGCCAGGCTCTTTTTCTTCTCTCTCGTGAGCCCAGCATTCAGCAGTCGTCACGAATTCACAATATGTGGGGCAACAGATCTACCGGTTTTACTGAATGAGGAATACCTCTCTGTTGAAATATTGCTAAAAAATGTACATTAATGGTTTGGTCTGCTGTAGATTCTGGACCAACTCTCTTTAGTCCGATCACGGCAGCGTACTGAACATCTGTAGGTACGACAGTTGTAAATCTTGCCACCAGCAAACGGCTATTTTAATTAGAATATTTGTATGTGATCGGTAACCGTCCCCATTACAATCAAAAATGTACACAATATTAACACTGTTCCTACCTACCTCGTTTTTTTTCTTATTGCTTTACGCACCATCGACGTGGAGGCCATTAGAGGCGGGGTGGGACTTGTGACAAGGAACGGAAAGGAATTCGGCGATAGCCGTTTTGAAGGAAGCATCCCGGCATTCGCCTTGGCCTGGAGTGATTTGGGGAAACCAAAACCCAAATCTGGATGCCCGGATGGAGATTCGAACAGCCGTCCTCCCCAATGTGAGGCAAATATATATATATATATATATATTTGTGTGTGTGTGTGACTTTACACTTTGTAACATCGAGGTATTTAGAGGCGGAAGAGAATTGGGCTAGAAAAAACTTGAAGGAATTCGAATATAACCTTTTGAACGATCATCCCGGAATTCGTCTGAAGTGATGGCCAGAATCAAATCGCAAACCTCTATGTAGTGAGGTAACGCGACGCTGTTGGTGATGGAGATGTCTAACTTGAATGCCCAATGAGTGAATTGGTATGACAGAGATTAACACGCACTTCCACCTTGAGGAAAAAACATACGTTCCATTGTATTTGTATGAAATGAAGTCTGTTTTTGTTTTGACTTGCGAGAAACCTGTGTATGCGATATAGTTCTTTAACTTGTGAATATTAAATTAAATTATAGTGGTATGAAACCAGCTAACAGAGTATCTAGTTGCCACAAATTTCTGCTCTGTCATACATCGTATCCTTGAATCCAAACCGTGGAGCGTACGAGCATGACGTACGTCACAAACACAAAGCAAGCTAAATGAGAATGATCAATCCAAAAGGCTAATGGCCTTCCGCGTCGTAAGGACTTTGGACAAGGAACAGGAATGAATTCGGCCACGATCATTTGAAGAAATCATCCGGGAATTCATCAGGATTGATTTGGAGAAACAATGGGAAACCGAAATTCGTTTTACCAGCACGGGGAATCGAACACGCATCCTCCCGAATGCCAGACTAGAACGTTACCGCTCATCCACTACAGTTGTTCCAATCTAAAAACTTGTAAAAATTCTATTCTGGACCCCAGTTTCAACAGAGGACCATTTAGTTTCCAAAGCGTTGTTCTGAACACTAAAAGATCGCTCTGTTCTTTCAATTAGGTAAAATTTCAATCCCAGTCGGCATGTTTTACTTCATTTGAGGAAAACACATCAAATACTTTATATTCAAAAAGTATAAAATGTAAGAAAAATCACATTTTGATGCTTCTTTTCTTCTTTTAACAAGTTAATCATTTTAAAATCTGTAATATAAGATTTTTTGTATTGTTTTATTTAAGGTTTTAGATTTTTAAGGTTTATGGTTTTACGACTCATCGAAGTCGGCGTATTTAGAGTTATGAGAGATTTGTGGGCAAGGAATGGCTAGAAATTCAGCCATGACTTTTCCGAATTACCAATTGTGACATTCGCCTGGAAAGCTGAAATCTGGATGTCTGCAAAGGGGATCGAACCTGTGGCCTCCAGAATACTAGGCCTGAAACTTAACTGCTCACCCACCAGGCTTACCGATATTTGTGATTAGGACAGCACAATCATGCTTTTCATTTTCGGTATTCGCGGCAAAATCAAGAATTGGGAAACACTGTTAACCAACGGGTGGTGGTCGCTTGTGAACACAGTGGCATGTGGAGCAAGCTGAATGTTTATTCACCTCTTCCAATAATGCGGTTCCCTCAGTTCAATCATAAAAGTTGACGGAGGCAAACAGTAATCCTTTTTAATCTTATTCTAATATTGTATTAACCCCACGGCTATCTGATGTGAGTGACATTACGATTATAATTAACTGCAGTAGAGAAAATGGTTGTTAGATTTCTAGAACTCATCAGTTAATGCAGTAATAGAGTACCACAACTCACAATGTTATTTTCTTGTGACGTAATGTGTTGATGATTTAGGACGAAGAATCCTAACGGGAATTAGTGAGTCTCCACATATCTTTGTACGGCGCAAATTTTTGTAATGTTAAAGAAAATATCGTGCCTGAGGTGATATTGGAACCTATAGTATTTTTAATCAATATATGCTAAGAGAAAAGCGCCAAATATAGTAACTAGCCTCATGCTGTCTACATTATCAATATTTTAATACCTTCTAGATTTTTTTTATTTTTATTTTATATTTGAAAAAGTTCAAGATCAAAAGGTTAGGGACAGAATGAAATGGGCGGAACATTCAAGAATGGTTTCCTAAGTAATATTTTCTGAAATCAATACATACACATTTTTATGTTTTGGTCACAGATTATTGTTTTATTTATTTTAAATAAATTGCAATAGGTGGAAAAATCTGTTTGTATTAATCTAGAAAATGCAATGATTTAACAGTTGGGTAAGACCAGCAATTTTTCATTTACACAGCATATTTTATATAAAAGCTAGAAACCTTAAGAAATTTTTCGATACGTTTGGTATCAAATGCTGTTTGGAATATTAACCGAAATGTTATGTTTTTTTCTTGTACAAAAATGTTTTCACAGTAGCTTTATTAAAGAAAACTAAACTTTTTCAGTGAGATATAAATCAATAATGAAATTAGAACCTCGTATAAAGGAACAAGTAATTAATACAATGTTTGGAAACATGAAGATATACGTAAAAGCAGATAAATCTTACTCCAGACTTCAGAAACTAGTTACGAACACATATAAGAAAATAATTTCTAATCTTTTCCTTAAATTTTTCTATTAAATGAAGTTTTAGTGAAACGCTGCAACCGAGTGTTAGGCACCCGCGCATAGCACAGGCAGGAATGGCGGGACTTGGTGGAAGCAGACAGGTCTCCTGTATTCAGAAAGAAATCATACCTAACAAACGGTTATTTTGAAGTTTCTAAATCATTTGAAAATAATTTGTCAAAATTGTGTTAATGGTTGAAATTCGGAAAGTGGATGATCGCATTTGAAAGCCTGAGCTCCATTGCAGCAGCGTACTGGTGGGCGATATACTTATTTGGTAATTACTCTGATTGCAATGATCGACTGCATCTACTCAAAGCCGTCTCTTCACCATTCAGTCCTCTTGGTTCTCAATACCGTACATGATAGCAATAGATACCTCAGTAGACCACACCATTTACTTCGAAAGAGGAAAATTAATTTCACCGTCGAATTTGAAATGCTTAACTCTAGAATTAACAAAGCAAATCTAAATCAAATACACACCTACACACCGAAAGCTTCCTAGCTCATCTGTTTCCACCCAACTATCCTTTACGTGTGTATTTTTTTTTTTAATGGGACCCTTAACAGACGTTGCACATTTTATCTATCAAAAAAGGCGTTTCATTGCGATAGTTAATTCTGAAGCAAGGAATGTTTCTAACATTTGTGTGATTTTAATTACTCCCATTTCTATTAGTTACTACACATGAATCGTTTCTGGTTCAGTCGGAAACAAGGATTGGTAGACATGCAAAAAGTGTAACAAGTAGTATTCGAGAATTAATTAAAATAATAACTATTAGCAAATTCATGCCAGCCTTCTGTGTCAAATTTCCCCAGGATGCTCTCGTTCCGATAATACTAACGGTGATCCTTACGGTATTGCACCACGAACAACGAAATTACAAATTAAAAAATTATAATGGAAATGAGTTAGATTCAGAAAGATACTGTTCCACGAAAACATATATTTCTTATGTCCTAATTGGAGAGTATTTAGTGCTGCAGCATTTTTAAATTAGGAATAAATACGAAACTTTTTTTTCCCCCTTATTTCTCGTTTCCATAAATCCTTATAGTTTGTCAACACAAAGTCAGTAAGAAAGGGAAGAAAGTCGGTCAATTTAATTATTACGACATGGTATCACAATTCGAAAGTCGTAAAAATATGGGATAAGTAGAAGGATGAGGGAGATTTTAAACACAGTTTTTAAAAATACAGTAAACCCGTTAGGGGGCCTAAATGTTAAAACGATTTTCGAAATATATCTGTAGAGAAACAGTCTTAAAATGGTTGTAACTAAAATTCATGAATTCACAAAAAACGGTGCCTCACTTTCTACGATTCCAGGTACCTCTCTTATGCCAAATACAGTAGATACTATAGCCACTGAATGCTGCTATTAGTGGTAAGCAGAATTTGTGCTGTACTTTGCCACAAAATAAAATTTACAGTACTTGATAAAGCCAAGTCACCGGCTTCTGTGACCACGGGGTTGGTTTTGTTGGTTGTGGAACATGGTTTTTATGACAGATGATTTCATCCTACCAAATTCACAGTATTTTCCTGACAAAGATTACCATTCTCTCGCATATCCGCAGACATTTTTAGAATTATAAGAGTTCACTTTTTTTGCATGGAAGGATAATGGTACCTTCAGGCTCTTAGTTGGTCCATCTCCTGGACGGAGATTGTTAATTGTATCCTGCTGAAACTATATTATTAGACGCACTACACATACATTACGGCACCACCATGCGACAGACGAGTTAGATGATGGGTTAAGTATGACAACTACACATGTCTCCACCATTGAGCTCAGTGGTACCCATACGACGTGTTCATCATCCAAACTGACCACAGCACCATAATCATGAATGCGGTACATTGTGGCTTCTTTAGAATGAGGCTACGAACAAAGCGCCTGTGCACTATTTAGACAAAGTCGTTAGGCCCAGTTTTTATTCTCACAATGTCGGGGAGGCGTGTGTCCCTCCGAGATCGGCTGATTTCCATATATATGTGCGTGGTTACCGGATTGTTACCGCTGAACTATCGCGTCTTTAAGCCCGGTATGTGGCGACGGTGTGCGTTTTATAAACCGTTCTGCGTCCACGGTTAGGACGACGGCAACCCGCCTGGCTGGCTGAAACACATTTGTCTTTTAGAAGCTTAACGACATCCAGTGAGCAAAAACACAGCATAAACGTTGACTGAATAGTGCACAACAGTCCATTTCGTTGGCTCAGTTGAAAGTAGCCACAATCAACAGCAATGATGATGGTGCCTGTGGTTTGAAATGTCTAGGCTCGTTATGCCGAGAAAACATTTACGTGCATGAGATGCAAGATGTTATTTATTAAAAAAATTTCTTTTAATATTTATTTTTAATTGCAAAAATCAGGCTTAAATTTAAATTACACCCTCTAATTACAAAAGGACAACACGAGTGCGGAATTAAAAGAAAAGAGTACATTTATAAAATAAAACACAAAGAAATACATATTTGTTTAAGATTACACAAAAAATTGGACTCAGCCAGCAAAGGAAGAAAGAATGCAAACTGACAGACTATAAACAAAATGTTCCCGGCTAGGGAGAGCACGAAACTCCATCAGTTTGGGCGTATACTGGGTAAATGTTTATTTGAATTTTTATGACTTATCGTTATGGAGTAAGCTGTCGGTGACCTCGATATTTCCTTCACAATGATGAAACACCTTTCAATGCCATCCACCAACTAGATGGGTTCATTCTTGGCAGCATATGACGAAAAACAGCACGACAAATGACGTCATGACAAAAACGCGTCCTCCACGTTTCTTTGAAAAGTCCGCGTACACACACACATGCGGACTACACGGGGCCCAGCCCCCAAGTGCCCGCGACAGTTTGACCATTCTCACCCCCCGCCTCCGGGAGTGGCATCTCTACCTACGTCAAACAAAGCAACCTCGCCGACAACAGGACGCCAGCAGGAATTTGCCAACCTTCCCTGTCTTCCAAAACGGCTGGATGAAATGTATCACAAATGGAGAGGTGATGGAAAATCAATGACAGCAGAGGCTGGACATTACATAGCCCCAAACCACTGGCTGAAGTCTTTCTTGACGAAGAAAACTGAAAGTCCGTGGTTTGATGTCCCGTAATTTACACTTCAGTTCTCATTTCCTTCAAAACTTTAACGCCACCACATAACTGTTACTGCCCAACTGCCACTCGAAATCCAGTGTGAATATGCCCGTATTTTGAAATGAACGCTGATGGGCCTGAAGCATTGTTTCACTTCTACTTAATTACATTTTTAACTGACATTTGGCTGAGTCCTTATCGAACGGCAACAACATACAAATTTTTGAATCTTTTTCTTAGTCTAATGGTCTTATCCATAACAAACATACATTCTTTTTACTAATCTCTGGCTGAGTCTATGATCTAATCTCTTAAACATAAAATTATTATTATTATTATTATTTAACGTAAAATTAACACAAAAATTCTCGCAACCTTTAGAGTGTGCATTCTGAATTTACACCCTTACTAGAATAACTTGATGATCAAAAATTCATCTTTACTTAAAAAGTTGGCAAAACAAATAAAATCTTGATCTCATGCGAGAAAAATATTAAACGAAATGATGATAGAAAGAAACTATTTCCGTTTGTATGAAAAATTAAGTTCAAAAACAAATTCCCTTACAATCGTACGTGGAAACAACTGTACCACAATTAAATCTTGTACAAAATATTTAATCGACCCTGTTGACTGGTAAGAGTTTTATGGAATTAAAGAAAAATTAAGTGTGACAAACAACCTCTTAAAAAAAATCAACGATACATAATCAACAAACTCAAAAACATCTCTTTGTATATTTCAGAAACAATAAAAAGAAATCTATCAAAAATACCTCCACCACAAACAGCAAATTGATTTATGCTGGACAAAACAGCTGTTAGACCAAATTATCAAAACTATTCCTACGAATATTTTCTACATTAAGAAGAACAAAAATCTGAAACATCAAATTGATGTATGCTGGACAAAACAGCTGTCAGACCAAGTTATCAAAACTATTCTTACGAATATTTTCTACATTAAGAAGAACAAAAATCTGAAATAATATTTTGAAACAAAACCAATAGATTAGCTCCCAAAAGAATAGTATTTTTTAACAGACCAGTAATTGTCTGCAGACAACGCTTTCCCTCCAAATGAAAAACGGCAACATTGCGACATCTGATTCTGTGATTTCCAAAGAGAAAATGAAAATATTTTAATCTCTTCTTCGGAACCATTATTCTGTTGCGTACCCTGGGTAACTTTTTAGAACAAATTCTCTTATTCTTGCATGTCAGAAACCATTCCCAGCTGTTGGATTCTGTCACTCCGCAACTGCTGAAGTATCGGTGCGGAAAAACCGGCTTGGACACCCCTCGACCTGTGAAGTCTCCGCCAACACGATAATAGACATTCCATTTCTCTGAAAGGTTTTCGCTAATTATGCCAAGCAGAGCAACTTATTTCTCAACCTCAAGAAATTGAACGTAACTTCTATCCCTATGTTCACTGCCAGATCTGTGTGAAGGGATGCGTCTTTTTGTGTCAAATGGCTTGACATGAGCTTCTGATCGATAATTCACTGATTGAACTGTATATCTCGCAATAAGTGACATGTTGTTTCTGGCCCGTGTCCCAGGAGTGTTATTTATCTGCTCCTCATCGGTTTTGTCTCCGATGTGATTGATATCAGTATCGGTAATCAAAGGTTCCTGGACTGATTCTTCTAAATTAACACTCATTACAGGTTGACCTACTTTTTCACATGCTGAGGCAAATCCATCGCGAATTTCCTGCTTAATATCAGCTAACATATTTTCAGTTTCACTTTGAGATTTAATTATGCTGCCCTGGATTTGCTGCAACAACAGAAATAATGTTCCGTTCAGGCTGTTAGGTATATCATGAGAATCAGCTGATAATACCAGTGGCTGACTCATATTTGCATGTGGATCCCTGATTGTACCAGGTGACAGAAAATTGTCCATAATTGACTTAATCAAATCCTACGATAAAATGGTAACTTCTGCCCTTTCAATGTAACTACTCAGCACTTATATCGGACCAGAACCGATTTCAAATCCATAGTTCCTACTTCTCCTAATCAAAAATAGAACTTGCCAACATAACTCCAGACGAACAGCAGAAAAATCGTACAACATATCACGACATTAGATGTCAGGATATCCAGCAACATCTCCAAAAAAGAAAACTCATAACTTATGCCATTGAGCAAAGCAAAAATTTTCTAAACATATAAAAAAACATATAGACAAAACCAGCAACAACATTTGTAGAATCATCAACATGCTGTTCTGAGGAGAGAAAAAAAAAGCACCTTGACAGCTACACTAACAAAACAAATTTGCACCACGTACATTGCATCTAGAAGAACTGCAATAGAAATATTAGCGTGTATTATTGTTAACATAAAAAATATAATTAATAGTTTTATACACTATTAGGATATACAAAACCCGACATGGAAGCTTACTTGAAACGTAAATTTAGATACTTCTGTTTGTCACAAAAATTTGAAAAATAAACTTCACTCCAATTAAATAAACATCCTTAAAAACATCGTATCAGGCCTGATTATTTCGGCCCCAACGGAGGCGCGCCATTGAAATGTCTAGGCTCGTTATGCCGAGAAAACATTTACGTGCATGAGATGCAAGATGTTATTTATTAAAAAAATGTTCTTTTAATATTTATTTTTAATTGCAAAAATCAGGCTTAAATTTAAATTACACCCTCTAATTACAAAAGGACAACACGAGTGCGGAATTAAAAGAAAAGAGTACATTTATAAAATAAAACACAAAGAAATACATATTTGTTTAAGATTACACAAAAAATTGGACTCAGCCAGCAAAGAAAAAAAGAATGGAAACTGACAGACTATAAACAAAATGTTCCCGGCTAGGGAGAGCACGAAACTCCATCAGTTTGGGCGTATACTGGGTGAATGTTTATACGAATTTTTATCACTTATCGTTATGGAGTAAGCTGTCGGTGACCTCGATATTTCCTTCACAATGATGAAACACCTTTCAATGCCATCCACCAACTAGATGGGTTCATTCTTGGCAGCATATGACGAAAAACAGCACGACAAATGATGTCATGACAAAAACGCGTCCTCCACGTTTCTTTGAAAAGTCCGCGTACACACACACATGCGGACTACACGGGGTCCAGCCCCCAAGTGCCCGCGACAGTTTGACCATTCTCACCCCCCGCTCCGGGAGTGGCATCTCTACCTGCGTCAAACAAAGCAACCTCGCCGACAACAGGACGCCAGCAGGAATTTGCCAACCTTCCCTGTCTTCCAAAATGGCTGGATGAAATGTCTCACAAATGGAGAGGTGATGGAAAATCAATGACATCAGAGGCTGGACATTACAGGTTAGTTTCGGTAATGAACTCGTCGTATTGATAACACTAAGCTCAGTGGTGGAGACGAAATTTCCATCCTTTACACAACGTCTAACTCGTCTGTCTGATGATGGTAACGTAATGTATTGTAATGTGTAATGTGTAATGTTCCGCGAGAGCCAGAGATTGAAACACATGTGTGCCTGTTTTTTTTTTTTTTTTTTCCTCGTCGTGTGTTCGTTGGTCCCAGGGGAGGTTCTGCTACTGTGTGGTGAACGCCAGTCACTGAGTGTTGCCATTAAATCTGACTTATGGCATAACAGTCCCGTGATACATCTCAAGACGAGCCTGGGCAGTTTCAGTAAATAAATAAAATAAAAAGTAAATCTGTATCCAAGAACGAAGGGTGAGGGCAAGCCAGGGAGTACAGCCAATAGGAAATGTGTATTTTTATTATGAAAAAAGGGCGGTTTTGTTGCATGTCCTGAGCCAACCAGCGAGAATAGCTTCCCACCAAATACAGACATTAGCAGACGTCATCAAGAGGGGGTGGAAAGCGACGCTTCGTCGGGCAGCACGGAAGAGAAGGAATTGGTCGATTGCCTGCCGAGAGAGGTAGATCGGCAGCCCGAGCTGACCACGGGAGAGACAGCAGGGAGGCAGCCGGCCCTGACGGAGAGCTGGTCAACCCGTCGACTGCACAACTTAGATTCGCCTGCACGGTAACCACCATTCAGAAAAGGAACTTTTGCATCAACGTCGTTTTATCCTAGTTATCGCCCCGAGAAACTCTCTCTTGCTCCACAGAAAAAGTTATGTACCCTTGTGTTTTAAAAAGAAAATTAATCTGTAAAATCTTGTCAAGTAAACAATTAAAATACATAAGTAAATCGTAAAGTCAGATTGTGAACCTTGTTTTCAATAGATCCCTTCCAGTCATGTAACGTGTCATTTGACTTTATTAATAATTCTAATTGTTCAATAATTCATGTCTAAGTAACAATACTTTGAGATCTGGATGTCACTTCCGAATAGGGTACACTCTAATCTCTGGCGCCCACCTGATTTGTTTTTATGCATAATATTATTTGGAAATTAATAACTGGTAGTGAACGGCCACAGTAAGGTCGAGAAGTCGATTTCCTAACATACGGAACACTTCAGTATGTATAACACATCTAGTGACATGGTGTCTGCAGGATTTTCTGATATTGAATGCTATTGCCTGAACCAAAACAGAAAATTTATGCAGATGTCACCTATCGAGGGAAGGGGAAATTGACACAATTTTCGTGGAATTTACAACATTTTTGTGAATTACACAATTTTAGTGAGTTTTACCGGTTTTCCTGATTTTAAGCAATTTTACACATTTTTCATAAAATTACACAATTTTGATACTCATTTACCATATTTACAGGGCTTTAAAAATGTCGTGAGAATTGGTGTACGGCGTTCAATCCATTTCCGTTAATATACAGTTGTAACCACTGTTCCTGCCGGAAGTATGCAATCTCCCATTCCTCACTAACTGTGTCCTGTCGTATGAGTTGGGATATGGACTGCGTACCTCACGTTATACAGATTATATACTTTGAGACCTGTGTACGAGAGCTGTTTTGATTTCGTCTCAGCTGAAAATATTCATGATATGACCTAACATCGACTTTAACTGACGACAGTCTATGTGTCATCAACTTCTGTGTATTCGAACTCTTGTATTTTTTAACTCTATTTTGTGAACGTGGGCGCTCTGATATCAGTGTAAATATAGTGAACTTTCCCGCGTTTAACAGCTTGTTATATAAAGAGTGAAAATCAACGGTGGAAGTGTCTAAGAGTCTCTACCCATGATCCTGAGATATGCCGAAACGCAATTATCGTGTCGACCTGAACCAGGTGACGCTTCCTATTTAGTGAAGTCATATCCTGAGATTCACAAGCGTGACACATCTCCGAGACGCTATGTCAAGAGAAATCGCTACGATTCTATAGCTCCGTCTTCAGAGTCCAAAGACGAAACAGATACTGCAACATGGTTTCCGCCACAGATGCTTCGTTTAACTCTAAGTTCTTTCTTCACGTATTAAACTGTGTCCCAGATGAGCAGCAAGTAACGCAAAGAAGACCCTGTAGCGACCGAACGGATTGTAAGTTTGCACCAACTACAACAGGCCGCGAGTTTCTTGAAGTAAACGTAGCAAGTAACTGGATTGCCTCTCATCAGAATAATTCATTTTTAAAATGCTGAAATGAAAAACGTCCACATATGACAAAATTTTGTCGCTACATGATCCCAGGATTCCGGAATTTTTAACTTTGAAGAAACTCCTCACATCAGTGAATCGATATGCGGTAGTAAAAATCATAACCAGGTAGAAACTTCAGCTTTTTACGTACTTCCATCACATATCTGACGTAACAACCATGATACTCTGAATGTAAGTTTATTGATGCTCTCTGGGTTAACAGAATATATGAGGTCCTTGTAAATATGTGAATTGGATTTCTCCATGAAGTCAATTTAAGGAGCCTTCCATCTCGGCAAATTTATAAAGCTGACGCCTTTCGTGGTAAATTTACACGAGTTTCACAAGGTTTTTTTTAATTTCACTGTTTTCACCAATTTTCATATTTGGTTTCAATGAGATTTGAAGTACGTTGATGAGTGTCTGTTATGCCACGATAGCAAGTGTTGGTAAATGTCTGTGCATGTGTGAGTTGGCTGAGGGTCTGTATGTGTGATTGTTGATGTATGGTGCTGGATGTCTGAAACTATGTGGTTAGATGTGATGTTTTGAATTTTTAAATGGCGATGACATAAGTATCGAGCATTTCAAACGATAATATCCTCCACTATTCCGATAGTAATTGGGACAGTATGTTTCTTAGGTATGTCGTTGGACTGTATATACAACAAGCAAGAACGGCAGCCACTACTATTAAGTAACCGATCCATATATTCTAAGAAGGGTACACACTGTAGCTACGTCATACTTGGTCCGGAATCTGAAGATTGGCTGTATCCCAGCAAAAGAGGTGTCAGGTGGAAACGTTAAAACTTGCAACTAATGACTAGCTACTTGTGGCAAATCGTGAATTTGTCACTGAGAGAGGAGTCTCTAACAAAAGTGGACGACAACTGTCCTTAAGAGTCCATGTTGAAAACTATTGATTAAACCATCCTCACCGAGTCCATTTAATGGACTATGTTTTCTACAAGGAATGTCAGATCAGAATGTAATAATTACTGGTGACCCCGACCCATTATAATCGATGCCTGCTTTACTTCAAATGTGAATTACCGGTGGTCAGCACAGTAAAGGTTTCGTTTAAAAGTAATGATAAATGTTTCCCTACATTCTGTAAATGACATTGATAATCCAAACGCTTCTCAATGTCGCTTTAGATCTTTGGTGGATCAATTTATGTTCAGGGATTAACGCTGATGTAGAATAAAACGAAGCAACCTGCATTAGCACCATTGTTGACGTTAGTTTAGCTAAGAGATCTCCAGTCAATGTATTCCCTGCCTATTAAGCGTATCAGCAGCTTTTCTGTCGTTTGTTTCTATGCACCTACTGATTGAAGGAAACAGTTGAAGAGTTAAAAAAAAATAGAAAAATGGAACAGCACACTGATTCCCTTAATCAATGCTCTCTCGGTCATCAGCTGTTACATTATAATATGCTGTGGTATGCTTATGAGCTTGGATTTTCTGTCATCCTATCTGTTACATTTGAAAGTTCGTTCTGTTTCACCACCAATTATTGTCTGTATAAAATTTAGTTTGAAATCTTAATACTAAAGTATAAATAGATTTAAAAAATCTGAAGTCTCACTTATGGTCATGTAGAGAGAAAAATCAAATTGTTTTGTGATAGGTTACTGTTTTCGAGTAAAAGTACCAAATTGCAACCTTTTTTAACTTTTAAGTTAGTAACAGTGCTCACATACAATTTTGTACTTGTGCAAAATCTGTAGATTATTGAAAGTCAGTAGGACTTCACAAATAAACCGATGCCTTACATCGTGATTATTTTATCATACTATGTACTTTGAGGGAGAGACGAGTTTCCGTTCTCTATGTGAGCAATCCTGTTTTACTGGAAGAAACGTTCCATATTTCTAGGAAAAGCCTCGGGTACTAACATCTTCTTTTCCTATAATTACTTCAGCATTTGTCGGAAGAGTGTATTACAACCATTTCATTTAAAGAAGAATTAATTGTACGTATCTTCCAGCGTAACATTGTTTACAGGTTTCCGAGTTTTAAGAGTTTACTAATTTTATTATCACCGAAATTTAACCAAACAAAGGTTACAATAAATCTTATGGCTAACACTATATTTACAGCTGAACGTATTTACGCCACTTCGCCCACACGGAACAAACTATAGATCACGGTTGTACGCAGCCCTGTGGGTGAACGCTAATGGTCAGGTCTTGCATTCCGGAGGACGCGAGCTCAAAATCCGCTCCGGCCATCCAGATTTCGGTTTTCTATGGTTACCCATAATTATTCCAGGAGAATCTAGAAATGATTGCTTCAAAAGGCAATGGACGATTTCGTTCCCATTCCTTGTCCCAATCCCTTCCCTTTCTTACATTTTCGTTTTCTATCTGTCAATATAAAAGTTATTTCTTCTGATTCATTTGATCTTGTAACATAATAATGGTAGGTAACACATGAAAAATTTCTGCACCAATATAAATACATTTCTTGATTTTAATCTCCAATAAATTATTCATTAAAAGAATTGAATATAGAAAGCTATTAATAACGTAAGATTGGTCCCGATCAACGCTTAGTCGGCATAATATGACAAGAAAGCCATCACTATATCATTCTCATGAAGAGAATCAATTTCAAACATATTTAAAACCAGAAAAACAAACCAACGAGCGAGGATGTGGAGGGGGAGGGGGAGTTAACTAAATGCAACTTTCTTTCAGCTTGGTCTTTTCTTCTTTCTTCAACATTCGATACCTGATTTCTAATAACTTTAGCTGCTCGTGCTCTGTTAGAGCTATACCTTAGGCCAGTTTACGCCCGCAAGGCATGTAAATAAAGAGTGCAAAATAAACTGGTACCAGAAACTTTTAGGCAGACACAAAGTAATAGCACAGAGAAAATCGACATCTATACTAAAAACTACGTTTTGTCTCTAAACGAAATTATTTAACAAAACATACTCTCTCAGACTGTGCGAGAAGCACCTTGAGCAACCGACGTAACATTACAAACACACGCATCCATCCTCTGTCACCATTCAATAAGTTATCAAAATTTCGTGACTACAATTGTTATTCGTACAGAAAAAAATGTCCTGTTCCCTTCCTACTGATGCAAAGTATTTCCTAGTCAAATTCCATCAATATCGGTATAACCAATTAGTCGTCAAAACGTAACAAAAAGACAGAGACTTACTTCCGCATTTATAATTCTATTAGTGCAGATCACACACACACTGACTACGAGAGTAACAACCGCTGAGGGATCAATATAGCGTAAAAAAGTGTACACCTACAGCATTGATGTACCACCTACGATTTGCCACGCATTGCACCCCTAAATTTGTGATATCTACAGATTAATATGGAATCAGAACAACCGACGGTCCTGGCGTGACTCATACATCCTACGCGTCTGTCAATCGCCATTCAGCAATTTTTCAAAATTATATGACAACATGTGTTATTTATACAGAAACAAGTATGCTATATCCATCCTAATGCCAAATAGCATCTCCTCGCCAAATTTCATCACGATCGGATTAGCCGTTTAGCCCAAGAGACGTAATAAACAGACAGAGAGACAGATATACGTAGTTGCTTTCGCATTTATAATATTAGTACAGATTCCCGGTAGTACTAAAAATTACCAGATTATTCCTCAAAATATAATCATATGACCATAAATATTATCGCAATATGACCAATATTAGGAATATTGCCTAAATATGTAATTAAATGCTATATAAAATATATTTAAATCGAAAGTATTAATCTCCGTAGCTGCTACTGCATTACACATGGTGTCAAATACTAAACAGCACGGTGTCGTGTAAATGTGGTTCAGGAAAACGAATAATTTTACTCCTCCGAAACAGTGACCCACATTATGATATTCCTTCGGGCTTTACGCCTGGTCGACGTCGAGGTCATTAGGGGCGAGAGGCTCGCTAGGGATTGCCACGCCACATAGCTCGCCGAGTCGTCTCCACTTCGGTCGGTCCGTGTAAGGTAACAAGAATATTCTCTAGGAATTTATGAACCCGAAACAACTCACTGGATTTAGAAGATTTCAGTTTTGAAATTCCATTGCCCCTGCGTCTGTTGGTTGGTGGCCAAATTGATGCATCTTAATTTCCCTAACCACAAAAAATTTAACGAAGATGCAAAATCCCTGTTGCATGCAGTGGCAAATATGCTACGAAATGAGGTCGTAACCGAGGCCGGCGTATGAGCGGTAACGTTCCAGTATGACGCCCGGTAACACGCGGGCTCATTGCCTGGTCTGACCAATTATTCGTGGTTTCGTGAAATCTCTCCAGGCAAATTATTTCAAGATCCCTTTAGAACAGCTATTATTACCAATGTCATTCCATTTCCTTACTCGTAATTGATTCCAATATCTACTATCATTGCCGTCCACAAACTCGTGTCTGTCTAGGAACGGAGTAAACTGTTTTTTGTACTTTTTTGTTTACGGCCTTACGCCACGTCGACGTCAAGGTCATTAGAGGCGGGAAAGGACGGGGGGCAAGGAAATGAAAGGAATTCGGCCATGGCCTCTTTAAAGGAAGCATCCCAACATTCGCCTGGAGTGATTTTGGGTAAACCATCGAAAAGACAGATCTGGATGCCCGGTCGCGGATTCAAACCCACGTCCTCTGGAATGCGAGGCCAGAACGTTAACCATTCACCCACTACGCTCGGTGGTAAGCTTTGTGTTAATATGTGACGGTTTTATTCTGTTTGCCTAATATGTTCTGTTCAATGAAGAGAGTAGCAACCATTCACCGACGAAACTGGTAACGTCGCCTAAAAGTCACCTAAATCCGCTTAAAACGGCCTAAAAAAAATCTCGTATAACTTGCCTAAAGATGGCCTAAAGTCCAAATAAAAACTTTCTAAACCTGGCACATGGCCCGGAATCCGAGGTCGAGTTTTAAAATTTTATTTTATAATTCTTTCCAATCTCTGATTTAACACGCTTGGTGAAATTGGTGTCTGATTCCTACATCCAACTCGTTACGTGAAACGGTGTCTAGAAGGGTATCCAATCCAGTTTACATTTATGATTTTCAGAATTCCTTAACTTATTTTTCCATTCTCACATAGCTTGTCTTATGTACTGTACATGAAATGGGACACACATGATCAGTCGATTGGATTCCTCGTTAAATTGTAGCTCTCACGACATAGGAGGCTTTAGCTGCATTTTGAAACCCTTTCAGAAATTGGGACGGAACTACCCTTGGGTGGTATAATTTTATTTTTTCTTGTTTCGGGTTTTATGGCTCGTCGAAGGAGAGTATAGAGGACAAGCGACCGGAAGAAATTCTCCCATTGTCTACTTGAAGAAACCGTGCATGGTGGGTGAACGGTAACGGTCTGGCCTAGAATTCAGGAGAACGTGGGTTCAAATCCTGACACAGCCATCTAGATTTCGGTTTTACATGGCTTTCCGAAATCACTGCTTTCGAATCCCGGGATGATTCCTTCAAAAGCCAATATACGAACTCCTTCCCGTTCCTTTCCTCCATTCATTTCCCGCCTCTAATTATCTCTATGTTAACGAGGCGTAAAGCCAAAAGATGTTATTTTGAAGGAGCCATCCCCACATTCGTCTGGCGTGGTTTTGTGAAATCATGGTAAGCTTAAATCTGGATGGCCAGACGCGGATTTGATCCCGCGTCTTCCCCAAATATCACACGCGAGCTTTAATGCCCACGGGAGATTGAATGATTTACATGGCAAATGGAAATTCTGCAAGATGTCATTAAATCGGTTATAGTATGATGGTGAAGCAACTTATACACATTTTCTGTTGTTAAATAAAATTTCATAAAGACAGTTCCACAACTGTAGTTTTCTCAACCTGTATGTGGCTGATTGTTGATATTATGTTGAGTGAACTAAGTACATATAATACAAGAGGGTCACAAAAATTAATTATAAACCCTTATGCCAGAAGCCAGTTGCTCCTTCAGTGCGTCGCTAACGTATTTAGCGCCTGGGCGACAACTTGCACACTCTGCATGTGGAAATATATTCACATAGGAATTTAGTGGTTTCCTTCATCTATCCACAGTACATCTACCTTGCTTTATCAGTGTCCACATAAGAAAAATTATGATCTGGTTTCATATTTTTGCTTCCTTCATACATACTTTTTTTTTCTTTCGTAATAACTGTTGATTATGACTCCTCCTATTGTCTCCTTTGAAGTCTATAAATACTAAATTTAATTTACTAAGCAGTCTAAACAAATTACAGTTTTTGGTTTTAATTACTGTTGCGGGTCAGATAATTTTCCCTATCAGAAATACGTTCTGCCCTCACATTCAGGAGGATGCCGGATCGAATCCACGTCCGGGCATCCAGATTTGGGTTTTCCATGGTTTCCCCAAAACTCTACAGGCGAATGCCGGGATGCTTCCTTCAAAAGGTCATGGCTGAATTCCTTCCATTCCTTGACCCAAATCACATCCCGCCTCTAATGACCTCGAAGTCAATGAGGCGTAAAGCCATAAGTAAAAAAAAAAGTCTATCGGCAATGGATGTGAGAGGTGGGTTTACGTTGCTTTATAGTTTTAAGTTTTCTTAACCATTTTAATTTCCAACTTTCTGTTCAAGTTAGAAAACGTTGGAATTACATTTTTGTTTCAATTCCCTAGGCTCAATTTACATTCTTTTTTATTGTTCCTCACTATGTTTAGGTTGCCTGATACCAGTTAAGACCTTCGTCCACCATCTATGGTGATACACTCTGTGAAACTAAGTTTCTCGTATTGTCACCAACACAGTTTTGTTAAGAATTTATCAGCCAATTTCACAATTCTTGTCCGTTCACTAAAGAATGTTAAAGACACAGTCAGTGTAATTCCAACTAACATGTGGGTATTTCGTCAATGTAACGTTTCCTCCAGTCTTATTATAGAATATATAAAGATGCATGTATGTATGTATGTATGTATGTTTGTTTGTTTGTTTGTTTGTTTGATTGTTAGTTTGTTTGTCCTTCATACAAATCCTCAGTTTTAAACCAATCTCGATGAAACTTTGCACACTTATCCTTTGAAACAAGGAGATAAATACTGTCTACATTTGGTTGTATAAAGAGTACATGTTGTCTTATAATTTTGAAAAATTACAGAACGGCGATAGACAAACGCGTTGGATGTGTAGGTCTGTCTAATACCTTTCCTTACAGCGATCTGGTAACTTAGTGGATAAAGCGCCCGCTTACTGATGTGTTGGAGTGTGGTCTCCGGTTCAAATCTCCATAGAGGCAAAGATATTTAAAAATTGTTTTTGATCGTAAGAGTCACGCCTGGAACGTTGACTGTTCGGATTGAATGTTAAACTATAGATATCACAAACTTAGGGGTGCAATGTGAGGCAAATCGTAGGTAGTCCTTGCAATGCTGTAGGTATACACTGTTTTGCGTTATATTGATCCATCAGGGGTTGTACTCTTGCAGGTGGTGTGTGTGTGTGTGTGTGTGTGTGTGTGTGTGTTTTGTTAGGTTTTGACTACTAAATGGGTATACCGATATTGATGGAATTTGTCAAGGAAATACTTTGTATCTGTAGGAAGGGCACAGGACATTTTTCGGTATGATTAGCAGTTGTAGTCACGAAATTTTGAGAACTTATTGAATGGTGACAGAGATGTGTGTGTTAGTCTGTATTGTTATGTCGGTTACACAAGCTGTGCTTCTCGCGCATTATGTTAGTGTGTAATTTGTTAATAACTTTCGTTTAGACAAAAAACGTATTATTTAGTATAGATATCGATATTATCTGTTCTATTACTTTGTGTCTGCTTAAATGTTTCTGGCACCAGTTTTATTTGTCTTCTTTTGACATGCCTTGCTGGCGTAAACCGGCGTAAGGTGTAGCTCTAGCAGAGCATGAGCAGCTAAAGTTATTAGAACCCAAGTATCGGATGCTCATGCTGAAGAAAGAAGAAAAGACCAAGCTGAAATAAAGCTGCCCTTAGTTAACACCCCCCCCCCTCCCACCCACCCACCCACATTCCCGAACCTTCGTATGTTTTTTATGTTTTTGAATATGTTGGAAATTGATTCTTTTCATGAGACAGATTCGACGGTAGAATGATATAATGATGGCTTTCCTGTCATATTATGCCTACTCGGTGTGTTACAAACAACTTTCTATATTCAATTCTGGCAAAGAAATTCTTAATCCACGCGTACGAAGTCGCTAGTTAAGGATAATAATTTTTCAGCTTTTCAGTTATCAGTTCAGCTTGTCAATGCGCTTCCTCACTGGCATATCGACTTGTCCTGGCACGATGTTGTCTTCAATAATCAAGAGGGATCAGTGTCTTAACACATTCCCGCCACGTGTCAGGTATCCAGTAAAATGTGTGGGCAGGAATGCGCTTTCAGAATGCGCGCTTCCCGTGTGGATGCCTCGGCAGCCGCCTGCCTTCCCCAAGGCATAAAGCGATGTCAACATTCCGTGGCGGTGGAGGTGACATTACTTCCCTCGGTCCTGTATCGCCTGCCTTGTATATAAGATATAGCTTGTTTTATCGTCAGTAATTCAAGCTGATTCGTGTCGATGAAAATGAACTTCAAAACGGAAAATAGATGATTTGTTTCCTTATTCGCTGTGATCCGACATTATAGTTCGTTGCTTCAATACCTTTGATATTACTGACCCACTCGAATATGCGGATTTATTAATGAGCATTCTAACTATAATTTATCAAATTATTTTGATTTGTTTTTACTTCTGTTAGCTGGACAAACGATTATTATTGAGTCAACGACGTGTTGCATTACTTTGGAATATTAAATCACTTGTTATAGTTTAGTTTCAAGCTTTTAATCTGTGTTAAGAAACGTTGAAAAGTTAAATTTTTTTACAGCACACAAAGTTGAATAAATCGTTTAGCATAGTATTTCTCTCCTTAATTCCTGCTTTTCAGTATGTACAGGAATAAAATATTAACTCAGAATCCGAGGGTAATCGGTGAGCGTTTAACGCTCTAACCTCACATTCGGAGGGACGCGGTTTCCAATCCCCCTTCGACCATCCAGATATCGGTTGTCTATGGTTTTCCAAAATCACTCCAAATCCTTCATAAAAGACATGGCAGAGTGGTGGAATTATTTCCGTTCCATGCCCCCCTACCCTTTCCTTTCTCGCCTCTAATAACCTAGAGCCAATTAAAAAAAAAAAAAAAAAAAATTGCAATTATCATAAAGTGGCTTTACTGATGAATCTTTCCTCAATTAATGTTTCCGCTAGTGAAGTGTTGATTTCAACTTCAGTGTTTCGTTTACAGACAGTTCTTTCTACGGAGAATCGTCGGAATGTGGTGTTAGGTTCATTGATATTTTGAATCTAGGTTGCAGAAATAAGATGTGGAGTGATATATTTCACTCATATAATATGGCAATTTATGATGAGGTAGACGCATTACGAAACTGCAATTGAATACCATTTAGTTAAATGCTATTAACAAAAGATTGTCAGCTTAAGAAACGTAATTCCAAAAATAATTTTCATAATGAGAATGGACTCTATTCAGCTAGGCACTTTAAGTTGCAGCCTATAAACATACCTCACGTTATCAGCTTATGAACTATGGAGAAGAGCATAAGGCCAATTACAGGATATGTCCAGTAAGGAAACAAGAAGAGGATTTATAGGAGAAACTTGCACTCGGTAGTAAAACACCTGTGAGGGCAGAATACGAACAAAACATAACCGACTTTCACGCCTTAAAGTGCAAAACCTTTATCTTTGTAGCAATGGACGAAAGGATCAACGTAACTAAGAGTCAAGAATACAACAAGCACTTAGTGATACTAGAACCGTCAAAACGGCGAGGAAATCAGCAGCACTGTGTTAATATTGTGGTAAAGTCATTATGCAGCAGATGAAAGGCAAACTCTGTGTGGAAGTGATAAAAAAATCCAGGAAGAATTCACTATGAACGTTATGCAGTAAATAAAGGAAGTGAACTTTTCTGTCGCTAAAACGGAAGTATATAATATAGCAGCAGAAAAATAGCTGGTAGAAGAAATTGAAGATCATTCAGTGGATGCTAGAAACTGAAGAGTATATCCCAGTAACCGAAGTAAACGGGAGGAGCAGGAACAACAGAAAACCATGGTGGACCAGTAAATGCTCAAGATCCTTGCCATCAAATTATACAGAAAGGATTCAACGATAAAAAAAACTTCAGGGCCCTCATGCAAACATCTGCAGAGGCCAGAAACATCATCAGAAGTGGAAAAGGAGAGGATGGCAAGACTTCAGCACCAGCAACATGTATGGCATTTTGGTGAAAGAAATGTGTGGAAATTATACTGGTTTATTGGCAATTGATCATCCACTAACAGCATCAACATAGACGATCAGTTAGTAGAGCAATTCTTATCCCTGATGGCGCCTTTATATGTATCGCTGAATACAATATAGAGCAAATCACTCAATGGGAAACACCAATAGATCCTGAGACCCGATTTTCTTAAATCTGAGCTCCAATGCACCCTGAAGAAGAAAGAGATACCTTTACGGATTGATATGATCATCTATTCTACAACAGTCTTCCTGAAACCGCTAAACATAAACTCATGGTTCTCTTCAATGACATGATGACTTTATCGTACATTGCTCAACAGTGTAGAAACATCGTAGTAGTACCAGTGCTAAAGACTAACAGGAACCTGAGCAACGCAGCCTCTTACCAACCTGTATCCCTCATTCCATATTTGGCTAAACTTATGTGCGTAGCGATAAAAAAAAAAAAAAAAAAAATGTTGTGGGACATAGCACTAAATAGAAGGCTTGACTGTTTTATCATGGGTTTTCGAAACAGGTTACAGCACAATGTACACCATAAATACACCCTTCAATAAACAAAAAATAAAATTTAATTAGAAAGAAACCTCAAGACGATCATCAGATACTATCAGTATACGCTCAGGTCAAAGCAATATGTGTCAGTTTTTGTGGACTTTAAGAAAGCTTATGACTCGATAGATCGGGAAGTGATTTTGAACATCCTTAATGAATTTGGAGTTGACCTAAAATTATTGGCTATAATTAGATCCACACTGACAAACACAAAATCAAAAGTTAAGTTTTTAGGATGTCTTTCAGATCCTTTTGAAGTCTCAACTGGAGTCAGGCAAGGTGACGGTCTGTCTTCACTATTTTTAACTATGTTCCCGAAAAGATCATTCGGACCTGGCGAGCAAAATTAAAGGAAATTGACTACAGTCCATCAAGAATAGGAACTAAATCTAAAGTGATCACAATCGACACTCTGGCTTTTGCCGAAGACATCACTATCGTATCAGATGACTTAGAAACTGCTAGGATCCAAATTGATTTGCTGAAGGAAATTGCTGATCAAACCAGTTTACAGATATCTTTTGAGAAAACGAAATTAATGACTAACATCAAGGATGATCCACCGAAACTTCAAACCAAATACGGGGACATTAATCAAGTGGAAAATTTTAAGTACCTTGGTCAGATCATTATGAAAAATGGACTGAACAAAGAAGCTATTTGGGAATGGATTCGCAAACTAGAAATGGCCTACCAAACTTCGCGAGAGGTCTACAATAAAAAAATGTCTTTCACAAAATACTAAAATACGTCATTATGAAACAGTTCTGAAACCAGTAGTTTTGTATGTAGTTGAAACCTTGTTCCTGAATGCCGATAAAGGACTTTTGGAAGAACTGGAGAAAAAAGAGAGAAAAATTATTAGAGGAATTCTGGGTTCCAACTTTAAGAATGGCATCCATCAAAAGAAATCCATCAAAGAAGTCTTCAGCAAAATAGAGAAAATCACTGAAACAATCCGCAAAAGACGGGCTCGATTCTATGGCCACCTCAAACGGATGGAGGAGAACAGACTAACAAAAAAAATCTTTATCTTATTTGATTCTAGACCCAAAACTGTAATGCCCTGGTTCGTAAATATTAAAGAAGATCTTCATTTGGTCGGGCTAGAACCAGAAGATGCTTTAAACAGAGATATGTTTCGGAAGAAGTTAATGACAAGTGGGACAAGCCGAGAAGAACACTCCAACAGAAGACGCGGTACACTCTGGACAGAGGAGCGCAAGCAGACGCATTCAAAACGAATGAAGGAGTTCTCGACCCAAAAGAAGAAGAAACTCGCTGCCAAATGCACAAAGGCTTAACGTGGTCCTAGTTGGCCTCAACGAATAAATAAATATATAAATAGAATACTGCTTGTAATTCGACACCCTTCCGACGGACGAATCAAGCTTCAATAGTATCGTTTTCCCCACTCCATAAGCACTGAGGACAGGTTTGGGATATAATCAAGGACGCTGGTTCACAATCTGTTGATTAGGAATGGTACACCACCACATCTTCTACCCTGCCGGCCACGTTCTGAAGGAGAAAATTTCATGTACCACCAGCACCAACCCCGTGTCATGCGACTGATACAAACAGAGCCACCGGGGCGGGCGATATTTAAACGTGCCCTGCAAACGTTCAGTATTATTGATTATTATTTATATTTGAAATTTTCCACTCAACGACAGCATTATCATTGAAGCAGAAAGATATGTTGACGGAGCACAGTCAGCGAATTGGCGATAGCCGAATTTAATAAACCTTTTTCTGGATTCACATTCAAGGTTTCTGGGGTTTTCTGAAATCACTAAATATTTATGGAGGTCATAAATTTTAACCGGTGCATTCAATACAGACTGACCTTGAGGTTATTACAAAGCCACTAGACTCAGTTACAGAAGTAACTTGACTCTGCGTGCTGGAAAGTAACGAGTTCGAATCCCGGGGAACTTTGGGTTATATTTTCTGCATTAGCACTACGAATTTCACAAACAGAACAAGGATGATAGTAAAAATAATAATTCGCATATCAACCTGCTGGTGTGGCGCCGCACACTGTGTCAGGGAGGTACTACGGAACCAAACACGAGCCCGGGCATCCACGTAGCGGCTATCTTCATTGAAGTTTTTAGGCGGTTTCCCGCAATCACCTACGTGAATTGATGGGACGATCCCCAACCTACGCCTCATAAACTACACATTTCACAAACAAAAATAACACTTATCATACAGAACATAGTTACACGTTTCGCAGACGGCAACACAAGACTTTCCTCCAATTGCTTAGGTACCCCAGGAATTAACACGCCCTGTTAGACTTCGGGCAGCAACCCAGTTCTTCCTCCCTCCTCCTCCCCCCCCCACTTTTTAAGGGCATTTGGCCATGTTAGCCATACAGCCAACTCAGTGTGTTTGTCTCTTTTCAAATGAATAGATTTCACTGTGAATATTTAACCTCTGTTGGAATGACGATACAGACGAACACAATAAATAATTAACTACAACCACCCATGCTCTAGGCCGGACTCGAACCGGCGACCCCTGCAACGCGAAGCTAGCAAGCTACCCCTACGCTGCTGGGGTAGGCGATAACTCGAGGAACAACTAAAAAGCACTTCGGAAAGTTGCTCCTACGAATATCTTGCCTCGTCGAAGTCAGTATGGATCCGATGGAATAGTAACGCAATAAATAACTACGAGTGGTCGCATCTACTTTTTATTAAGAATTAATTCCAGCACTGATCTCGTACTTGGCTGCAGTTTATCAGCGGGATTCCAAGGATAAGAGCGTCCCCTGTGATCTGCGCTCCAGCCACTTAACAAGGCGGTTATTACAAGCCAGAGCTCGCCGAGTATTCGTACGAGCAAACGAGAAGATTCTCAATTAACACAATCAAACCACTCAGCTGCAAAGCGGAGCCAAGATAAGGCGGCCGCGGGGAACGTTGAATGCCTGCTAATAACAAGGAGATTGGACCTGTCAGTCAAGCAAAAGATCTGAAGTAAATGTTTCAGATATTATACACCCACATAATTGTCACTAAAATTTGCTGTAAGGTAAAATACTTTACCGAATGCGACAGAAGAGAACAAATAAAGAATGATTATGACCTCAGCTTATGTTAGACTGAGCGAATAATTTTCAAAGTAGCATCTTTCTAGTTTACAGGAGTTAAATCCAAAAGAAGCCATTTTACTATGGAATTTGCACAAAATTGTACAAAGTCGAGATTAACTTTCAGGATTATTAATTCGCACTGTCGTAATGTTAAAAGCTGAAATTAAACACAGCTTAGGATGCTTTCAAATACTGTAATGACATTCGAAATAAACATTCTTCACTAAAAAATCTAATTTCCCCAAATTTTTTACTATTAAAGAATTTCTGATACTAAGTGTTGGAAGTTTCAGGTGATAATGATTGAAGTTTATTGCATGCCAATCACGTTCTGAACTAACTGTACTGGTTGCTCAGTAGTTAAGGCGTCCGACTGAAGTTCGACAGGTGCCCCGTTCGAATCCCTGTCTCGGCGGGGATTTTCATAGGCCCTCAACCCTATCTTCACGTCTAACACAGCTTACTACGTAGTATAAAGTACACCAGAACGCGTACGTTCCACGTTAAACTGTAGGTCCTCTATACCGGTAGGATTACCGGATTAGGCGTCTACCATAAGGACGTATTGCGCTGCGAATTAGAAACTCTGTCACCAGGTTCATTACGACACATCTTATGAATTTCAGGATGCATGGCAAATGCCTGTTCTGAAACATCAATCATTGTCGGTATCAATAAGTCATTTGAGAGACGTGGTCGTATTTAAGAATTGAGCAAAACTCATATGACATGACATTTCGTAGAATATAAACTTACTTTGTAACAACATTTAAACGTGCATCCATACTTATTTTCTAAAATAATTTTTTCTAACTTTTTATATGTTGAAATGAACGTTTAATGTTTGTTATTATTAATTATTACATTCTGGGCATTAATTACTTACTGTAAAAGAACAGCTATTAAGGACAAGCTCAAACTAATACGTATTCTACGACAGTTGTCTAATCGTGGTTGGAAAACGGAGCTCTACTACGCAAAAGAAGTTCTGCCATTAAAATTTAATGCAGCTAAAACATTAGTTTGTTTTTGGTTAAACTTACTGCTCGTTCACGTACAGGTTAATAGTGCAGAAAAGGTTTGAGAGCGAAGGTCAAAATTATGTCATGACATTTCGAAGGAACCATTCCGACATTCGTAAGGAAAAATTTCTGGAACCATCGTAAAACCCAAATTAGTATGGCCGGGCCTGTGATCGAACCCACGCTCTCTAGAATATTAACCAATCACTCACTAAGATCGATATCACACAGGATCCATCAATAGGGTCTTTACTTTTCGACTCAAGTACACAACAAAGCCTCCACAGTTCGTATTTCACTTTAGGATTGAAATGCTGTAAATTTCTGGATTTATCAAGGGATGTGGATATAAATTAATGGTCTGCGTCATCACTGCCATATGAAATTCAGTGAGATTATCATGTTAGTAATGGATTAGTGATCAAATGCTAAACTGCAAAACTTATGCGACTGACTATTAACGGGACCAGATATCTGAATTAAGTAAAATATTATTTGATATTTGTTTTGACGCCGATAGTAACCAACATTAATTAGCCTTGTAATTATCAGATACTCAAGTACAAAAATCAGGATGACTATTGTGTGACGTAAGTCGAGTTGTGAGGAACTCCGTGAATTCAATAAAACTTCATCCTAGCATGAACTCGTCAAAATTCATGGTACCCTGTCCGTTACAAAGA
The DNA here is from genome assembly GCA_031002005.1 of Vandiemenella viatica. Taxonomy (NCBI): domain Eukaryota; kingdom Metazoa; phylum Arthropoda; class Insecta; order Orthoptera; family Morabidae; genus Vandiemenella; species Vandiemenella viatica. The sequence continues at coordinate 188,678,071 of CM061921.1, read as the reverse complement.
TCCTCGTTTTGTTCCCTTTCTTTGCAGTGTTTAATTGTGAGCTTAAACACAGAACACAATACAGTCTGATATGTTAGGGCTCATTCCGAGAACAAATAGTCTAGCTTCTCTCACCTTTCCAAAAACAATTCCATCAAGTCCAGAAATTAACCTCTCTTCAATCAAACATACTTGGAACTGTACTTGCCAGTGTTTCGTCCATCTAACCAACTTCCAGCTCCGCTTTCTAGAGTCTTCCCTGACAAACTTCCAACTTCGCTTCCTTTCTGCTTTCAAGAGAGACGAACCTTCCTCTTCATCCCATAATATCAGATTATTAGTAACTCTGATTTGATAGCTATATCCAACCAGATTTAACATAGCTGTCATTAACACCACCGGATCGTGAAGTAATTAACATGGTACAGAACTATGGAAAAAAGAGCGCCAATCTGCTATTCTGGCTGCCAAAATCCTATCAATTTGTTTCCCTACAAACCGAAGCCTTGTAAACATGTGTCAGTGCCCGAAAGGTGACTGACCTCCAATTATATTCACAGTACTGTATAGTTCCAGAGCGGGCACCCAGGTAGTCGCCAAATTAGCACGCTTAGCATAGCTTCGACACGGGTGTCGTCGGAAAGGATTTGGGATCCAGAAACACTCTCACTTGTCAAGAAGTGTGTGGCCAGAATTGTTTGTCTGTCCGTTCTACCAGAAATCTCCCCCGTGACCGTATGTGACCATACGTTTTTCCCTTTCTGTTTCTCTTCCATTCTCGACATATCCAAGGCCTGTAATTGATGGGGGAGTGGAGGTAATATTATCAACCAATCCATTTCAACCTGCTGGGTTCTCTTTGGAACTTAAAGGTTGGGAATTTGGTAGTCAGAAATTACAGTGTTAAAAATATGCATGTAACTTCTAAATATGAATGGGGTTGAGGGGGGGGGGTAGGGAGGGAGAGGAAATTTGAATAAGAGAAAGTTTTGCTTGGATTTACTGATTTCATGCATTTGTTAGACAATTTCTGACGTACTTTCTTTAAATCATACACGTTGATATTCTACAAGACCAGCACGCCTACCATTAAACTCACAGTGATTCGTATTTTCAGTTCCGTAACCAAACTGACAAAAACTGAGCTTCTATAATTCCGTCTTATCTGTACGTAGTCCGTATGTTATAACCACGTCATTTATAATGAATTTTCGCTGGTAGGTGTTTTATGTTTACCAAAAAAACAGATCAGTACACAAAGGAAACTGGGGTACCGGCAGATGAAAAACTTTTCACGCCATCGAGTGTGATACCATTAAAAAGGTAGTACAAAATGAATTCAATTTTGTGTTGGAACATTTATTTAGCTATGTATTTTGTGCGATATGAAATAGCGGAATCATAGACAATGTGTACCCCTCTAATTTTCCAAATATATGACAAAAATTTAGAATACATGCAAGATTATGAAATACTTGGAAATGTATTTCCCGGACTATGAAATCCTGAAGTCAGTGAAAAAGTGAGCCCCTCTAATCTCTCCTATTTTTGTTTTAGTCGGTTCGGCCCCAAAGGATTTTGAGACACTAGCCACCTATTCACCAGGCGTCCAGTGTGACCGACTCATGTTTTAGAACCGGAGCATTTAACTTATTGGTGGAATGTCTGAGTTGCCATCTATTTGCAAAACGTATAACCTGTGTTTTGATGTATTTTTGTTTGTGAAATGTGTAGTTTATGAGGCGAAGATTGGGAATCGTCCCAGCATTCACCTAGATAATTGCTGGAAACCGCCTAAAAACTGCAGTCAGTACGATCGGGATGCGGGAAACAGGATTCAAGCCTGTGACTTCGTGGTTAGGGTACTGCTGTGCTCGTTTTGACGACAAGTGGCAAAGCGGTTTTGAATTAGCTGATCTGGATGATTGCACGTTTTTCTGCTCTCATTGATCCTTGATGCTGCTCCCAGGGCTAACTGTTCAGTATAATTATTAGTTCTGACACCACGTGAAGGTCACGACCATTTATTTATTGGAATTAGATAATGGTAACTAACTACTGAAATGATTAACTACACGTGTGGGTAAAAGAATTTAATGTCACCAAAATGGCAACAGTTGGTGGTTATACCGAGAAGTAGATTCCACACTTTATCTTCTTGAACGTAGATGATGTTATCAGTCAGTTATTGGCGGATGGAGTGTCCGAGGGAGGGATGGCTACTGGTCTAATTCAGCGGAGCGCTACTCGATGTTGCTCCTTTCGTAGGTGATACTGAACAAGTGCGAATTACTTATGTTGCAGTGTTCACTTCGGCTCGGATGTGCAGCATAGCCATTCGGTTCCTACCAGTTACCAGAAGCTCGCTGACGGATTCACACCATTCCTGAACTGAATAAACAATTTTGTGTCGATGGCGTGTGTCTGTAACTGACCGCTACAGTTTCACGCCAATCTGTTTATCAGATGTAATATTCTTTAATACAATTTCTTCTGGGATCAAAATGACCATTATACTCGGTCCCGTTATACCTTCCCAATCCAGTGAATAAGTAGGCAAAATACTAATGAAACCAAAGAATATCATTGCGAATTATTTTGTCTTCAGTACAAATGGTCTGTTCGTTTTCGTTTTTTTAATGGCTTACGGCTTTAATAACAATTTAAAAAGCTTCCGAACGTTTGTTACTGAATCTGCTGCAATGATTCTTCAAGTATACATCATATTTGCCACCAAAAATTATAATTTCTAAAAGTATTTTTTTGATGGTATTAAGGACGACACAGGACAGACACAACATTTAATTAAAACCACCCACGCCCGAGGACGGAATCGAACCGCAAACCCCAGCATCTCGAAGCCAACACGCTTCCAGGGTCCGCTTGGTTTTTATTGCTGTACTACATCTATATATATAAAGATGTATGTATGTATGTATGTATGTATGTATGTTTGTTTGTTCGTTTGTTGGTTGGTTTGTTTGTTTGTTCTTCATACAAATCCAGAGTTTTCATCTGGTCTCGATGAAACGTTGCACACTTATCCTTTGAAACGAGGAGAAAAATACTGTCTACATTTGGTTGAAAAATTATCTGTATAAATAATATATATTGTCTTATAATTTCGAAATATTACTGAACGGCGATAGACAAACGAGTGCATGTTGAGGTCTCTGTACTATTTTTCCATGTAGCGGTCATGTAGCTCAGTGGTTAAAGCGCTTGCTTATTAATATTTGGGTCATGGTCTCCGGTTCAGATCTCCGTAGAGGCTAAGGTTTTTAAAAATTGTTTTTGATCGTAAGAGTCACGCCTTAGGTGTGCACTTTTTTCCGTTATAATGATCCCTCAGGTGTTGTTCGCAGTCAGTGTGTGTGTGTGTGTGAACCGCAGTAATAATAATATAAATACGGAAGTAAGTCTCTGTCTTTTTGTTACGTTTTGACGACTAAATGGCTATATCGATACTGATGGAATTTGACAAGAAAATATGTATGAAGGGCACAGGATATTTCTCCCAGTATGATTAACAGTTGTAGTCACGAAATTTTGAGACCTTATCGAATGTTGACAGAAATATGCTGGAAATTGATTCGCTTCAGGAAACAGGTTCTACGGTAGAATGATATAGTGATAGCTTTCCTGTCATATTATGCCGACTCTGTGTTGTTTGGGACCAATCCTTCGTTACCAACAACTTTCTATATTCAATTCTGGCAAAAAAATTCTAAATTCCCGCGTACGAAGTCGCGGGTACGAGATAGTTACTTATATTTTTGCACTAATCCTCCAAGTGTTTCTCAACAAATTTTGTTCAATATCGTTTAAGTATTATCATCAGGTTATGTCTTAGTTAATCCCGATTTAGTTCTGTGTGTGAAAGTTAGAGCGGGATATCAACATACCCAAAACATCTACTGAAACCTATGTACCCAGCGCTTCTATTACTATCAAAAGATTGGCTAAATATTTTTTTCATATTTCTATTCAAATTTCATTAATGAGAAACAATTTGCTGCTTCAATATAAGGTTGCCTTGATTTAAACTTAGCACAGTTAATGAAGCAGATTTTTTTTTTTTTTTTTAACAGTACTCACGGACAGTGAGCAAACACTTAAACATGTAACGATGCTGGCCGTAAGCTGTATACTGTTTTACTGTGTCATTAGACGGTGAGTGGACGGGGTCAACGAATGGGCAGATCATTGTCTTCTGAGGGAACCACGCCGATATTCGCCTTGAGTAATTTCGGGAAACCTTGAAAACAGAAATCTGGATGGCTGGACGTGAATTTGATGCAATATTAACAGCAAAATTTTGGTTCAAAAACGTAACACATCAACAAACAAACATTAATAGTGAATTAACGTTCAGTAAATTATTTAATTTCGATGCCACTGCGTACTGTTGCTGTGAACGCAGAATATTACCTGATTCTGCAAATTACAGTAATTTAAATGCTCAGATTGCAGTTAAACGCTTTGCCGCCTTTAGTGCGTCGCTGCGGAGACTAGCGGTAATGAAGGCGTTAAGCACAGGGGAAATCAGAGCCCATCTCAAAGGTGCACTTCAAAGCATCAGAATGCGATTGCAAAACAAGCTTTTACCAGTCTGAAATTACATCAACTAACATTTTCTGTTTATAGTTCAGCAGTGAGGGGTATGTTCAAAATATCTGATACTGAGTTTTAATTACCTCACACTAGGCGAGAGTTAGTCCAAACAGCTTACACATTGCTGAATTAGTTTTATTTCGCACTTCTCATTCTACAGGTAAGACTTCCGAGAAAGCACTGAATTTAGCCTTAGCCTGTTGTGAGTGATCAACGCATTAAGGAAGATGTGGGTTCGAATCCCCATCAGGTCATTTAAATTTTGACTTTCCATAGTTCCTCGAAATTACCCGAAGCAGATGCCAGAGTGACTCCTTGAAAAAGCCATGGCCGACTTTCTACCAGTTCCTTGCCTCCAGTTCATTCTCGGCTCTTATGACCTCGCCGACGACGAGCCGTAAAGCCATAAATCCGTTAATCGGCGAGTGCAATTTCACGAGCCGGTTGAAGCAACAGCAACATTCATATCTCGGAATTACCGTGAACGTAAGATAACAGAAATCAGGGCCAGAACCGATTTATTTCTGTACTCATTTTTTCCACGAGCGATTGGGGAACGGAATAGAAAGGATTTACCGGGCGAATGAACCTAAAATCCGACAGGAGTAGCTTTCGATAAAGCACTCCGGCCATCCTGATCTGGGTTTTCCATGGTTTCCCTAGATCGCTCCATGCGAATGCTGGGATGGTTCCTCACAATAGCCCATGGGCGCCTCCTGCCATATCCCGTACATCCCCTCCAAACCATTATTCTTTCGGATAGGTGCAATGCACCCTCCACCATCGCGATGTAATGATGATATTAATAATAATAACAGTAGTTTTAATTAGTAAGTAATATCAATCTCAAAATCTATGTTTATTTATTTTATTTTATTTATCAATCTTGTTTCATGGATCCCTGCTGAGGAAGTACCTCTAGGATGTGAAACATGTCATTGTTGATACATATACACATAATATGAGTCATATAATAGTAAATATATATATATATACATATTTTACAAATACAAGAAATAATAATAAACATACATTTTTGCAACTGAGTTTTGCAAACGTCATAATGGGTACAATTAATTATATTCTTCAAATTCTTGAATGGAGTAGAAGGAGTTGCCAATAAGATAATCTCTAAGTTTTTGTTTGAATACATCTTTATTATCTGAAAGCTGTTTTATACGATTAGGTAGTTTATTAAACAGATGTATCCCAGAATAATTAACTCCTCTTTGTACTAATGACAGAGATGTTTGTGTTTTATGCAAGTTATTTCTGTTTCTTGTATTGAACTGTGTACCTGTGAATTAGGTGTAAACAGGTTAAAATTTTCTATGACAAAGCTCATGAGAGAATATATATACTGAGAATACATTGTAAGAATATTGAGTTTCTTAAAGAGTTGTCTGAAGAAGTTCTTGGTTTTAGCCTACACAGAAACCTAATAGCTCTTTTCTGTGCTATGAAAACTTTTTTACTTTGTGAAGAGTTTCCCCAAAAAATTATGCCATATGACATTACTGAATGAAAATATGAGGAGTACACCTGTTTCATTAATTCTAGATCTGCTGTTAGAGAAAGCGTTCGTATTGCGAAGGTGGCACTACTTAACTTTGTCAGTAGTGTAGTGATATGATCATGCCAACAGAGTTTCTTATCTATTTTAATACCAAGAAATTTTATACTCTCTGTATCTAAGATTGTGTTGTTTTTATAGTTTATACATATATCTGGCTGTGCATAGTTTTTTGTTTTAAACCTAATATAATGTGTTTTTTCAAAATTTAATTTTAATGAATTTGCCTTAAACCAATTTGCTACTACTCTAAGTATTTCATTTACATTAAATTCTATAGTACTGTATGGTGTTTTACGCACAGTCAGGTTAGTGTCATCTGCAAATAAAACACTCTTAACTTGTCGGATAAATTTCCAGGAAGGTCATTGATGTATAACAGAAAGAGGAGGGGACCTAAGACAGAGCCTTGTGGAATTCCATGTTTTATTTTCTCCCAGTCTGATGAAGCATCTTTACTTATTTTAGAATCAAAATTGAAACTTTTTGCATTCGGCTTTCGATGTATGATTTAAACCATTTACCTGCGGTCCCAAAAATACCATAGTATTCCATTTTTTTCAAAAGTAATTCATGTTTTACACAGTCAAATGCTTTTGCAAGATCACAAAATATTCCTACAGGATTCATTTTATTATTCAGTTCCTCAAATGTGTTATTTAAAAATGAATATAGAGCCATTTCTATGGATGATCCTTTTTTGAACCCAAATTGTGAATTAGTGAGGATATTATAGTGTGTAACATGTTTTATTACTCTACTATAGGCCTACATGACTTTTTCAAAAACCTTTGAGAATGTTGAAAGTAATGAAATGGGACGATAGTTGTCTACACATGTTACTTCTCCTTTTTTAAATAATGGTTTTACAACAGCATATTTTAGTCTATCGGGAAAAACACCTTGTATTAAGGATTCATTACAAATGTGAGCAAGTACATGACTGATACAGTCTGAACATCTTTTCAGTAATTTACTTGAAATATTGTCATAGCTGGAAGAATTTTTAGTTTTTAATTGTTTAATGAGTTTATTTACTTCTGATACTGTTACTGGTGGCAATTTCATCTCCACAAAGCTATTTGGGAAAGCAGTCTCAAGAAGCCTTAGAGCACTATGTGGGGATTGCTTTTCTATGCCTAATTTATCTACTACTGACGTAAAATGTTTGTTAAATATTTCATAAACTTCCCCTACTTCGCTATACACATATCCATTTTGTTCTATTTTTATGTCTTTAGAGTGATTTACAGTTTTCCCTGTTTCAGTCTTTATTATATTCCATATTGTTCTCTTTTTTTTTTTTGTAACAGTTTAACGTCCCTTTTTAACAACGTGGTCTTTAGAGACGGGAAAGGATGGGGGCAAGGAATGGGAAGGAATTCGGCCATGGCCTTTTGAAGGAAGCATCCCGGCATTCGCCTGGAGTGATTTGGGGAAACCATGGAAAACCCAAATCTGGATGCCCGGACGGGGATTCGAACCGCCGTCCTCCCGAATGCGAGGCCAGAACGCTATCCGTTACACCACCACGCTCGATAGATTGTTCTCATTTTACTGTCTGAATTTTCAATTTTCGCCGATATGTACCTGTTCTTGGCCTTCCTTATTACATTTCTTAGTATTTTAGAATAAAGTTTATAGTGAACTTTCAGCGCATAGTTATCTGATTCTCTCATTTTTAAATAAAGGTCCCTCTTTGTTTTACTAGAGATTCTAATACCCTTTGTTATCCATCCCATGCCCAGTTCATTGTTTGGAGTGTTGAGAATTTTCTCTTTTTTTGAAACTATCTTCAAAAAGTGTTAGAAATATATTCAGAAAGGAATCAAATTTCGCATTAACACCCTGCGCATTATATACTTCTAACCAGTTTTCATTGTTTAAGGTGTCTATGAAGTGTTTTATATTATTTTCGCTAATATTTCTTCTATAAACCCAGCTTTTCTTTATCTGTTTAACAGTGTTCCTGGACTCGATACATAATAGCTGGGCATCATGATCTGAGATACCATTTATCACTGGAAGTATGCTGTAATTACTGCACTGAGAAATATCCATAAAAAATTGCAGTCCTGCTATTATTTTGTATTCTCGTAGGAAATTTACAAGTGCTGTTAAGTTAAAAGACAACATCAAGGCTTCCATATCTAATCTATCATTGCTGTGATTCAGAAAGTCAACATTGAAATCTCCACATAATACTATTTGTTTGCTATTTGTAAAACTTAGTAGCAAAGACTCTAAATGAGATAAAAACAGTCTGAAATTACTTGAGGGGGCCCTGTAAATTGCTATCACTATCAGCTCTTCCTTATCATATTCTAGTTTAGTAACACAACATTCAAAGTGTTGTTCTATACAATACTTACTTACAACTACACTACTGCATTCAATATTATTTTTAACAAAAATGGCAACTCCCCCTTTCTCCATTTTACATCTGCAGAAATGAGAGCTTAATTTATAATTTGGGATGGACAGCTGAGATATTCCTGTATCAGACAAATGATGCTCAGATATACACAAAACCTCTACATTAAAATTTCTGGAATTTTGAATCTCTTCTAGGCTTAAGGTAATGTCATCAGTTTTACTAAATATTCCTCTTATATTTTGGTGGAAAATACTGGTCTGAACACTTTGACGCAATGACTTTGAATTGTTTATTTTATTATTACATACTGGTACATCAGTTGGAATTTTTAATTTCAACAAATTATGATCATCAGAGACATTAATTTCCTTTAGACATCTTAATAAATCTATTTTATTTACCCTAAAAAAGGCCGCGACTTAACACCATTTATCACAGGAATACCTCTTTCACTCACCTGGCATCCTCTGACCTCATCAGCAATAAGAAGCGAAAGCTTCCTCTTACCTCTGACATTCAGATGGAGTCCATGGCGAGTATAACTGTCCCTACCAATGCAGGCCACATCAATCAAACCAATGTGTGAATTAGCCGGCTGCCAGAGAACCCTTTCCAAGGATGCATTTGTACGCCTGATGTTATGCTACATCCAGGGTTTATCGTAACGCTCAAGCAAACCAACAAATCTCACAGTTGTCTGACGTGTGTTCCTGGAAATGTGGGCAATGTCTCCCTCAATTGAATAATTGAGGTCTTTATCAAGGCTATTTCCTGGTCCCCAACAATTACAACACAATCCTCATCTGAAAAATCTTTAACTAGGTCTTTCACATTTGCTACCACACTTCCAAGATCTGCATTTGGTTTGAAAATACTGCAGACTTCATAATCTGGCCCCAAGTCAGACTGAACCATCTCACTGATTCCCCTCCCGTGACTGCTCCCAAGTAACAGTACCTTCCTGCGTTTACTTTTAGATACACCCTGAAAACTTTTCCCTTTTACTTTGCAAGAACCCAGATCGTTCAGTCGTTTATTCTAGAAAATCATAGAAATTTGTAGGACTATAATCCTTTTAGTTTTAAAGTGGTGATAATGGTAGGAAATAATTCGGCATGTCATCAGTGCCACATTTGATCTCTTTGGCATAGATTCGAAATCAGAATGGCCGGTGTTCCGTCGGCAGAATTTCAACCTGTACAAAGCAAATATCCATACGTCTTCCCTCTAATCACTATCTGCATAGTTATTATATGTACCGTGCCTGATATTTTAAATGGTTTTCTGTAATCATCTTGCTGAATGTTAAAAAGTTTAATGTTTATTCAGGAACCTAATGAGCGCAGCAAGATGACAGCGCATTCTTTCTAGTGTTGGACGCTTAAATTTCACAATGTTAAATTATTAGAAAATATAGTACTATCGCACTCTACTCTAATAGAATTTTACGTTATAAATCTTAATGACCAAGCTGTGACAAAAAGTTTTACATACGCAAAGATTTTATTTTTCACTGGTGTTTTATGGTTTGTCGACGACAAGATCATTAGGGTATGGAGAGGATTGTGGACAGCGTACGGGAAGGAAATTTAGCAGTGTACTTTGTTAAGAAACCAATCGAGTATTTAACTGGACACCGGTGGAAATCTGTATCTGAAAAGTGGACCGGGAATTGAATCCAGAATTTCCCTAATCCCAGCGTTAGCACAGAAAAGGAAACTAAAGTTTCTGCGGAAGCCAAGTGGATGCCGGTAAGACGCCCATTGCAAAGTTATCTTTTTGAATAAATTGATAAACAGACAAATCCCACTAACAGCCTTACAGTTTAGTTTAAGAAACCATAAAACATTTGCTGAATCCATCTCGAATGAATTCTTCAAGTCCAAAATCTGGCATTTAGTTTGGGGTCAGACTGAAACAAAAATCTGCTATTTACATACACGGTGAGTCAAAAAGGACTTTACACGTTTGGAATGTTACAGAAATTTATTGAGATAACTTACATAATTGGTAGATATGTCATTTTGCAGCAAACAACCTCACGTTTCGCATAAAAGTGTCTAGTGTCATTTTGGTTCGAAGTGACTACCGTTTGTCATGTGGCAAATATCCCACCGGGAATAAATTTCTTCCCACACTCGTTGCAGCAAAGTGGGCGTAACTTGTGCAACGGCAGCATAGGTTCGATTTTTCTGGTAGGCCAAATTGTTTGATAAGGGAGAAACATACACACGATATTTAATCAAACCCCATAGAAACAAATTCGTTGGTGTCAAGTCTTTGGAGCGAGGTGGGTATGTGTTCCACCGACTTGGGAAGGAACAACCCTTCTCAACAAAGTTCTTGTGCCAAAAGTAAATTTTATGCCTGCTTGGAGGTTCTTTAGCGTATTTGGCGCGAAATTTACACCGAACAGTTGTTGCAGAGTTCGTTTTACGAAACCAAACCACACAGCGAGCACATACCGCACCAGTGAATTTAGCCATTTTAACTATGCACTATGCTGGCGCTCCTGGTGGTGGTATTTTGTACTGATGCACTACGTTCTGCAAACTTGAGGTTGTTTGCTACAAAATTACACATCTACCGATTCTGTAAGTAAACTTAAAAAATTTCTGTATCATTCCAAAGTTGTAAAGTCCTTTCTGACTAACCCTGTATGTTACACAAGAGGAAAGTGCCCAGAAAACGGATACAAATATATCTTGCATGCTCCTCTCTGACTCCAAACTGCAGCCGGTTAAGCATGAAAATGGATACGCGATAAGGCGTTTTAAACTACCTCTCCTCGTAGTTGTACGCCTGATATGCTCGGGCAGTTTCTTCCGTTACAGAATATCAAAAGTATTACACACGTTTCCAAAAAGAGAAATTCCATTGTAGGGGTTTCAATAAAGCAATATTAAATTCTTAACCTGTCGTCAAAGAGTAATCCACGACGCTTGAGATTCTTTCAATTCACATTTACGATGCGTAAGGTCTCCTCTTCCTCTGGATGGAACTAAACAAAAAATCCAATACTTGTTACACAAGCCATAAGTTCACCTGCGTGGCGTCCTGATTGCCATTATATACTACGAAATATACCAACGGTAGAACCACATCATCCTTACTCAACTCTCTCATCTTAATTACTTTGTATGTTTTTTTGTGTACATGGTTTTCAATTGGATTTAATTGAAAAAAATAAAGTAATAGAACACGTCAATCTTCTAAACCAACGTGGCTGATGCCCTACTGTAAAGTGGGAACTTGTGGGGAGTAGCATGTAATATCTCTCTCAAAAAGTTTGTTTTTTATAGCTGTGCAGCTCTTCGACGTATTGGTAATTAGAGTAATAAAATAATGAAATGAATTTTATGATGTTATTTTGAAGGAACGTCACGGAACTTATGTGGAGAGATTACGTGAAATCATCGAAAATTAAAATCTGGATGGCCGGATGAAGATTCGAATCCACGTCCTTCCCAAATGCCACATCTGAACGTTAAATGCTATCCCAACAAGCTCAATGAGAATTTGGTTCTAAATAAGAATATGTCGATAAGAATAAAATAACCTTCGTTAAGTTAATATAAACACAAACAATAATAGGACAAACAAAACGACCGTTAGTCAAAGTTGGATTAATTAGGACTGAAACAGTGCAGAAAAGAATAAGGCGAACACAAATACAAATATTTGTGCTGCCACTTTGCTATGTGAGAGAGAATAATGAAGCTAATTACAAGATAAATGGCTGCGTTGGTAATAAAAGCTTTCAAGAATACTTTCAGAAGAAAAATGTGCACATAAGACTCAGAGAATAAGTATGCATAAAATCTTAACAACGCCTGGGAACACAATGACGTATTACATTCACCAGAAAATTTTTATGTGGCTCCTAACAACCGTGAATCGTCAGATGGTAAGAGTGGTGTTAACAAGTACTTCCTGCTATGCTGGACAAGAAGGTTGGTTGTTGGTCTTGAAATCTTGTTCCTCGACGATTCCTATGTCCATACGTCACTAAGTCTTCTCTTATTCAAAGTTGAAAACTTCAGTTAGCGAAACTGGATGCGATGCTTTACTGAAGTTATATTTTTTACTCCTAAAAGTTCAGACATGTCTACAGAAAGGGCAATAACGCTATCACATTACTCGAACTGTTGCTTTCATGATTTTTCTAAACATTTTTATTTTTTCTTAGGACAAGGAACAGGTGGGAGTTCCACCACTGCCTTTTAAAGGAATCATAATGACCTGCGTTATTTCGGAAAGCATGGAAAACAGAAATCTGAATGGTCAGAACGAAGATCGAACCAGCATCCTACGAAATACCAGACCCAAGTGCTAACCACTGATCGACCAGGTTCTGCAGTTTCATGAAAAAAATGACTGCGACTTTCTGAGTGAAATATGTAGACTACACAATATCTCGCAAGAGTGGAAAGAATTATGTAGACCATACAGTCGAAATCGATACTCTGATAAATCTGTAAGCAAGCAACGTGTGTATGAGAATTTGAAATGCCATCACGCAAAAACTACTGCATCAATTTGGATAGTGTTTTCAAGTTTTGGAGTTTATGGTCTAACTAAAAATCTGCAAACATGCCTTATGACCAAGGAACGGAGCAAGAATATGTAAACATTTCAAGATGGGACAAATACGAGCCAGAGCCTTTGGATTGTGTTTTATTTTTTGACTTTATTTATTTCTTCAGTTTTATGACATGATACATTAACACATGCGGAATACGTGGATGAAGCGTAATAAACATAACTAATCATTAATTTACTGTAAACATATTAGTGCTTGGAAAGATAGAGACCTAAGATGAACCTAATACTCTTACTCTTTAGATTGTGTTTATATTGTTTTTATTTTCATTATTTTTCTTCAGTTATTTTAGATTAAAAAATTATAATAAACGAAATACGTTAGACAAGCCACTTCATCAGAGATTAACACTTCAGTTAGCGTAACGGAATTGTGATCTACATATACATATATACTCTGCAATTCACAAAATTGTGGGTGCCAGAGGGTGCTCAGCACCTAAGCTAATCTCTTTGTTGTGCATTCCAATCCCTAATGGTACGAGGGAAAAAGAATTCATATAAGAATCAGTGCGGCACCTTATATCTCTAATCTTATCTTTCCTGTCATTCCGGCTCAAATAGGTTGGTGGAAGAAGTAACTCACTCGTAAGTGAAAGTGGGAGTACACATGTTTACCAATAAGTTTAAACGAAACGTGCGTTGTCTATCTACCAGAGACTCCCAGCCTTGTCTACTAATCAGTTCTGTGACGCTTTCATAAGGACTGTAGCAAGCGGTCACGAATCGAGCGGCTCTTCTCTGTACTTTCTCTATAATTTCGATAAACCCCTTACGAAACGGATCCCAAATGGCACAACAATAGTCCAAATGTGGACGAACAATAGATTTGTACGCTATCTCCTTTGTTCATTGCAATTTTTCAAGATTTGACCTATGAATCGAGGCCTAGAATTAGCTCTACCTACTAACGAATTAATGTGTATGTCCCATTTCATATTCTTTTGTACTGTTACTCCCAAATATTTCACAGAATCGACCATATCAATAACTGAATTGTTTCACTCGTATTTCTGAATAATTGGATTCTTTTTGTTAGTTATGCTCATCGTCTTACACTTTTTACAATTTAGCGTAAGTTGCCACTCAGCGCACCACGCCAAAATACCATCCAGATCGCGCTGAATTTCTAAGCAATCGGCCAAATTCCTTACTTCCCTATAAATAACCGCATCATCAGCAAACAAACTAAAAATGCTTTTCACTTTGTCTCCGAGATCGTTTATAAAAATTAAGAAAAGAAGTGGTCTTATTACACTTCCTTGCGGTACACCCGATGTAACATCTAGATTAGAAGAACTTTCTCCTTCAACGACGACATACTGCGACCGACCAGTTAGAAAACCCTTTATCCATTCACAAAGCTGATCCGATATACCGTACGCGGGAAGCTTCGCTAAAAGGCGGTTGTGTGGCACAGAGACATTTAATTTACGGTAAACATTTTTGTGCCTAGTGTCGGTATTAAAACCTGATAGTGTGTTGTTAGTCAAACCACTAAATTGTACATCAACGCAATTTATAATTTTCTGTAAGCATCTTTGTGCTTAATAGCGATATTAGGACCTGATATTCCGTATCAGAAGATAAAATTTGATTTTTTAGTTATTTATACGGAAATGATATTTGTTGTTGTCGCTACAGATTTAACTCCAACCAAAATTTATGCCTAGTGATTACAATTCCATACTTCTTTCCGAGTTAGGATAGTACTAAAAAACAATAATTATCTCTATGCCATAACGTGGATAATTTTTACGTAACTTTAACTTCTTATATTTCATATTGCGTTAAAATATAAGCGAAACAAAAAAACATTCTTTCGGACGTCAATATGAGAACCGAATCGAAATAGTTTTTAAATGATATTTACATCTTTTGCTTCTTCGCGTTAATATTTGGTACTAGGGTAAAGAATTTCTGCACACACTTGGAATCGAGTGTGAGAAGACGCGGAGAAATATATTTATAGATATAAGAAATGAACGACTCATCTGACGTTAGATATTCAGACGAGCTGACAAGTTTCCAGTGACTGCACGGTCAGGTGGCTCAGTGGTTAAGGCGTCTGACCGGAGACCGAAAGACCACAGGTTCGTATCACGGTATTGGTTGCCATTTCCAAGGATAAAGGCTCTTAACCCGACCTTCACCAATGGTAAAGCTTGCTTTGTGTATGTGTAGGTACTCTATACCAGATGGGATTATCGGTTTAAGACGTGCGGCTACGACCGAGACGGATTGCGCAAACGGTAAGAAACACTGTCAACTAGGACCTGAAAAGACGACACGAAAATATATCCAGTGGCTGAGCTTGGAACGAAATGTTGGCAATTCGTGGATGTGACGCGCTTGCGTAATGCAGAGAAATTTTGACCCAAAATCAAGGCCGGTGCTAAGATTCTCGGGCCCGGGGTAAGCGCTCTTAGCAGTGACGTAACCGGTTGGGGCCCGTAGCAGATTCATCGGATGAGGCCCTCCCTCAGGTCTGATGGGCGACTTTTCTTCTTCTTCTTTTTTTTTTTTTTAATGCTCTACCACTTGGTGGACGGATTCTTGGGCTGGGGGCCCCTCCGACCAGTCATCGGGTCCCCCTCAGTCGTCGGGCCCGTACTATATTTGACCCGCTTACCCCCTTAATGGCGGCCCTGCCGAAAATACTAAAATAAGTGATGGAAATCGTACACGGCGAAACGAAATAAAAAAATGGAAGATAATAATTAATTCAAAAGATAAGTGATGGATTGAATTAACACTGTTCCAAGGTAGAAGGAGGCGCAGGCAGTAGTATCAAGTAAGGCTCTGATGTGGCAGCGTTATGGCCAATGTACGGCGTCTCTTGGCCTCTCATAACCCCGCTAGCTATAAAACACACAGTGGCGAAATGTTACAGCGGTCAGCTTGATACAGGTAGCAGCGAGAAGTGTGGAAACGTCGCCAGAAAACGTGATTTGTATATGCCCAATGACTCGAGAGGAATTCATGCACGTTCTTTGTTTCGCTCCATTTTTAATGCCTTGTTTTAGTCCCGCCATCGAAACAATTTCAGGGTGGGAATTCTGGGCTCGTTTGTCAAAGCAGTCTGAGCGCCTCATCTACATACGTTATGAAGACAAGCGGATGCGTCCCCAAGGGCCGGTGCTGAGATTTTAGTACGAAATATCCTCGCCGCTACTAAATTTGTAACATTTGCCGGTGATATCACAGGATGAGTAAATTAGCAATGTTACTGGGGGCCTTAGGTTTGTTCTGCTTCGTAATTTTTCAAAAGCTACACTGTAATAAGAAGAGCGGGTATTTTTACGCATATTATTTAGTGTTTTTCACGAAATCCAACCGTATTTTTCACGAATATAAAAGTAATAAGATTTTTTTTTCTTACTTATGGCTTTACTACTCGTCGATGTTGAGGTCATTAGAGGCGGGATGGGACTGGGTACAAGGAACGGGAAGGAATTCTGCAATGGCCTTTTGAAGGAAGCGTTATGGCATTCGCCTGGAGTGATTTGGGGAAACCATGGAAAACTCAAATCTTGATGCCCGGACGGGGATTCGAACGGGCGTCCTCCCGAATGCGATGTCAGAGCTTTAAGCGGTCTCCCACCACGCTCGGTGAATAAGAAAATAACACAAATTAATGTATAACAGACTTACCAGTCACCAATTTGCTTTAGTAGCAGAAACAATGTAGTAGTTATTCATTTTCTGCTTTTTATCTCACCCATAATTTTTTTATTTATTACTATTATCTGTGCAAATTGTGATTATTGAAACTTACTGGCATTTTATCAACATTCAAAGTAATGCATGAAAAGTTCTTAACAAATACCATCACAGAAACTGTGTTGTCTATGATTACAATAAGTGACGGCGTAGAAATCTTCTTCCTGACTTTAGTGGTTTGCTTTGAAGAAACGAGAATATCGTATAGGCCTGAAATAATTCTGGAAATCATGCAGATTTGAACATTCGATGGCTCTACTAGAATTTGAAGCATAGTTCATCCAGAGTGAAAACTCACAACTGAAACATTTGTTTCCTCTTCCCCAGTGCCAAGCTTTTAAAGAACAGGCTGAGTTAACGTTTTTTTTCCGGTTTCAGAAACTTCATTCAAGAAACTCCGTTTTATTCCTGTATGATACTGTCAAAAAAGGTTTCTTTCAGACGCAATTTCATGGCAGGAAGAGGAGTCGCTACAAGCTTTCTCTTAATTCTGTGGACGGAAGCCTTCTAGATGTGAAGCAGTCGGCGAGAAGAGCGCTTATAAAGAATACTGTCACCAGTCGCAACTTTCACTGATCAAATTAAATATCGTGTTTTCCAACGTCGGCTAAATCTTCAAGCTGTATTTACTCTGTTGTTACCTTATTAATATTTTTCATTTATGGATAGCAAATATCGGAATACTCTCTTCAAAGACAAAATTGTTATGTTATTAAGATGAACATATACATATCAAAATCAAAACCTCGTTGAGAGAGGTGGAAGGCTGGGATTTGGCGTTCGGGTGAACACGGGTTCAAAACCCCATCCAGCCATCTAGGTTTCGGTTTCCCATGGTTTCACGAAATCACTAATGGAGAATGCGGGTATGGTACCTTTCGAAGGCCATAGAGATGTTCTTTCAAATTCTTTTCTCAAAATCCTTTCCAGTTTCCCTTTTTATGGGCGAGGCTTAAAGCTATAACAAAAAATAAAAATATATAAATTCCATGTTAAATAGAGAATATTGATCTAGTTTAAAAAAATCATATTTTAATTGTGATTAATTATAATCTAACATTATATTCAAGGGAAAAGGACGGTCATCAAGTTAGTGATAGTGAAAGCAGTACTCATATTATCTGAAAATTGTGAATCATTTTCCAGAATTGCTGAAAGCAGAAATCTCAGCTGCTGAAAATGGCGCATAAATAAAGGTAAAAGACAGGAAAAAAAATCCACTGAAGATACTTCTGCAAAAGAAGAAAAACGCGTTCGGAAAGTAAATAAACGAACTAACTGACAATTACTTTGGAAGTATTTATTAATAAATAGTACGAATATTATTGATAATATGTGTACGATTACACTAAAGTTTACGATAATACAATAAATTAAAATTATTTTCGTAAAGTTAAATAATGAAATAAGAGAGTTGAGGAGAGGGAAATGAGGTAAATGTGTGATCAATTTGGAAGACGCTAAATGCCGGACATTTAGGAAACTGACTAAACCCAAACTTAAGATTATTTTTTAAATTACATATTGCTTTACGCCGTTTCAACGTCGAGGCCATTAGAGGCGGGATGTGACAGGGGAAAAGGAACGGGAAGGAATTCAGCCATGTCCTTTTGAAGGAAGCATCCCGGCATTCGCCTGGAGTGATTTGGGAAAACCCAAATCTGGATGTCCGGACTGGGATTCGAGCCAGTGTCCTTCCGAATGCGACGCCAGAACGTTAACCACTCACCCACCACGCTCGGTGCTTAAGAATCACTGACCCAGAGCCGAGCTACAAAAACCTTGGGGAATAAGAGCCAAATTAAACTCCATCTCTACCCACCTTGCAGAATAGCCCATAAGACAAGGATATTGGTAACAACCCAGAAAGAGTCAAGAGCCTAAGTTTGCTGCCGTAAAGTGAGCTAAGTACAGTGATTGGTACCTACTGCTTTGATAAGGGCAAGCCAGATTACTCAGTACCTATATAAACTCTACCCAGATGAAGGAGAAAGTTCCATACGTTTTGGTCATCTTATTCATCAGAGTGTCTTATTCAACATGCTATACGCAACCTTAAGTCATTGTGGAACAGGAAGTAACTTTTCTCACTGCATGAGTCAACATTGTTTTCAAATCTCAATGAAACAAGTAACTTGTCTCTGGCTCACTTAATGGTTAGGATTCTGAATATATGTGAGCACTTACGCTCCTAATCTTTGGGTAATGCTTGATTATAGAGCATCCGTGTGGGACAATTCGAATAGTAGATTTAAAATACTTAATAAATGTGTTACTGGGGAGGACAACTAAATTGTAGTGTGAACTTGTAATTCCAATAATTTTCTCGATACTATAAAAATATAGTCGATTTTTGCTGAAGAATGCTATTTAATCAAGATTGCTAATGTGATTGTAAGTAGAATAAACTTACACTAATATACCGAATATAGTTGACCTACATAACATGAGATATGTATAGTATTATAAGACTGTCTGAATTTTTGTCTAAGCATAATGGAAAAAGTACCGAAACAATTTGGATGGGGTTGCCATAGTCTGAAACCTTTAGGTCTAGTTTAAAATTTGTTCTTTATCTCGAATGGAGCAAGAAATGTTAATTCGTTTGAAGCGAGTTACAGGCGCCACAGATTAGACTGCTTCTCAGAGGAATACTCCTTTAAGAGATGCCTACCAAAGAACACACTGCAACACAGATGAACGCTCCACCTGTCGGATTCTGTTAATATTATTTTTATTTCTTCCGTTTTCTGAAATGTAACACATTAGAAAGTAAGTTAATAAATCTTCATCAAAGATTAAAATTCCTATAATTGTAATTAAATTATGGAATTTAATGTACCGTAATGATTACAAAGACACTACATTATTAAATTCTATGCTTCGGCACCAAAAAAGAATAAAAAAATATAAAAAGAGGCAAAAGGATTACAACGAACACCAAGGTCCACGCCGGGGAATGAATGGGACAATGTTAATATTATATACCTGTTCTCACTTGAAACAGGCTATCAAAATACACCAGAGCACGTAGATGAAATATAATTCAAATTTGGCTTCCGTCAGGACACATAGCCATGTTACAGTTGATATTGACTGATTATACTACACGTTATTTCTCGTAGATACTGCGCATTACAAAGTCAAGGAAATGACTAAGAAATTACTTTTAAAAAGCAGCGGTTTTTAGAAAAGTGTTCTTCCCAACATGGTGAATAAGTGTTATGGTTCAGCCATATTATTTTGGAACACTCAAACTCAAAATTCTCTGACTTTCCATATTGTTTCTGTGATTCCCGAAATTTCTCCTCATGAATTATAAAAACGGTTCCCTAATACACACATGGAATTTCACCAAATATCCTCACCAGGATATAATGATTCTGGTATCAGAGCCTCACTAGAAAAGAAGGCAAATGTTCTGTTGCACAAAATATACCGGATTTATTCGTAACCAGATCTACTAACTGTTTTATTGTTTCTTCAACAGCACCTCTGCAATGTTTACCTTAATATCCTGTACTACTTTTGAGCTGTTACGCGATTTGACTTAGTAATTTACCATAATCTGAAAGTGTACTTTAGGTTGCGTTCCTTGTGCCATAAGGAGAGAGTGTGGCAGCTGCGTCGTGTAAACGAAATGTCCTTATAAACACCTCGCTGTCCAGACCCACCTGCCTCACAGAAGCCTAACTGCACAACCGTGATGTTAACAATACTCAAATTTCTTTATAATTTTCGTGATAATAATGATGATCATAAAAGATAACTTACTAGCAAAGTTGCAACAAAAAACGCTTTCTACCTCTGTTGTGGCTTAACACATCCCACAGCTTGATAAGAAATTCACGGAGCATCCTAGCATAATGAATATAAACAGAGGTAAAGGTGTAGTTAATTGACCATAAAAGTACTGTATGAGATCGTTAATAGAATCCGGCACCTAACCAGACATGCGCCGTACAACTTACGGTTTTTCATTCTGTGAAACATAACTAAATCCCTGGATATAGCAAATAAACTGAGAAAAATGTTCAGCTCCGAGAGACGCATATTGTAATATATCGAGGTAGTCGTATGTTTAAATTTATTTGCAAGGGTACAATTATACACATAGAGATCTTTAATCCCGATTATCTTCAAAACACACTGACATGCTGGAAGCCATTGGAAAAATCTCTGATAATTTTTACGGTCACCTTTGAAAGTGCAGTAACCTAAAGCAGTAAGGGAGAGATCCCAGTGACGCATATATCTGCGTTTCAGTGATAGAAGCTGGACATCGTGCAAGAACGGCTGCTTCGGTTACATACCAAATATACTCCGGGTTGCTTAGGTGGCCAAATCAACGGCTGGAATTGTCAATAATGCTTCTCAGACAAATTGCAAACAACCTAGGCTCGATCACATGGTGCATTATCATCCTGGAATTTCACATCGGAGTACGTCACGTACATTAACGACTGTAATTATTCACCAAACAGAAAGGCATAGCAATGTCTTTAAATGTATTTTTTTTTTTTTTACTTATGGCTTTATGCCTCGTCGACGTTAACGTCGAGGTCATTAGAGGCGGTATGGGACTGGGGACAAGGAACGGGAAGGAATTCGGCCATGGTCGTTTGAAGGAAGCATCCTGGCATTCGCCTGGAGTGATTTCGGGGTTTACTCGATGATGTCTAAGCTCCGTAACAAGGAAGTTATCGCTTCAAGCGCTCCTGCTAGACTGCGAGAAGTTCACTTTGCTTAGAAGTTGTTGGGTGAACAATTTACGTTTAGAATATAAATCGATCACTGTACTTCGCAGACGATTTTTATTTCGGATACAGCTAAAGTCTAAAGCTACGACATATGCCTATTATTTTTTGTTCCTGTCATCAGTCTCTTCCTACCTACAGATAACATTTACAACTCAACAAACCCCTTACAACCCACGTCCTCAATTATGTGCTTCATATATTCTAATCTCTCTCTTTCTCTGTAGTTCTTACCTTCGATTGTTCCCTCTGCTAATAAGTTAACCAATCCTGCATGTCTCAACACATGACCTACTACCGTGTCTCTTCTTTTTTTAAGACTCTTCCACAAATTTCTTTTTTCGCCAATCATTTCCAAAACTCGTTCGTTCCGTTTTTTATTCGTCCACTTAATTTCCAGAATTTTTCTATAGCGCCACATTTCAAATGCTTCAACTTTCCATCTTTCTGGTATTCTTAAAGTCCATGCTTCGCTACCATTAAGTGATGTGCTCCACACATAGAGTTCTTTCTGAGTCCTAGATCAACATTTGAAACTAAAAGATTTCTCTTTTTCATTAAGGTTCTTTACGCTAGTGCTATTCTGCTTTTAACATAATTCCTGCTTCGGGTATAGGTTGTAATTTTACTACATAAGTAGTAATAATCACTAACTTCTGCTATCGCATCTGAACCTATTTTTATATTTAATCTACTAGTACTGGTGTCAATTCTGCTACATTTCATCAGATTTGTCTTCCTTTGGTTTATATTTGGTCCAAAATCTTCCTTCAGCATTTTGTTCGTGATATTCAATAACTTCTCAATATCCTCAACCTGTTCTGCTAACAAGACAATGACATCAGCAAATCGTAACATGCAGATTTTTTCTCATTGAATACTTATGCCACATTCAAATCTTTCTTTCACTTCCTTTATTGCTTCTTCTACATACAAGTTGAATATTAATGGGGATAGACTGCAACCTTGTCTCACACCCTTTTTAACTGATACGTGTCTCTAATGATTCTCTGCTTTTATTATAGCTACTTGATTCTTATAAAGATTATAAAGTATTCTTCTATCTTGGTATTTTAGACATTACTTCTTTAAAATTTTGATAATTTTGTCCCACCAAACAATATCAAAAGCTTCTTCTAAATCAACAGACGCCATTAAAGTATCTTTGTCTTTCTTGATCCTCCATTAAAGTAGTAATCTTAACGTCAGAATCGCTTCTCTTATACGCGGTTTTTTCTAAACCAAAACTGATCTTTACATACTATCCCTTCTACTACACTTTCCAATCTTCTTCTGATTTCTGTGATACTTTATTAATTTGCGATGACGTGCTGCGGACACGAATGGCTTTTGTATATCTGACAAAAATGTTTATGGGAGGTAAAGACAAGTCTTGAAAGTTTCACTTTCTCTGATAGATACTTTACTTGTTACAATAACACTTATACTGCAGCTGAAATAAACCGTTGATGATGCATACAGCAATATGAAACTTGATGTCTGTTCTCCAATACAAATAAAATGTTTAATCACAACTAAGTTGTTTAATAACAAATTAAGCCTGAGGATAAAAATCTGCAAATGTGGTTGTCGTTGCAGATATTATGATCACTATGTGCTCAGAGTTATAACAGTTAGCACAAGGACTGAAGATTATAATTTTATTCTTATATACTAATAGGCATTTTTTACAGTTAAAAGGTGCACAACGAAAAATGTATGGTTTACACTAAGTTAGATACAAGAGTAAATGATAGCAGTCACCAAAATAAAAAACCGAGCGTTGTGGGTGAGCGGTAACGCTCTGGCCTCGCATTAGTGAGGACGCGGGTTTAAAACCTGTCCCGGTCATCCAGATTTGTGTTTTCAGCGTTATAAGCGGAGATTCACTGTAACAGTATTAGTTCTAAAAATTAGGTTAGTCGAAAACAAAAGCGAAGTTCTATGGAACAGTGTTGTGGAAATAGTGGTCTCAGCTGTTAAAGTGATCAGTTGGAGACGTTCCCGGTTAGAAGCCGGTGTCGACTAAGGTTTTAATGGACCTTTAAATTAACCTACACATCTGGAAACCTAAACTTTTTTTGTGTGGAGTGCGCTAGGGCACTCAGTGCAAACGGATTCCGCTTGAAACTGTAGATCCACTTAATTCAGTAATCCTGTAAGTTAAGTGACTCCAGAGGCGGACTGACCGACAAAGAACTTTCTCATTAACGCTGTTGAACAACCAAACTGAGTATCGAGTCGAATCACAACTTACGTAGCTTATTTATTTCTATTCATACAGTTCATAGCCTGCGACCCACATACAGTTGATCCCCTTAGAAGTTGATAGATTTTTAATGTCTTTATGCCTTGTGACAACGTGGTCATTTGAGGTGCGGTATGACTGGAGGCAAGGAATGGGGAGGAATTAGGTCTTTTGACAGAACCAACCGGATATACGCATAGAATGATTTGGTAAACCATTGAGAAACTGAAATCTATCGGACGACTACCACTAATTCATCAGGATACCCATCTAATCTGGTATCTTTGCTAGTTTTAACTGTCTTGTCTTTCCGTTTAGTTTTATGCGTCTCCATTGTTGGCATCTTTTTTTTCCTTTTGCACTCGTAAGTATTTCTGTATCGTTTTATTCGTTCAATATTGTGATATATTTTCTTTGACTTTTTTGCCAATTCATTTACTATTAAATCTACACCCTTTCTAACAAGTCTTTGTATTTTTGTGTTTGGTGATGCTTCTCACTTCGGATTATCCCTCCCTATGTTTTTTTTTCTTTTTTCGTTTGTTAGTGCAATAACGGGTTGTTGTCCTATACTTTTTTATTTTTTGCTTGGTTGCTGTACGATATTCTTGTTGTTCAATCGACTGTTCTTGAGTTTGCACCCCATAACATAAATTTTTATTGGTCCAATATGTCTATTGGCTCTACTGTGATCATTACCATTTGTCACGCCAACATTTATTGCCTTTAGAAACTGAGTCAGGGGTAAAGCGTACAAGTGATAACTTTTTTGGAAAATTCAGTCTTTAGGTGGTCATCCTAGTTAAAAACAGCACACTTTGGTTGCTGACCGTCCTATACGATAAGTGCTTTGAAACTTGCGATTTTTACAAAAGCGGTAATATGGCATTTAAGATCTATTTACCCTGTTTTGATTCCACTGTTGACAACAAATCTTTTACTACCAATCCTTTTGTTGGGGATTACATTCATTATACTGTAGTACCGAATTTGTCTAAAGCTTTACATAAATAAAGCCCTCTCTGGTGACTAGCGAGTGAGCAGGATGTTTCGGTGATGGGAACTCTGTCGCCAGAAGATTGCAGCAGAGGTTCCATATCTTGGCAAAACACCCTATTCATTCGGCTATTCACAAGAGAGGACTATATTAATTCCCAACGCCGAGAAAAACTTCGATTCTTATGCATAAACTTTCTGTACTAACTGTAAAAGTCACCTTACGCACTTAAACATGTCTAATACCAAGGCCAGCGTGTGTTATCCAAGACACAAGATTTCTATTCAACCTGCCATCTGTTGGGATATCTAGAAATAGTGTGGAGTCAAATCATTATTGATTGTGCAAAGCAAGTAGATTGCTTCTGTCACCCCAGACAAAAGATTTCTATTTAACCTGCCATCTGTCCGCATATCTAGAAATATTGTTCAGAGAAAACGTGAGTCGCACATCATTATTATTCTTCAAGGCATGGATTATAATATGAAATTGGTTTTGTTTTCATGAACTAATGTGCTAAAATAGTTAAGTTTGTTTTATGTTCTGAAATGAAATTTCTTTGTCAACAGCTGCTAACAGAAAGCCATCTTGTAGAAGACGTATAAATGTAACAGTGTACATAGGTCTTGTTATTCGTCATCTCACTTCTTGTGTTAGGTGCACTGGCTGTAAGTTTCTTGAATCTTTCTTCTGCTTTTATGTGTAACATCTCGTCGTTCATTCTGTTTTCGTGTTCTTTCCTTTACTTTTTTATAATATATATTAGGATACTTTTTATGTTGATAATGTAAATCCCTGAACGTACGGTACCTTAACACCTAGTTTTGCAGTTTGTATTCTATTTTCTTAGTATTTCCTAACAACCTTTGATTCAATTTCTTATATTATCGTTTGAAATTATACTGTCTCTTAAAGCTTAAATCTAGTGTCTTCTCTTGTTCCATTTTTTCAACATTTATTTACCGTCCCTCGTATCTCTGAAAATTATGCAACAATTTTATCAGTGACCCAGAATGGGTGCACGAATGTTCGGACGATCCCCAATCTCCGCTTCATAAACTTCACATTGCTAATCATACAGAACACAAGTTACTTGTTTCGCAGACAGATGGCAACACAAACATGCCCACCCCTTCCCTCCCCCCCCCCCCCTCATGACGACAGGCATAGCAAAGTCTTGGGAAGAGGGTCTGGACGATACGCGAAAGTGGAGACGTTAAATAATAATCATTATAATAACGATTTTTCTCAGTATCGTGAACATTGCCTTATGATACTTCATTGCCATGGCTGAATCGTACTGTAGTTTGTTCACTTACAACGACTGGCAGTGGTAATGGAGTGAGGACGAGGAGAACTGCGTTATCATACAGAGCTACGACACCCATTGGTCCCCTAACAGCGGTGACGCAACTGTATCATTGATTGGCAACGGACATTGATGATGACGACAGAGAAAGTCGTCGAAACTTTGTGTTTTTAAAACACTATAACACGGATATCTTCATACAATTCTACCAAGCGTGGTGGATGAGCGGTTAACGCTCTGGCTTCGAATTCGGGAGGACGCCGGTTCGAATCCTCGTCTGGGCATCCAGGTTTGATTTTTCCCATCGTTTCCCCAAATCACTCCAGGCGAATACTGGGATGTTTCCTTCAAAAGGCCATGGGTGAATTCTTTCCCGTTCCTTTTTCCCAGTCCTTTCCCACCTGTGATGACCTCAACATCGACGAGGCGTAAAGCCGTAAGAAAGAAATTATACATTTTCAAATATACCGAGACTGACGTCCTTCACCGTAAGTATGCCCATTCCAGTATAATTTTCATTCTCGTAGATTAGAGTAGCATCATAGAAATATTGCGAAGTGATTCGTCGATTAAATCATGGCAGCGTTAACTGATTATGAGCTAATTAGTTGCCGAATCAGCTCATCCTGTCGAAGGTAACCAATTATTAGTTATGTTGTGCTTCTGCGTGTTTGGCACATCCATGAACCACCGTCAAAAAAAATTACTTAATTGGTTCCTGGACATGTATTCCGATACCATGTGGAAAGAGATGTTGAAACACTTTATCACCGAATATTTGCTGCAGTTTAGTTGATTCGGATGCAGTAACACCAACACCATAACAAAGAAGAGCCGCCCGATTCGTGACAGGTATATTTATCTGGAGGGAAAACGTAAGTGCGATGTTGAATGAATTGGATTGGGAAGGCGTTGCTCTCGGCAATGTCCGGTATATCCCTTCCCATGCAAAAATGGTTACACATTAAGATTGGTGCAATGTACCGTTCGCCAACCACTTTTAGTGAATCGCGGTGTAATAATATTAATAACTAGCTGACCCGGCAATGCTTCACTATTGCTGGACTTGAGTAGGCACATAGATTAAATGAAAAAATATTTACATATAAATTTTAAACTGCTGTTTCATTCATTTTCAGTTGGAAAGGGTGAGAGGGGATGCGCTTTGGAAAACATATGGAGGCAGTATTTTTCTGTTTGTTTCAAAGTATAAGTGTACAAATTCTTATCTAAATCTGATAAAAAAATGTGGTTTGCCTAAATTATAGGGTAAAAACGTAATGGGGTTGGAAATGGGAAGAGGGGATGAATATTCGGAAACCATACGTAGGCAGTATTTTTCTGTTTGTTTTAAAGTATAAGCGTACAAATTCTTATCTAAAGCGGATAAAAAATGTGTTTTGCCAAAATTATGGGGTGAAAACGCAATGGGGTTGGAAAGGGGGAGAGGGGAAGAATATTCGGAAACCATACGTAGCCAGTATTTTTCTTTTTGTTTTAAAGTACGAGGGTGAGTCAAATGAAAACCTTAAATATTTTTTTAAATATTATTTATTGTGCAGAAGTGGTACAAAGCTGTATCATTTTTCAACATAATCTCCCCCACGCTCAATGGAAGTCCTCCAGCGCTTACAAAGTGCATAAATTCCTTTAGAAAAAAATTCTTTTGGTAGTCCGCGCAACCACTCATGCACCGCGTGGCGTACATCTTCATCAGAATGGAACTTCTTACCTCCCATTGCTTCTTTGAGCGGTCCAAACATATGGAAATCACTTGGGGCAAGGTCTGGTGAGTATTGTGGATGAGGAAGGACACTCAAAATGCAGGTCTGTGATTGTTGCAACTGTTGTACGGGCAGTGTGGGGCCTTGCATTGTCATGTTGCAAAAGGACACCTGATGACAGCAATCCACGTCGCTTTGATTGGATTGCAGGCCGAAGATGATTTTTTAGGAGATCTGTGTATGATGCACTGGTGACAGTGGTCCCTGTAATGCTCCAAAATGACGCCTTTTTCGTCCCAAAAGGGAGTCAGCATAACCTTCCCTGCTGATGGTTCTGTTCGAAACTTCTTTGGTTTTGGTGATGAGGAATGGCATCATTCCTTGCTCGCTCTCTTCGTTTCCGGTTGGTGGAAGTGAACCCAGGTTTCGTCCCCAGTAACGATTCTTGCAAGGAAGCCATCACCTTCTCATTCAAAGCGCCGAAGAAGTTCTTCACAAGCATCAACACATCATTCTCTCATTTCAGGAGTCAGCTGCCGTGGCACCCATCTTACAGACACTTTGTGAAACTGGAGCACATCATGCACAATGTGGAGTGCTGAACCGTGACTAATCTTTAAACATGCTGCAATGTCATTCAGTGTCACTCGGCAGTTTTCCATCACTATGACTTCAACTGCTGCAATGTTTTGTGGAGTCACAACTCGTGCCTGACCTGGACGAGGAGCATCTTCCACTGAAGTCACACCATTTGCAAACTTCCTACTCCATTCGTAGACTTGCTGCTGTGACAAACATGCATCACTGTACTGAACCTTCATTCTTCGATGAATTTCAATAGGTTTCACACCTTCACTACTCAAAAACCGAATAACAGAACGCTGTTCTTCACTGGTGCAAGTCTCAAGTGAGACAGCCATCTTTATACTGATACTGCGACGGTATTTTTTGCATCTGCACTATGCTGCCACCTACAGGCCATTCTGCATGCTGCTTGTAGCACGCTTACCAACTTACAGGATAACGGCGCAAAATTTCGATTTTTTTATTATAAATTTAAGGTTTTCATTTGACTCACCCTCGTATAAGTGTACAAATTCTTATCAAAATCGGATAAAAATGTGGTTTGCCTAAATTATAGGGTAAAAACGTAATGGGGTTGGAAATGGGGAGAGGGGATGAATATTTATAAACCATACGTAGGCAGTATTTTTCTGTTTGTTTTAAGGTATAATTGTACAAATTCTTATCTAAATCGGATAAAAAATGTGGTTTGCCAAAATTATGGGGTAAAAACGTAATGGGGTTTGGAAATGGGGAGAGGGGATGAATATTCGGAAACCATACGTAGGCAGTATTTTTCTGTTTTTTTTAAAGTATAAGTGTACAAATTTATATCTAAATCGGATAAAAAATGTGGTTTGCCTAAATTATAGGGTGAAAAAATTATGGGGGTGGAAAGTGGGTGAGGGGATTAATATTCGGAAACCGTATGTAGGCAGTATTTTTATGTTTGTTTTAAAGTATAAATTCCTATCTAAATCGGATTAAAAATGTGGTTTTGCCTAAATTATGGGGTGTTATGGGGAATAGGGGGTGACTTTTTGGAAAAAAAAATTTCACAGCAACCTTCGCAGACGCACACTCGAAAACTCTCCAAAGTTTCATTGCAATCTGATAAATGGTATAGGAATACATAGAAGACGAACAAACCCACAAACCCACAAACATTGATTTTTATATATAAGATAATATAAAAGAGAATTAAATACTGTGTGTTGCTTCAGCTGCATAATAATCATTTTAGATCTGCAGGTTTCGTGATAAACTAAAACCGTGTATAACATCGTTGCTTAAAGTCCATCAGGTTTCTGCCTTAAAATATCAAACCAAAGGCATGTTTCTGGATATAGATTTAGTACCTTAAGTGATAAAAAAACTTTCTTCTCCATGATGTTCCAAATTTTGTTCTTCCACGTATACGTATAGAGTGACATTATGGCAATGAAAGAAGTTGGGAGCGGTATGTTGATAGCGTGGCTTGTTGTGAATGCCCGCCCGCCGAGCCTTACAAACCTTCCGCCGTCTCTCCTTCACCTCGAATTAGCAATTACTTCTTACAAGAGGCGACTGCGATTTACTGCCTACCCAAATAACGTACTACGCCAGCAGACGCAGGAACATCAGCGCTCATTACTGTTTACTGGAAGGATGTTTGTTGTTTATTTTATTGGTTATACTATCTCCTTTTTTAAAAAATAAAATCTAATATTAAGATCTGTTTCCACAAAAAATTAACCATAATAACTGATCGCAGTGAACGAAATTGCCAGTTGGTAGATCCAAAGTAGTTAAATATTCACAAAAAATGCACGGGGAAATATTTTTTTTTGTTTGCATTGTCGAACAAATGATGTAAGAGCTTAGTAGTATACTGCCATAAAATAAAATCGTTTGTTTACGTACATGCTTTTTTTTTTTTTTTTTTTTTTTAACAGTTTAACGTCCCTTTTTAACAACGTGGTCTTTAGAGACGGGAAAGGATGGGGGCAAGGAATGGAAGGAATTCGGCCATGGCCTTTTGAAGGAAGCATCCCGGCATTCACCTGGAGTGATTTGGGGAAACCATGGAAAACCCAAATCTGGATGCCCGGACGGGGATTCGAACCGCCGTCCTCCCGAATGCGAGGCCAGAACGCTATCCGTTACACCACCACGCTCGGTCGCGTACATGCTATGACTGCAGTTGATCAGAGATGCAAAGTACCACAGAACTTCTCAGACTGTCAACAAAACTGAATAGATAGCCTGAAGCTCTAAACAATTTAAATTCCTCAGCTATGGACCGGCTACAGGATTTCATCAATAGTTATATAATAATTTTGTTTGATCGCTGCATGTATAAACCTGTAAGCTGCTATTTTCCATTTTTCGTCTACGCTTCATACGTGGATCTGTTACCACTAGGTTAAAATTTTAAACTGTCTGATAGCAACCGAAGTTGGCACTACATGACTGATAAACACACCCTTTGTGACCTAAAAAGTTGGGCGCCAAAGATCACACATAACCAAAAATGAACTCGTCATTCTATAAATCACTCATAAAGGAAATTTAAATTATTGAAAACTATATTGAGACGCATGCAATAGAAATGTAGTAACATGGCAGTCGCAGAGGCTATTTAAATAATTAAAAACTAAGTCATGGTGTCTTATTGAGATAACAAATAAATAAAAGAAAATTTATATCACAAATGTGATTATCTCTACAGAGTTATTCATTCCTATGGTATTATGTTATGATAAAGGTACATATGTCTATGTGAAAGCATGTTTAGAAAGATGTAGAGTAGTTTTTTAGAAAGTAGTTAAATATGTGTTTGATAGCATATCTGATATTAAAGAGAAAACTATAAAACATTAGTTCAAAATGATAGAGTAAGTTGTAAGGATACCGAAAATCAACTTTATTTTTTTATAAGAGTTAAAAACATATTATTTATAACAAAATAAAAATATAAAGAAGCCACGTGACGCAAAACACCAATCAGAGCGATTGACGTCACGTCTCTGCATTTATCAGTTTTGCTCCGTGTGTTAAGCGTCTGCCGAATATCTGTGTGTCGTATATTTAAGGTTTTAATTGAATGCATTATTTTTTTGGTTACCCATTAATATGACATATATTTGCTGGATTTACCAAAACAAACAGTTTTAATTTGCTCAAATATGGTGTGACGATGATGGAGAACATTAATTTCTGCAGAGAAGGATTCCGGAACGTCAAAACTTTGCTCAAAATATAAGTACTCAATAACTGAAAGTGTAGTTTTGTGCTGAAAAGTGCACTTATTTTCAGATATTTAAGTATTATATTAGAATGAAGTGTTTCTCGGCGTTATATTTGAATATTAGGCTTTAGAGATTAGATTTCAGAAACTTGTATCACCTAGAAAGAACTTTTATTATAAGCAAAATATTTTTTCATAGGATAAATACTAGGAGAGGTAACAGTTAAGTTGAAAATGTTGCTTTGTTGTTGTGTACATTGGTAGACAACGAACTAGCAGGAAGCATTCGTGGTGACAGTTTTCCAATGTTCAGTTGAGATGATATATTAATTGTAATAATGGAGTATAGCTGAAGCTTTAAAAATGTAACTGCGTTTGGAATACCCATTGGGTATTTGAAAATAGTAAATAAATCCCAGACATTGTTAATGATGAGCATCGCACTCTTAACAGTAGCGACTTTACAATAATTACAGAGATATTTTGGAGGGATCCTGTATCTCATCATGTAGACAATGCCTGACTAATTTCATTAGGTAATAAAGCGTTGTGTTTACGGGAGCACACGATGTTCAACTTCAAGAGTGATAATTCATATATCCATATACATTTACAATTATTACAGAAAAATATTATACTCTTAGTACACAGTATATTGAACACGATTAGTTATTAAGTAAAACATTTCATTAAAGTGGTATTCGCAAAAATACATTGAAGGTTTTGTAGACAAATAAGCTGGATTCCGCGTGCATGTATTAGACAGTTTTCCGCTTATTTTACTTGTTTGAAACGTAAATAAACAATTTTTTGGTTGTTTTTACTGATTCTTTTACACACTGAGACACTAAACACCACATTAAACTATAAAATTCACCTTATCAACAAAATAAGCAATGCGCTGGTATGTTTACAGGCCACAAGCTAAGGAAAGATAGCTTCGAGCGTTTTGGCTCCAAAATTCAAATAAACGTATAAAAATGGAAAAATCTGAATTTTAAATTCTTCTCTTTTTAAGTAAACGCATACCAACTACACTGACTACTTTTCCAAAATTAGTTAGGTACTCCATTGTAAGTTGCATCTATTAACGGGAGAATACTGGATTGAAAAACTTTTAAGAAAAAAGTAGCTGTTAGAGGTAACAAATATTTGTTTTTTACTTATGGCTTTACGCCTCATCAACGTCGAGGTCATTAGAGGCGGGATGGGACTGGGGATAAGGAACGGGAAGGAATTCTGTCATAGACTTTTGAAGGAAGAATCCCGGCGTTCACCTGGAGTGATTTGGGTAAACCATGGAAATAGCAAATCTGGATACCTGGACGGGGATTCGAACCGGCGTCTTTCCGAATGCAGCAAATATAAGAGGCTTAGGAAAAAGAAACGGAAGTTTACAGATCCCCTGCTGGTTACGCAAATGGACTGGGATCCATATGCGTTTAAAGAATGTTTAGGCAAAATTCGAATAGATAGCTAATTTCTTTTGTTGCTACCATAGGAAACTTCCCTTTCAAAATGTTTATATCATCTTTAATATTTTATATCGCGTTATTGCTTATAGACTCAAATTTTTACGTTTTAAACCTTCTAAATAGTTTTCCGTAAACTAAATAACAGCTTTTATCGTTCGTAAAATTCAACAGAATTTAAAATGTACTTATCCCTGATATTTGCGTGAATAAACGACCTATTTTTATAGTAGACGCGATTAAGTTCATTTTTGTACCAAATAAACACACTTATATATAAAGAGACGTAAGTTTATTTATTTTCAGAAGTAAGCGACGTTTTCTACATCCATCGGTGATTCGTACATTCATTGCTTCGGTGTCCTTGTCAACATTGAACACTCCGAAACAAGGCTAGACATAAAATACGTCTGATTTGAAACACATTGACTTTGCTGCTCGTATTTGACATATTACCACTTGTTTTGTCCTGACAGCGTGTTGTGGATTTTTTTTATTGCTATTATCGTGTGCGGAAGAGCCGGCACCGAGGTTGCATGTTTGGCAGAGTTGAAGAGATTCTCTCCCGTGTGCGACTGCGGGATCTGATGCAGTTTTCATGCGGCTGTCCTCCCATCCCAGTCGGCGCACACCCATACATTTATTCTGACTCTAAAACAACAGCTGTTTACTCAATTTTTACAAAAAGCGTTCGTTCTAAAATATTTTTTCCCGCTGTGCGGAAATTCTGCTTTGAACAGTATGCATATATTATTTGCAGCGTACCTTCACTTTGCATAGAATTGCTTTGAGATGCGAATGACTAGAATTCGTGCCCAATCATGCCAATTTTTCATACATTTTGAAAGGACGTATGCTAACTACTTAATCTGGTGCATAAAAGGCGCTTGAATAACCCCGCGGCTTTAAGAAGAAGATAAAAAGCAAAAAGCACTGAAACAACTTTTTGTTTAGAGTGGTGTCAATGATTCTGTCACACAAATTATTTTGAAATTGAACTTTCCTTCTATAACACACGCTAGCTGCCAATTGTTTCTTAATAAAGGCTTTGATGACACATTGTCTGAAAGACGTTGAAAAATCTTTCAGAAAGGATATGAAACTAGTGAAGCCATATCTTTACAGATTAAATAAAATAAATCTCTACTTCATGATTTACAATGACTAGGAAGGATGAATTTTTATGCTTTTAGATAAATGTATTTCTAGTTATATGTTAGAATATTTCGAAAGAAATAGTATAAGCGTTGGAATGAAACATTTGAAATCAAGCAATTAAAACTATCTCATTTGACTTAAAATTCATTTCAGTACTGTACTTAAAGAACTTTGATACCTATTTTATGTTTTTGTTAAAATCCGATAGTATTTTTCCGTAAGACTGATGCCTTTTGATCAGAACAATTGTTAACGATACAATTTTATAACAAACAATGATAAATAAGATTAATTTCAATGTTTTTTTTTTTTTTTTTTTTTTTTTTTTTTTAACTGTCACAGTCATAAACAATAGCCCTTCTTTAATCTACATGTGAAAGTATACCATATGTGGAACACTACGTTTTGAACTCTAGGCTAAGCATGGTCGTCTACCCGATGGTTGGTTGGACCCTCCCGAAGTAGGGAAGGCATACTACCGGTTAAAGAGGATCTACAGTATAACGTGGAATCCGAACAACAGCACACCTCACAATACACAACAAATTGTGCCAGAGCTGAAGGTAGGGTTAAGGACCTTTAAAAATCCTCGCCGAGAAAAGGATCCTAACCGGGCCTTTTGATCTAAAGTCAGACGGTTTAATCATTGATCCTCTTCAAATCTATAACTGTAAAACCACTTTTTCAGGCAAAATACCTTTTGTAAAGCATTTTGGAACATAAAATTTTTTTATAATTATTTTGATTGAAACCAAACCATGGAAGTGGTATATTTTAGCGAATCTCATACACTCCAATGTTCGAGTAATAAAATTATCGACGGCAGAAGTAAACTGACTTTTACGATGCACATAAAATAAGCATATTACTCGTATAATAACCAACATCCATACATTTTAAGTGGGTTTATAAAAATCTCATGAAAAATTAGATAAGACAGAATATTTTAAAACAGTAAAAATACTCTCGTTACGTCAAGCATATTGAGTGTCACCTGTTATGAATAACCGCTATTGATGGCCAATGATTATTTAAAAAAAAAAACTATTGTTGGGAAGTACAGCTGATAACGTTTTTAGTGCAGATCTGATCGCCATGGTCGTAGAACATCATAAGGTTAAGCAGATACTAAAAATCACACTGTCAGACATGTATTTAATGATTTTTAATTGTTTTAAGCAGGGCTGCTCTCCAGCACGAAAATATAACTACTGTAAAGCCGAACAGATACGTCGATTTTATTTTGAGAAAATGGCTTTTTTCGAAAAAACGTTTTCCACGGAAACAATTAGGATCAGGAATACAGCAGTTGCAGTGAGCGGTATTTGTTAACGCAATTGGAATTACAAAGAAGAAGGCCCGGGTTCGCGACCCCACAAGAAAAGTATTAATTTATCAATAACGAATTAAAGAATTCTGTTAAGCAACGGAAATATGAAACTATCCGGAGAACGACGTTGAGTCTGCAACAATCTTCTGTTAAGCTATCTTTATCACAAAGAAGTTCATTCAAATAAAAATAATGCTTATCCACTGATCGATTCCCTTTCTGTCCAAAAACAAAAATACTAATGAAATTATATAGACAATTAACATCAATTGCAAAACAATATACTGTATTACACATTGTTTAAAAGATACATGCTGATTTTAAATATCGACAACATTTTTGGATAGTAAGAACACAAGTGGTAAAAATATTGATTTAAATTTTTCTCTTTCCTACCGGGGAGTGAATCCAAGACCTGTCGTCTTGCAACCAAGTGCCTAGTCGACAAAGGTAACCAATAACGCATTGGCTATTAGTAACATCGGTGGAAATTAATAATCGGGTAATCTCATTTTCCCTTAAAATACGTACTACCTAATTATATGGCTTCGCGGGAGTTACTTTTTAATTTTGGAGAGTGATCCTGCTTATAAAAAGTAAAACCTGTTAAATACTTGTGTTACGCTCTTCTAATAAATAAATATTCTGGTCCAGTATTTAAGTCACTTTAATACCCAATACATTGTTCTCGGAAACAGATAAAATCTATAGCAAATAAGCAGGAAGATGAAGAGAGAAGTGCTTCACAAGAATTACCGAAAATACGTCAACAATATTAGCAGAAAAATATTATGATAATAAGTTTAAAAACGTTTTAATCTTTAATTTTCAGTCGAGAGATGTTTCGTTGGTTTTATCTCTCTTCATCTCCCAGTTAATTTGTAAGGAATAAGACAATTGCATCTGCCTGCGACTTCTTTACTAGACAGTTCCATGTAGTCAACATTAAGGCGGCACGGTCTAATTTTTTTCAGAGTTTTATTTCCTAATATTATGAAGGAAATTTCTGTAGCGTCAAGAATTAGCATAAGATTTTTTCAGAACAAGGGGCTTGCTGATGATAAAGGCGAATTAAAATCAATTTTATAAATTAAAAGCCGTCTACAAACGGTTGTGGTGAATATTATTTTCTATTCCCTAGATGCTTTTCACTCTTAAGGTGTAGGGCATCATTCGTGGCGGTAAGTGTATGACGGTGAAACGCATCTGGGGAATAAAAAGTAACATTCACCACAACAGTTCATTGTATTGTGTGTTTTATTATAAAATTAATTGTTCGAAAACAGCGGAAAAATGGCCTATAATCATATTAATATCGCCTTAATTGTTGTATTCAGTGCTTACTTTTTCCGCGGTTTCACGCGTAAGGCCAAGGTATATGGATGAAATTTTTTCTAAGTTGTTGTTAATTCCGAATAGCCACGAACCTACACAGGACCAATTGACATATGTTTGACAAAAGAAAAGTGCTAAAATACTATAATGTAAAATGTTTTCTCAATTTCAGCTACTATCCTACCTCAGGAGTTTCCTCTGCTCTGTGACAGATTTGGATTTACGTTTTCCTGGTTTCCAAGGAATTATATTTACAAAACCTGAAGAAATAAAATTTAAAGTTATGTATGCGAACGAATTAATTAGACATAGAAATTCAAAAAACAAATAAAACATCTTTTATCTGAAAATCTAAAGTCACCAACATTATTAATTTAATTCTACTTTAATAAAAATCCCATGAGCAAAATCGTTAGTCTTTTATTACGAAAGGGGGGAACTTAACTAACAATTAGAGAGAGAAGATATCCCAATGGCCCATGTAATGCACGTTACGTAGCCGCATCCGGGAAAAAAAAATATCCCTGTATATCATCTACAGAGATTACACCAAAGAACGGCGTAAAATCGAACTGCCATCACTTGTCGACCTGATTATAATAATCACCATTTAAGTACCTTCTGTGGTCACCAAGTAGTGCGACCATAAATTTAATGACGCCTTGTGTGCTTAAGAGAGCAGCATTCTTACGAGACTAATGATAATGTCCGTGTTACAAATATCATCCTATTGAATTCAGCCATTCTGACGTGTTCGATAAAGCAACAGATATTTTCGGTATTTTTTCTCTCGTGAGCTACACTGCTTTTCGGGACGAATCTGTCACTTGTGAATCCGGGATATGTGCTGTCTATGTCCCAAAAGTAATCACAGTCAATTGAACCATTTCGGTGTGTTTAAATGACAAATAAAACCAGCTTTCAGATTTGTAATTTTAGTTGTGATTAGGATATTTTGATGGTGGACATCTCATTTACTAGGTAAGATCCTATC
This sequence comes from Vandiemenella viatica, assembly GCA_031002005.1. Taxonomy (NCBI): domain Eukaryota; kingdom Metazoa; phylum Arthropoda; class Insecta; order Orthoptera; family Morabidae; genus Vandiemenella; species Vandiemenella viatica. The sequence goes on along the minus strand of CM061921.1, from coordinate 188,640,086 downwards.
CTTTCAGACTGCATCAAATGCTGTTCAGCAATATTTAAATTGTGCTAGATGAAAGGTAGAAGAATATGATGTTCAGAGCAAATACTATTTTTCTACTTCTGTGCCAAATGACATAGCGTGATCTATGTCATCTAGGCTTTTAGACTGCGAAAAACCGCGACAAAATCTGGTCAGTAGTTTTCAAGTTATACCTGATTAAGCTTCAAAACAGATTTCAATTCCTATTGTGACAGCATCAGACGTACAGTCATAGGAAATGCCTCAGATTTTAATTCAGAATATAAGGTTTCAAAAGGTTAAAAATCCTTCAAAATCCCCACATTAGTGTTCACATTAATCCAGATTAAGAGTAAAAAATTTTTTAACTTCAGAACAGAATTTCAATTCATATTCTGGTTCCAGGGTAAAACCATACCTCAGATTTTAACACGTAGCAAAGGTATTGATCAGTTCCCCTTCAATATCAGTTCAATAGGTTTCAGGTTACATCAAATAATACGTTAAAATGCTCGAAATTCACAATAGATTTAAATTTTCTGCTCTGGTGCCAAGTTACATGAAGTCACAAGACACACTTTAGATTTTAAGTTAGGTCCAAAAGTTTCAAACTGCGAAAGCCCCATCATAGGATGTTCAGTATTTTTTTGCGTTATGACAAACAAACACAAAAACAGACACAGCCCGTTACACACTTATATATGATACTGGCCATATGTTTCTTCTTGGCTGAGCTAGTTCAACTAGATTATCACAGGCCAGACTAATTGGTCCTAAGAGCCTTAGGACCAACCAGTTTAGTCTTGGCCAAACCAGTATAACCTAATATGGACACGTACCCTCCAGGCCAGAAGATTTTCAGAAAAATATAAATTATATTGCAGGTATTTTTGCAGCTCGTAAAAGATACCAGAGTACGCCAACTAAAAATAAATAAAAAAGTATTACAAAAAATTAGGAACTGAGAAGTTTTCAATCGATAAATTTTTATTAATCATAGTTATTAATCTTAGTTGGCTGTATTTAACACTTAAATAAATCTGGTCTATTTCTTTATATTTTTATTATTTTATTCGTATTACCTATCCTTCTAGATATTAATATATAGCCATATTAGTTTATCCAGGAGTGTAGATATTAGAATATATTGGATTTTTCTGGGATAAACTGTTTGGCCCTAATACGTTCAGGACAAACTACTCCGACCTAGGATAAACTAGTTCATCCTATCTAACTTAGTAAGAAATAGCTTGGCCTAGAAAAATTAGTTTATGCTGAAATTGCGTTTGGCTACTAACGTATATACAGCGTGTTACAAAAAGGTACGGCCAAACTTTCAGGAAACATTCCTCACACACAAACAAAGAAAATATGTTGTGTGGACATGTGTCCGGAAACGCTTACTTTCCATGTTAGAGCTCATTTTAGTTTCATTAGTATGTTAGTACGCTCTCCTGACCTCAACCCTCTTGACTTTCCTTTATGGGGGAATTTGAAAGCCCTTGTCTACGCAACCCCGGTACCAAATGTAGAGACTCTTCGTGCTCGTATTGTGGATGGCTGTGATACAATACGCCATTCTCCAGGGCTGCATCAGCGCATCAGGGATTCCATGCGACGGAGGGTGGATGCATGTATCCTCGCTAACGGAGGACATTTTGAACATTTCCTGTAACAAAGTGTTTGAAGTCACGCTGGTACGTTCTGTTGCTGTGTGTTTCCATTCCATGTTTAATGTGATTTGAAGAGAAGTAATAAAATGAGCTCTAACATGGAAAGTAAGCGTTTCCGGACACATGTCCACATAACATATTTTCTTTGTTTGTGTGTGAGGAATGTTTCCTGAAAGTTTGGCCGTACCTTTTTGTAACACCCTGTATAGAGAAGTATACCGTATATGAACACGCTACTTTGAAAACTAACAGTCAACGGAGTGTCTCTACTTTTTGACTTTGTTCGGCCACGCTTAGGAGTACCTACTGTTCCAAAGTTTACGACTCTGCTATCATCTTGAAGGACAACTAAATATTTTGAACCAGGTGAGGTTGACAGTAACAAGTACTGATGCTAACCTCTGCTAAGGAGGTTTTCTGAACATCACAGAAAAATTATTTATTGTCTTCGACAACTGCCAGAGACATTCTCATTTCCGTAAGTATAGTCGTATGTGAAGACCACAGTGCATCTCCTTTAACAGTATGTGTTCAGTGACTTCTCATATCTAAATATGAGCTAGTGCGAAAAATGTAATCTCTAACGTAGTTGCATTTTCCCCCGGATAACTGTTCTCTACATTGGCTAAAAACCGCAAAAATGCATAGCACTGTAAATACATCGGCGTCTCACGTCTGCTCGGTTGCCTGAGGAATGTCGCTTTCTGTTAAATATTTACTGAGATTTCTTCCGCTATGCTGCAACTCACTTTAGGGTAATACTGCCTTCCACAATTAGGAAGGTGGTAATGTGTGCCGTTGGATAGCGCGAAAATCATGGACATATTTTCTTCCTGTGTGATTTACGCCTCGCCGACGTCGAAATCATCAAAGCCGGGACAGCATGGGGCAAGTAGCGGGAAGGAATTCGGACATGGCTTAGTGAGTGAACCATCCTGTCCTTCGCCTGGAGTGATTTCTGGAAACCGTTGTAAATCAATATCTGTATTACCCGAAGGGGTTCTGCACCTGTCTCTCCCAAATTTCAGGTCCAAAACTATATGTTCTTACCGCTGTCCTCATTGACATTTGGATTCCTGAAAATTTCTGGTTTTTCCTCAATCCAACTATGCCACCATTTATTTTCTCTTAAAGTAGCCATGTATCCCAAAAGCTTACGTGACGTCCAGTGTTGACTGCACGATAGTGTGTTGACTCTGTGTCTTATTTTGTTTGTAGTGACACATATATTACGTTGATTCGTTTGATTTTACCGATTTTATGTCGAAAAATGACACATCGTTAACATGGTAAAGCTAAGGAGTACTGAAAAGATTTTTTTTTTTTTTTTTTTTTTTTTTGTACTAGAGATCCAAACCAACAAACCTGCAATAACTTTGGGGTTGCCTTGGGGTTGAGGGACGGGAAGGAATTGCAACGACCATCGCGGCATTCACCTGGAACTATTTTGGGAATCCATGGAAAATCGAATTCTGGATGGTCGGACGAAGATTCGAACCTAAATCTTCCCGAATGTCAGGTGCGAGCGTTACCGATCACCCACGATGTTCGGTCCGAATTTTCTTTGTGTTATGAAATCCAAGGTAGTGGTAGTCACCTCCCCTACCCGCTATCATACTAAGTGAAGGAGAACCAAAGGGCGCATTATAATTGTCACCAGGTCATAAAGACCACGCAAACTAACAGAGTTTCTTACCGGTTAAGCAAACCGCCTATTCTAACCAGGTAATTCTACCGCGTATGGGTACCTACAGTTTAACGTGGAATCCGAAATCGGAAATAAGGGAGCGTTCTGGTGTACTTCACATACACAAGGCAAGGTTAGCTAGTGGTGAAGGACTGGATGACGACATTTGAACGGTTTGAACCGAGGGTCAGTAGGACGCTTAGACATGGATCCACCAAATAGACCATCCATCGACTGTAGATTAAGATCAGCACTTGGTCTGTTGATTATCCCACTTACACAATTTATTTTGGTATGTTGAAACAAAACCATATGGGTAAGAGCAATTATGAATGTGTAAGTAAACTAATGAAAAAAACATTTTAATCTGAGAGGCTAGAGACACGAGTGCTACTCAAGAAATTTAACTGCACATGAATCAATCACCATGAAATATCTATTGATTTGCACAGTACAGTTTTTATACTATAGGGCTAAAGGTTTGGTGGATACTACGGTAACCTTTTCTAACTAGGTGTCAACTCAACTTTACGTGGTGCAACTTTCTTGTGCGGTAGAGGTTTGGGTGACTGAATTACTCCCAGTATAATGAGTCGCTCACTGATATCTAAAGGCGGAAAGAAGTATACGACACCAAGCTTTTCTGGCTGAAAACGGAAATTAAGGTGAATAAATTTCCTCATCTGGTAGCACGTGCCTTTTCGGTCTGCCTGGGACATATTCCAAGCTTTCACAATAAACTGCTTTTATTAGTGGCAATCTGCCTTAAATTCATTCAGCAAACTCCCAGCGTTTCCAATTCTTTATCTTAACAGTAATAAACGTTTCCAATGTAATTTGCAAGGTGAAATGAAAAGACAGGATGTACATAACAATTAAAACCCCTAGTGCTAAAGGCAGGAGTCGAAGCGACGACCCTTGAAGAGTGAAACCAGCTCTCTATCGGCGTGAGCAGCTATGTGGCTTGCTGTTTCTACCGTGACATGTGCTGAATTCGTTTGGCAGCTCTTCTACCCTCGTGAAACGTGATGGAAATAATGGAATAGTGTGTAGTAAATTTGGTCCAAGTCTAGACAGCTGCTTGATACAGCCGGCGTGAAAATAAATACATCTACTAGCGGCTGTTTTATGAATTTTGTTATTAATAACTACATGCACTTCGATGCTGGGCCGCAGTAAAACCACAAAGAATATGCAGAGTCAGCAAATCCCAAATCGTATGTAATCATCATTAGCTGTGTTTAATGTAAAATGGGACATCGAGATAGATTGAAAAATGCATCTTTTTTAATTAGCTGTAATCAAATGTTTGGTGTGGGTAATGTACTGTTTTTCTAACGCTTTTTCCGCTAAAATTAATGTCAGCAATATCATCTTTTGGCTGCCTAACTCTAAATACAAAATTATTATTGTAGCTGTTTCCCAGGAAATTAATGCAAGTAACACAAAAATGTTATTTTTTCAATATACATTATACAATTTCCTTTACAGATAAATATTTCTTTAATTCAGACCAAACTTTGTTAATTTCGGCAAAATTTTATCAATGCCGAATCTAATGATTAAGTGCTACATTTTAAAAAACACTTTGTCTATAGTGCAGTACATCCACAACATTCATTATGATTTTTTGTATTTTAAATAAGTATTTTTTTTTTTATTTACGGCTCATCGACGCCAAGGTAATTAAAGCTAGAAGAGAATGAGGGCAAAGAATGAGAAGAAATTTTGCTGTAGCCTTTTGAAGGAACGTTCCCTGCATTCACGTGGAGTGGTTTCACAAAACCACGGAAAACCAGTATCTGGTTTGAACCGTCGTCCTCCCGACTGCCAGACCCAGCCTTTAATGTTCATCTATCAGACTCGGTAGTTACGCTATTAAGTTAGTTGGATTTTCTTCTTCAGGTTCCTATGTTCAGCAGCACGCAGTTTCTATTAGACTCTTTGGGACTGTCATTAGTAATGCACAAAGCCATGAAAACTTTGGTTTAAGTGTGTTACAGACAGTATAATACTCCCACGCAGTGTTTAGAGGTAGTTTCACGCGCTGGATTCAGAGGTAAATGTGGCGACCAGTTCGAATCTGCCCCCTGGTGAGTGCATTTTTAACTAAGTTTGGTGTCCATCGACTATGTACTTTTGATAAGGCATTGCAAGCTCTATACACTAAACAGGATTGTTCCTGCTTGCAACGCATAAGGGACGTAAATCATTAATATATACAGGGTAAATAATACCTAAGCTATTTAACTCAAATAACTTCTGATCGCTGAATGTATTACCACTCTGCTCTCTAAAGACTGATTGTAACAAGGCTATTACTAAAACGAATAACGCTTGGTTCCAGAAAATGATTATTCCATTTTTTAAATGAAATATTCTTTGTACTGTTAGGTGGGACACCACCGAGGTATCCCGTTACGTTTCACGCACTTTCGACGCTATCCTAATGTCTTGTATCGATACTTGTGAATAAGTAACGGGTAGTGTGTCTTTAAACCCGATAGACGGCCTTACAATAGTGAAGGTATTTTGTGGGTGACTGCGTTTCTACTACCAACCCTGCTAACTCACTTCCAATTTTCTTTTCTGTTGTTGATCTATGGTAGGGGAGCGTCCTTAAACTACGTAGCTTGGTCTAAGGGTGGGCGGGGTTGCGGAAAAAGCTGCGCTGGGCTACAATGGGGGAGAGGGGGGGGGGTCGGAGCCCAGACACGTAGCTTTTCATTTTGTTTGCCACATTTAAAAGTAGGAATAGAAAACACATCAGCATTTGGATATTTATTTCCGTCATTTAATAATCTCGGTATGTAATTTAGATATCCCATGTACTAACAATGCTGCACGTACGTACGTATGGTCACAACCCATAGCTTTGGGTTGCTACGCGGCTGGCGCGTCTGAACTAACCGACCTAACCGACATGCCATGGCAAAAATATTAGACATGCCGTACCTAACCTGAAATTCGCTTACAGATGTTGCCAAGGCAGTGACAGTTCGTATTGTTTTCATGCGGTTCACCTCTTGTTGAGATAATAAATCTAATTTTGCTCTGTCAAGTGAATTTTAGTGCAAATACTGCTCGCTGATGTGTTATTTCAAGTTCAAAGTGTGGTGTGAAGTGGCGCTGTACAATAAACTTTACCAGGCTCATTGAAAATATTTTTCCATCGAGTTTTCACTATCGAATGAGTTGTAGAAACCTTTTGAGCAAATCAAAGAATCATTCCCCGGTAACGTAAAAAGAAAGGTGACAGAACTGTGGCAAAAAAAAAATAAAAAAATAAAAAAAAAAACCTTATGTCTTCTTAGTTTTTTATTTTATTTTTACATGCTTTCCATGAAGAGAGAATGGCTAGTGTCAACATTTCATTCAGAGTATTTATAATTGTACAAAACTACAAAGAGCAAATATCATTTGTGTTACAGCCGGATGGACACCCGAGAAGATTTTGTTGCATCGATACGCCGGGAAAGTCTCCACTCACACATCAGTTGTGTTCATTATATACTATAGTGTGTCAAGAGAAAACAGTACTAAATGTCTTCTGGAATTATTAGGGAAAAGAACTACGTGCCACACGGTTGGGGGGGGGGGTGGCGGGGATCTAGGCAAAAACCACCTCAGGCTTCGTGGGAGTGGGGAGGGGGTTCAAGGAAGCCCAATCGGAGCGACTTGCTTTATGGACGCTCGCAAGCTAACAATTCTTGCGCTCCAAGTGGTCTAACTAGGCACGTATTGGTTGGAGATGATATGTTTAAATGATAACTGCCCTTTTATTGAACAATAATGAACCTGTATTTGGTATTCCTTTGTACAGAACAAGAGGAAAGCAGAAACCTCGCTACACAATCTGATAGTATATCCCTACTACTTTAAATTTAATTAAAATTAGCCGAAATAGATAAGAAGCGATGATTTGGTGGAAGCATTGATGGAAGCCAAATGAGAGAAAAGCGTCCCATGTGGGGGACAACATGAGCCATGCACTCACATAACACGAGCCAGTAGCACTCTTTCTAGCTTGTAAGAAGTGAATAGAAAATTTCACTGGTACAAATCGCCCTCTTACAGGGCCACTGATACAGTGAATGGATGAACATTACGTACGCGAATAAACGATCATGGCAAAGAAGAGATTTACTTAATTGAGGAATACATTATATTCATTGAAAAAACGTTAGATAAAAACAATATTTACAAGAAGAAACTTCTAGGTTTTTATTTTCGCGCAGACGTTGTTACACATAAGAGAATATGCCTCCGACTGAGTGAGGCTCAAGCCAGGTGCAAACAAGTATCAAGAGTAACAGTTTTGAAATACAGAAGAAAAATATCATGTTTACTTGTCATGATTGACAGCGACACGCCAACTGGTGCCACATCCCCTCACGACGATCGAACATTTTGCGAGATGCGTAATTCAATCCGACGTACACTCAAAGGGAGAATTACAACTTTCAAATATTTTATCACCACGCATTTACGAGTAATTTATTACTGTATTAGTACGTAGAACTCGTTAAGAACTACTTTTTTATAAATCAAAATTCACTACCTTCTATGTGGGGGAAAAAAAGAAAAAAAAACGAACTGGATTGCAATATCTCGAAGATTAAATGTTAATCGTGCGGTTAAACTTTTAAAATTCATGTGTGTGGAAACAAAGGTATGATTAACAGGTTAAATGAGCGGTTATGTAGCTAAAGAACATTTTGGTAAGGTCACGATTTAAGCCTAGAGAAGCCCCGTGCTTGATATTCGTGGAGGTAGAGTACCGTTCCCTGCACAGAGAGTTACCTTCTCCCCCTCTACTCGTACTCATTGGACAGCAGGCTGACAACGGGACCGTCAGAATTGGAAATTATCGATTTCGATGATTGTTATATGTGTTGTAGGGTAGTGTTGTTAGTAACAGGTAGAAGGGATTTTACACGACGGACCTTAGTTTCTGTAATATAGTGTCCCAAAGTTTTCATAGCATCTTACGTACCTTCGTCAGCGTAACGGGGCATAGGCAAGCGGCTGAGATCCGCGTCTATTACTAGGGTTTGGATCTTTGTGGAGAAATATACATGCAAATATGGCCTTAAAAACGGGTAAAAATTACCTAAAAATAACAAAATATGGGTGTAACTTTAACGTTTAGGGAGTGACTATAATGTATAATTTTAAATCTTGACTGGTGAATTATGGCCATTTCAGTGGTAATTAGTTTGATTTTTCCTCCAAATTGTAATCGTATTGTTCTGTGAATAATTATCTTAATTTCTTCTCATCCATAACTTCTACATTCTCTGTTATATTAAAAAATTATCAGACTTTTCTTCAAAATTTGACCATAAATACTATCGCAACATGAGTAAAATTCGAAAATGATATGAAAATGCATTTATATGTTATGTAAAATACATCTAAATAAAATCACAAAGGTTTTATAAATGCTTAATTCAGCATTGAAGCTCAAAAAGAAGAAGAAGAAAAAAAAACATGTCCTAAAGATCCGAACCCTAACATTCACACTGCAGAATCGGGTTCACTCCCAGCTTCCAGATCTAGTTTTTTTTTTTTTTTTCCCTGGCTCATTCGCCTTTGGTCAATTGTCTCCAGCTACCTGTGGAGTAATGGTGCATCATCACCTCTCCTAACTTTTCGGCCAAGTCTTTATGGTAAAAATTTCTTTCACCAGCTAACCACGCGTCAGTGCCGGAAACCATTACGTAGCCTCAAAAAACTGAGTCAATGTGGTGGGCATAATAGAAACGATGTTTGGAAAGAAGAAAAAAATACTGGCAGCCAGAGAAGATCCCATTTCTGCATCGTGATTGTGGGGACCCTGTTCCTCTGACGGAGTTACTGCTGCTACGAAAACTTTGGGACGCGAAATCTCGGAAACTAAAGCCCGTAGCATAAGTCCCTGAAACCCGCTTCTAAGGAGCTGCGAAAATATAAATGAAGGGTCAGTGGAAGAACGGTTTTAGTCCATTAAACGAATTTTTTCAGAAGACAATAAACAAAGTTTTTCTTTCAAAATCAGGTTTTATTAGATCTAAGAAATTTAATAATTATTTAATATTATGGTGCATATCGGTCCATAGCTGTGTGGTAGCTCATTTTTGCCGGCCTCGGTAGCGTAAGGGCTAGAGTACTAGCTCCGCGTGCAGTAGGTCACCGGTTTGAGCCCGGCCGAGGGCATTGGTATTAATTGTTGTCTATGTACAGGGCGTTCGCCGGAAAACGCTACCCTCCCAGTCTGTTGCCGTCGGCAACTTGCTCGGTCAGTCCAGCCAGCAGTTTCCGCCACACGGCACCGTGAATCACCGCACTGTTTAACACCTCCGCTGCCCCAACAGTGCAGTGCAGTGACCCTTACATTGTTAAGAACGGTTTCTTTGCATTGTAGATAGTTTGTGACTTCAGTCTCTTATTAATCAGTGTTGTGAATAAACGTTTCTTTGCGGTTTGGCTGGTTTGGGGCTTCATACTCTTATTAATCTGTACCGTGTTTGAGTGTGAGTAAAATTATGGTACGTTACAGTTTGCAACAAAGAATATTTCTCTACGATACATATGTGAAGAAGAAGTCGTTTAAAAAGTGTCGCAGTAAATTTCGTCGCGAATTTCCTGGCGCTTTACTGCCAGCTAAATCAACAATTCTGCGTCTGGTTAAAAAAGTAAGAGAAACGGGTTCATTTTTTAACAAAAAGAGACTGTCGGTCAACCGTATTCTCACAGAGGAGAAAATTGACGATATCGCTTTTCGACTAGAATAGTCACCCAAAAAATCATTAAGTCAGTTAGGGCAGCGTGTGTCTCGAAATATGTTCAGAAGATGTGAAATGTGCATTACACAAGAGGGTCAACACTTCCAGCATCTTTTATAAGGTAAGCTAATGAATTACGTCACATTTAAATGCTTAGCACACAAGTTTATGAAGTTTATGAAGCGTAATTATTATGAAATAGTCCGCGGCCGACGGTCGAACAATGCCGGAAACTGACCGCTCGCTCGCCGGGAGCAGTTTCTTCTTTGTAGCGCTAACAGTGGGTAGCGTTTCCCGGCGAACGCCCTGTACATGTAGAGTGTATCATGTGTTGTCTATAATTTCTAGAAAACAATAAATACAATGGAGAAAACTGTATGAACTGAAATCATAATTGAGCGGGCTGTATGACCTAAGAGAAGCCAAGTGCCATTTTAAAATAGGAATAAAAACAATAATTGGCTAACGCAGAAAGTTCGCTGCTCCGGTCACGGATTCGAATCCCGGTGGGCACAGGGAATTTTTAGAGTTGTGTTTAATCATACGAGCTACGCCAGGACGTTCCGTGGTTCGGATTCCACAATAAACTGTAGGTCCCAGAGGAAAGGAATTGGTCGTCGTATCCCTGACACAATTGCTTAGTATGCCTCCACAGGGAGGATCCAACCATCTTTCGGTTTGTGGACTAAGTTAAGTTTTTTTTACATGTTATATAAATCTCCAAATCAGCTATATAAAACATTCAAACATTCCTTGACTTTTGAACAGGATATTGAAAGAAAACCCATAACAATAATTATATTTAATCTTAATTTGGTAAAATAAGTTAACAAAATATTTTAATAAGAAAATATTGGATTCTCAAGTACTGCTCGTATCTTTACGAGGGTACAAAAATAAGATATTATGACCCTGTATGGGTAATACAAAACTTGGTTGTTCAGATTTGAGTCTTGATACATTTACCGTAACCTTGATATATTGAAGTCCACAGGTAAATAAATTTGTTTGCAATCATTAAGTGAATAATGTGACTTTCTGCCTTTTAGTTATTGAAGAAATTTGTCGACACAAAATCTAGTTACATCACTTAATTTATGGGTCCTATTAGTGTGATTATGTTTTCCGTCCACTTTTACAATGTTAATAGAATTTAATAATTCTCTAATTGAATTCTACTTGAAGTAACCCGAGTACCGCCATGAATATAACTGAAGGCATTAGTAGAGGCAGGTACGATACGAAAAACTCTACATACAAACGAACTGAAGAGACAGGAGGAAGAACGGTTTTTGTCCATAAAACGAAATCATCCAAAACACAAAAAAACAAAGTTTATATAGATTGTAAGGAATTTTATTATTGTTTAATCCTTATTCGTCTGTCATCTACAGGAACATTTTCAAAGTATTTTTACCTATGAGATTTAAAATCGACACCTGTAGTATGATTATACAACCTAATCTTTTTCTAAACTTTCTTAATCACCCATACCATTTTCCTCCTCTACGATGTTCTTAAAACGTTGCCTGCACCATCTCCAATAGAGCTTTTTCCACATTCGAACTAACTAAAAGTTTACTCAGTGATATTTTAATATGGAAACTAACCTGGCTCAAACGTAGTTGGGTACGGAAATTGCACTCATAGGATTAAATATATATATATACGAGAATATGGGGAAATAGGTGTGTCGGGAAATTTCCACCAGCACATATGTTGAGTCATAATTAAACTAAATTAATTAAAAACTCAAATTCGTGCGCGCAATAGCACAAACCATGCCCAAATTAAGTAAACAACACAACTAATTGTCAGCAGATGTGATGTTCCTTCCACTGTCACTGAACCCTGTTCGGTCTCCCTCATAGCACCGTGACTGCCATCATTGTTTCTGTTACCAGAATAAACTAATCTGAATACACGCGTGTTCCATCTCCCTTAATCTTTCTTTGCTGCATGTATTATACAATGCATTTGACTGCACCACAAAGAAACAAAAAATTCAAATTTATAGTCATCCCGCCTTTCCGTGTTATGTTTCTATGTATCTTTCTCTGTTAAATCTATGTTGAGTCTACTTAGTTTTCTTGTATGATACATTTAATCCGGTTTTAGCTGAAATTTCGCAGAAGCTTTCTGTAACTACTATGGCGTCTTTTTCTTTTTTGGAAATTATTGCAATACAGTCACCAAAAGCGAGACTTTTTACCTCAAATCTTCCTCCAAAAATGAAATTTAAAGATTGTTGAAACATAACTTTTATAATAGCTTATCGTTTTGACTCACAGCCAATGTATATAAATTTTTATGACACTTTGCAGTTACTACCTGTTCACCGAGCAGGCAACATCGTCGCGCAAGCGAGATAACCAGTGAAACTTATTTACCATTGAGTTCAGTACAAATCAGAACATGAACGATTTACTAAAAATATATGAATTTTACTATAACAGTCTACATAATTTCCACCATGTATGGTGCAGGTTGTGGGCAAGGGGGCTAGGGTGTGCAGACAGATGGTGATACCACTAGTGTGAACGCGGGAAGTTTTTGGTGCAGCGTTAAATTCAGTGTTAAATATCTAAATTTCGTCAAGGGCCACGCAAGAAGCAGAAGAAGAGATGCCTCTGCAGAAACCTACGGACATCGTGGAAAAACTTCCTCGTGTGGTCGTCGACAAGAAACAGCATCGGCGAGCCACTCCGGCAGCTGCCGGCACAGGCAACAACATGACACCATCTACTACAGTGGTAAGTGACCAGAAAACAGCGAAAAGATTAACTAAAATATACGAATGGTATGATAGAGTCCCTTACATTATTTTTGCGGGAAGTAAGGAAGAAATGTTGGTATGTTGGTTGGTAAACTGATTCGTCAAGAAGGTGAAATTGTTACCGAGAGCATAATTAATATTGCTTCAGATGGATGCAAACGTATTAGAATTGAAATAATATCTAGACCGAATACAAATGCCCTTGTGCAGAGTAAAATTTTCCCTAATAACAATATGGAAGCATATATATCCGCCTCCTTAACAACTTGACAGAATCATATAAAAGAGGAAGGAATACTGGAAGTGATAGGTGGTGACGTGCAGGTCAAACGCATTAGACACTTTACCAAGAAAATAAGCGAAATTGGTACCAGACAGAACAGACAAATTCCAATCTGTGCTGTCACATTGAAGGCTCAATGACGCACGGACGGTGTTGTAATACATCAATTAAGATGCCCTGTAAATTATAGTTCTCCTCGGTTTACAATGTTGTCACTGTCCGAGATACGGCCACAGTACCAACCAGTGTTGGAGCCAGGTTAGGTGTAGTTATCGCTCAGATAGCCACTGCAGTAACGAGTATACAAACGTATGACAACAAACATTGTAAGGAGTCACGCTTCTGTAAAGACTGTAGCTGTCCACAGTAAATAAAACAGCTAAACAGAAAAAAAGACTTCTTACTATATACACTACCGGAATGTTTTGGAAAGTTTGGAACAAAAATTTACGACTAACACTCAGTGTAGAGAAGAGGAAACTTACTTAATAATCAAGAAAATAACTCCTTGTCGACAGTGACTCTGATCGTGATAAATTATTTGCTGTACGTGATCTAAAGGTATTCTTCTTCGCCAGAGGAAATAGGAAAAATACGACTTATTTCCTGGTGCAACATTGCCAGTTTACTTCCTCCGATGTTGTCAAATGTTCTGCTGCTAGCAGACCTGTATTCGTTTCCGCATATAAGAAGTCATGTCTTAATAGCTAGACGTTACCGAAAGAACAGAGACATTGAAGTAATTCCAAACAAAGAACAACGCATAAACTATAATTTTGCCTTTTAACATAATTTACGTAGGCCTATACAACGAAGACAGTAGAACAATCTGTTTTGATAGTAGGAGGTCTGAATAGCATTTAGAATCAGTAGCTGTTACGCAAACTAGTTTTATCATATCGAAACTTTCGCTTGCTTTCTAACTTAAAAATTATCCTAGGAAGATGTACTCTTTTCATGAAATGTTGAAAATTATTACTAGTTCTTCTGGTACTGACAGTTTGGAGGTTCACTTTCAAGTATATTTGTTAGTAATGTTTTGGTTCTCAAAGGATTAACGAAATAATTTTAGACTTACGGAGGAATAGTTCATATTCACATACCGTGGCCGGATTCCTTTCCGAACCTTGGGAAATAATCTTTTCCGTGAAATTTCAAAATGTATAACATATTTAAAGAATAAATTGCTAAAAAATATACACAGAAAGTATTTGCCTTAGTTTAATGATACGTGCATTCTCTCCATTCATTTAGCTTCTCAGTTGATTTATGATGTGACTTTGGCAATCCACTGTACAGTCAACACAAGAAGAACGTAACACTTCATGAAAATGACTTATGTATGTGACTGGACTCAAACCGTCTACTCCAGGAATTAACTGAACGCTAGCCACCACGTTTCCGTGTCGGCAGTGGCATCCACGACACCTACGGTGTTAGCGGCTGAGAGCTACCAACTAAGACGGCAGCAGAGGGGCAACAGCTCTTATACACGTGTTGATCAGCATTAAGTTTCCTTGTTGCCAGTTTCCTGTATAGTCTCATAAACGACAGTTACAAAATATGAAAACAATTGTTATTGAATTTATGATCCTCACTAGTATCAATTTGTAAAATTGTGTAACTTCTGGTTGTATTCTTGGTTACCAGATGACTGGTAAAATTTTACCCCTTAAATCAGTGCAAGTTCTTTACGGAATATTGTCGGAAGAGCTCACCGTAGTATTAACATCAATATGGGGTGATAAGTTGGCCTACAATAATAATTTCAAGTAGCAAAAAGCGTATAAATCGCGAAGTGAACCAATTATTTCGTACGTGTCCGCTAGCAAACGCAGCAGTTTGTTAGTTACCTAACGTTTTCAGTGCACGTCCTTGAATATTCACCAGTAGTTTATTATTATTATTGAAAGAACACCCAACCAATGTTTCACCTATCATTTGAGTTGTAACAGCAGCACCCATAGAATATCGCTATCGCGAAAAAGCCGTATTAGTGTTTTTCTTTTTTGCCTGTTTACTAAACACCATTAAAAGCACAAATGGGACAAAGCTATGTGAAATTGTGTCTTCATCAACTGAGCTCTCATCGTGTTTTGCTTTTGTTTTAAAAGGAGTATTCAGTGCTGTTTAAGCAGCTTTCGATATTAATGGTAGGTGAAAATAAGTTTTTTGACGCCAAAATACTGTCAACTGAAACTGCGTTGACGACATGTAATTTGACGACAGTAATTTAGTTATAAGTTTTTTCCGCGTGTTTCTAAAATAAGTTTAAATGTAGTAGTAAAAGAACAACATGTCTTAATAGCACACCACAATATTAACTAACATCAAAAATCTGTGGTTATTTTTCAACGCTCTCACTTAAAACTATCTTTACCCACAATAGTTCTACATCGCAAATATTGATTTTGTCCTTAATATCTAATTATTTTAAGTGAAATATGATCGGTATAAGGTCTTCCTTTCTTTTGATCCTAGCGTTTGTTCAAAATTAGTATTTTGATTGAAAACAGTAACTTCTTATGTTCTTTGGGGGCACCAATTTCTCCTAAATGTTTTATAAAACCTAAACCAAGTGCATTTAATGTCTGCATAACTCTTTTATTAACGAAATATAATCCATATTTTCGTTTGTATAACGAATATGTTAAAATATGACACTTTTTTGTCAGGTGATTGAGTCTCAATTTTGGATACTAACGTGAATGTACCACCTACCGGGTATTGTACTTTCTTAGTAGATGTGTATAATGGGTTTAATAAGTCACAGGAGGAAATGTAGCGATGTGCAATTCAGGTCGATTGGATTAATATGAGCATGGTAATAACAACATCCCAGTAGTATCATAAGAACTGCCCATCAAGTAGACTAATAACCATGGTGACTATCCAACGCACCTTTACAAAATCAAATCAATCGAATAACCACAGAGTGACTGTGGAGAAGATGCTGTACGTGACGTTAACCACGTGTTTTTCTGGTACAAGAAGGGCTGGAAGAGCATAAATTTTGTGAAAGCACTTTTACAAGAAGGCATCAAACTACCAGTTAACGTGGCACATTTACTAGCTAGTGAAAATATTTATGTACATCGCTCAATCCTATCATTGGCGAGAAATAATAACTTAAAAGTTTAGAGGAGTAAAATTCCAAATTGTATGATAGTTTCAGCTGCAAGAAGACGAGGAGGAACTAGGCAAACACATGATGATTGCAAGACCCATCGGATCAACTAGTACGACGACACTCGTCAAGGAACATGTTTTACTTTGTATGGCTGAATAGTTAAGTGCCAGTAAATTTAAAAATAATAGAAATTCAACATGATCCGTTTATGCTCTAAACACCAGGAGTGATGTTACAGTCGAAAATAAACCGGCTAGTTAGCATTCAAACATCAATCCAATAAATCGTTCAGTGTCCCTTTACCATTTAGTTTTACAATCCTTACGAAATTGGAAAATCGTGTAACTAATTGTATCCTTATTTTCCGTCCCTAATATCAAAAACAATAATTATCTGAGACAACTAAACTGATAGGGATAAAGTATTCTGATCTCAGAAGCAAGTAATTAAATAGGGGTGGAGTTGGCACAGAGATGTTCAAGAAATTTTGAATTTTAACACCCATTTAACACCCTTTGAATTCTCCAATTATACTCATATTTGAAATAAAGAGTAGAATACACGAATATGGCAAAATAAGCAAAAGGATCTTTACAAGGTTACAAGTAACTGATTTAGTTGTAAAAAAATCTGTAACAAGCTCCCAACACATCTTATCCGGTAAAAACAATTCTTGTACAAATAGGACAAGTATCGTCATTGGTTAGTGACAAAAAGTTATGAGAGCTACACTTTACAGTTTGAATTCACTTCACTTGCTAAAACACATTGGTTTCTCTGGGTGTTGTAGATCGTTGATTTAAATTAAAAATTCTTGTGACTTGGCTATTAAGCATGTCATAATTTTTACTAAAATGATATGCATAATACATGTGATTTACTCTAGTACTTGACAAACCCGAAACTCTTAGCATTCGTGTATTTTTAAGACTGATACAGCAACTCATTTAAAGTATTAACATAGGTTTACTAAAACATAAATGCATAATGGCGAAGTCACCAGAAGTTTTGTATTTTAAATCAACGATCTGCAACATCCAGAGAAACCATTCTGTTATTCAAAGTAAGTAAATATAAACTGTAAAGTGTAGATTTGTCTCAGGACAATATCCCATACCTTTTTATCACTAACAAAGGAAAAACAACATCAAAAAACAATAACAAAAACATGGCAGTATTCTGTCTCCTTTTTATATAAAACAAACTTAGTCCACAACCTGAAAGTAGGTTGGATTCCCCCGAATCATGCATACTAAGCCATTGCGTCAGAGGTAGGACGACCAGTTCCTTCCTCTGCAACATACAATTTAATTTTGAATCCAAACACGGAACGTCCCGGTCTTCTCTTAAAAATTCCTGGTCTCACCGGGCAATGAAACCGGGATTAGACTACAAACTTTTGAAATTAAGTGCCTTAAACCATGTGACGTCCCACTTTAGGAAGTTTTGGGTAGATCAGCCGTGTTGCTAGGCCTGACTGATTCGTCCGTCATGGTTGGCAGAGTGGAGGCCGGAGGTATTTTTTAAAGTTTACTTACTTGCCAGCAATTCTCGTCGTCCAGGATTTCTGCTCGTTCTCTTCAGCTACCGTTATTATGGTTTGCTTAGAGTGCTTGACTAGTTACTCTGACACCAAGAACCAACAGAAGGGCTGGTTCTATTGTTAAAATGATAAGGCGCGTTGAGCAGATACCTTGGTTTATTCCAGTTATTAGTTACAGTGAGGTAGGTGCCTCTGGCAAGAGTCCACGACTAATACTGGAACATTAACTTACAAGTGGTTGCGCTGAAGAGCTTGGCTGGAAGCGGAGGCTCGCTGGCTGGCGGGTGGGCGAAGTGTCGAAGTCGCGCCCCGGGCACAGCTGAGGCCGACGCATGATTTGCCGGCCTTAATATAGGGATTTGTCACGTTGCCTTGTCGTATTTGCGGGGCGATTACTTGCGGTCACGCGGCAAGTCGCCGTGCGGCGGCCGTTGGCTGTGCCCAATCCGGCCGCGAGTGGTCGGTAACCCAGGCGGACAAATGCTGAAAACAGACGTTCTGGCAATGCTACACGTGAGTCACGTTTACTATGTGCACGTCCGACATGCATGTCACGTTTGAGTGACATGTGACGCAATTTTTGTTATTACTCATTTCCTATTATTCAAAAACGACCTTTACACCCACGAACTATCAGACCGCTGCTAAAACTTTATTAGTGGACAATCTGAAAGTTGGTTGGACCATCCCTAACGAAACATTATAAGCCATTGTGTCAGTGGTAGGACGACCAGTTCCTTTCCTCAGGGACCTACAGTTTAACGTGGAATCCGAACCACGGAATAACTTAGCGTAGTTAATACGATCAAAAACAACTCTTAAACATTTGTGGCTGCAACCGGGATTTAATTTTTAATGCTTTACGCCTCGTCGACGGCTAAGGTCATTAGAGGCGGGATGGGACTGGGGACAAGGAACGGGAAGGAATTCGGCCATGGCCTTTTTGAAGGAAGCATCCCGGCATTCGCCTCGAGTGATTTGGGGAAATCATGGAAAACCCAAATCGTGATGACCGGACTAGGATTCGAACCCACGTCCTCCCGAATGCGAGGCCAGAACATTAACCGTTCACCCACCACGCTCGGTCCGGGATTGGCATCCAGGACCAGACTGGACCCCAAACTTTCGGAATGAAGCCCTTTCATCTCTGAGCGACTACACAGCTGTCCTTTTTATCGCTTTAGAGAAAAATAAAACGTAAGTGTGGATCAAAAATATTTTTTCGGTTAAGTAAGATACTATGACACAAGCATCTTGATCGAAATAGATAATAAGGATTACAAAAACTGCCTGAGATTGAACAATTCAAGTTTCACGTTTTTGTTAGTTTAATCTCAGAATGCCGCAGTTAAACGCTTCATAGCAACACTGCGATTTCTAGAAGGACATATGAGGATCTGAAATTCAGTTTCAAAATACCTCTTCAGATATACCCGACACGTTCAGAGCACTTTACACACTCCGTGAGTTGAATATCTGAAGGTAATTGAAAAAATTATATCATTTACATTCATTCACTAATGTTTGACAAAGTGACATAGGTTCAAAACATGCCAAAATGGAGCCACGTAGTTTATGAACGCTTCCTAAGGACTTTTCAGAATTTAAGACATCAATTTACATGTGTAAGTTACGAACAATGCCCATGTTTTCTGCAAACAAAACGTTTGCGTTAGTTATGAGCGATGTCGATTGTCATAGATTTGACAGCCACTATCAGTAAATTAAAAGTAATTTCCAAACTAAACGTATCAACAAATTAAAATTTAAAGTGTCAGTTAAGTTTGCTTATTTCTATGCATAAAAGAAATTTGAGGCGTAATAGCTTCATCAAATGAAATTAACATGGAAACATGCAATGAAATGTTTGACGTTTGTTGTCGCCATTGATTAAACACGGCGAAAATCACCAATATTGGACTTTTATTATGGTATGTGTATGAAACAATGTATATGCACCAAGTTACAAAACGGGAAGGACACTGAAGTTTTGATTTCGGAGTGTCGTAGTCATTTTTTTTTTTAATTTTAGTAACTTCCAAAGTAAGGAAAGGAAGGAGGTAAAATTTAACAGTAATTAAACTTTGTAATTTCCGTCTATAGTGTAAATATGACGCATATAAAACAGTTAGGGTAGAAAAGGATTTCACGTTTGGGGTAGATACGTAAAGTTACGAGTTTTACGAGTCTTAGACTTTTCTTATAATCTGGCTGTAAAACTTAATCTGTGTACCAAATTTCAGGTTTTAACGACTACAGGAAGTACCTTATGTTTTTGATGATTGTCTGTCAGTGTGTGAGTGACAAAATCAGAGAAATTTGTATTTGAATGAGATCCAAACTAAGAACAGGAACGAAACAAAATTTAGTGCCTTTGCTAAAATTACTGATGCCTGTGTATAATAAAAATTTGAAGCATTACAACTAAGACTGAAGAAACTGAGACCGAAAAATATCCCGAATCTCTTCGAGAAAACGGTAGGCAGTGCTGCCTTTGACTCGGCGGGTGCACTGCCGCGCATTCATAAATTTCAGGCGGGCGAAAAGTTTATTTTCACGAAAAAATTAAAAGAGTTTTTAGTTTACAACCCCCTCTGCAGCATAAAATAATTTTTTTTAGAGCTACCTAAAAATAATTTCCAGTATCTTATATAAATGCAGTTGTTATAATTAATATACCTATTATTCTGTGGGAATGCATCTTTTGGTGGATAAATCTTTTTATAATGAAATGATTTTGCTGTAAATTGACTCATTTCCACAGAATTAGCCTTTTATACTGGGATCTGTATTTTTTTTTTTTTTTTTTTTTTAAAAAAAAAATCTTGAGAAATATCGGTTTGTGCAACGTACTTCTATATACCCAGGTTCAAATCATCGGTTTAATGTTAAGAAAAGATAGACAAATGGAGTAACTTTAGAATCACTGATGTAAGGACACTCTCAGTCATGTTTATGCAGGAAGGCAAAAAGTGACATGATATTTGGTCGGTTGTCGGTTAGAGTAAAAAGATTCTGGAGAATACAACATTATGTTATTGAAAATCCTCATATGTGTAAGAACAGCGGACATTTCAGCTAATTAGCAATTAGGATATCTGCAATTAACTGGATGCCAGACAGCATAACACTGCGAACGCTCGGACGGCTTTTCCAATATTTAAAT
Source organism: Vandiemenella viatica (assembly GCA_031002005.1). NCBI lineage: Eukaryota > Metazoa > Arthropoda > Insecta > Orthoptera > Morabidae > Vandiemenella > Vandiemenella viatica. The sequence goes on along the minus strand of CM061921.1, from coordinate 188,619,064 downwards.
CTTTGATGTTTCTTACATATTTTATAACTAACAAAATGTAATAATTTCCAACTATATGAATTGTACAGTCGTTTATTTAATTTCTGCTCCAGGTTTTCCACCTCGTTGATGACTACGTCATATAGGCGGAAGAGGACTGGGGACTAGGGATGGGAAGGAGTTCTGTCATGGCTTTTTGAACGAATCATCCAAGCATTGGCCTGGAGTTATTTCGAGAAACCGTGGAAACCGAAATTGGGAGAGTCGGACGGGAATTTGAAGATGCGTCCACCAGAATGCCAGATCCCAGCGTTACGAAGAACACACCATGATCGGTAATAGTAGTAGAGATCTTGACGTACGTTCATATATTTCAAAAGTAAAACGTTACAAAAGTTTTAGAAATTTAATGGATGATCTAAGGAAGCAGGAAAAAGTGTTTTAAAATGCATCTTATGGATGTATTTATTTTTAAAAGCAGTTAACAGTAATGTTTCATTTTGAAAATACGAATTTTTAAAGAAAATTACTTTTTTGTGTAATCTATTTAACTAAACAAAGTAATTTAAACAAATAAATTAATTTTGTCAAATCTATTTGCAACCAAATATTTTAGCTTTGGTGAAAACTAACTCATATGTGTCTAAGGGCTGAAACTGATTTCATTTTTGGAGATATTAAGTGGTATTATGCTATTGTTTCAGGAATGTCGTGAACATCTTCTGTTTGACCAAATACACAACAGGCAGGAGATTGAACAAGAATGTCAAAATAACTGTCGTTCAATTTTGGCTGCGGCACATCGGATCTATTTCTGTTGTTCCCATCGTCGTTTCTAAGTGAAACGGGTATAGGCTATTCGCCTTACAAGTGGACGGAAATACGAAGAGCAGTTGACGGCTATTGGTATCTCAGTCAGTACTTTGATACAGCCATAAATATCACAGCTTTCAAAGAAAGTTAACAATACCTCAATTATACCCTTTTGACACAATCTCATATTAATTGTTACACGTCTAAATTACGTAACGTGCAAGAAAACAGAAGATAACATTTTTAATGGTTTTCCGGTAGAGCATGACGATGGTTTAATCCCTAGTAATGCTAAACATTTTTTTAAGCTAAATATACAGAACCATGCTTCAATTTTACTCATCTTATTCTTGATTAGTTCACGAGCAAAGTGACCAGAGCTGACTATGCTATTTCTTAGTTTCAACTTACTGACCTGAAGATTGGAATTCTTGCTCTACCAAACACATCCCATTGGCATGCATTGGGTCAGACCTATAAATTATATATTTGTATGCGGAAGAATATGTAGTAAGAGCTGGTGAGTCCGCAGGAAACAAGGTACGTGTCGAAATATAAAGGTGTGGCTAATATAAGGTTTCGCGTACCACCCAACCCTCGTCATCGAATGCGCTAGACAAGTGACAATGGAACAATGTCGGAGTGTGGGGTTCGATAGGCAATAAATTCTACTCCACAGCGTGTAAATATTTGCAAACACATTTCACTGTAGAAGATTCCTTTTATTTTGCATTAAATTAGTAGGTGGACGGGAACTGCGGAGGCAAGCCGAGGCATGCTGTACTGGGAGAGAGGTGGGTAGAACATAGGTCATACGTGTAGTTATTTGATTACTTCAGTCATTAGATTTGTTAATTCTGAGCTATTCCGTATTAACTTGTCTTATGAATTGTTGTAAAAATTAAGTGAATTACAAACTATACAATTGTTTCAGATATTTCATGCTAATTATCGCAAAGGTTTTAGTGAAAATTTAATTTTAAACTCCATTGAAAGAGGGTCATTCTGTTTTATGGTGTAAACTCTCTCTATCTAAACAATTACCCGTCGTCAAAAATAAAAAGACAGAGGATGAAGAAGACTGGTATGTGCAACTTGCATAGCGAATGGGAACTCAGTCTAGAAGTCCAGGAAACTTCCTGTTATTATTAAAAACAATACAATACGAGGCGTTTATCCCAATGTTTTGAACACCAAGTGTATAAGTACTAAACAGGAGTAACTTTATTGTGATTTCTTCCAGAGTCGGTGGTCCATATTTCACCCCTCTAGGCTGCTGTTTTGCTGCTTGATACTAGAGTATGGGAACGTTCTGTTGTAACTATAATTTTAAGTTGAATATTAAACAACTTCATCAGTGAAGCTCTGCAGTTATTTAATATTTGGAAATATGGTTTCTACCTTTATCGCACTTGGCAATTGAAATCTCTCAAAATCTTCTTGAGTGAAAATAAGTTTAATTTCCAGCTTCCACGATACTCACCGAATCTATGTGTTAGATCAGATAATGAAGGGAGACGTTACTGACGGCAAATCTGTCTAATGTCAACTACCTCTCGTACGGATCATAACTGTGTACAGTTCCTTTATGCGACAGCTAGGAACAACTCATTGTTCATTGCAACCGAAAGTAGATAGAATGTAACATCAATCTTTCGACGGTAAATGATATACATTTCCAAGATTCTGAAGTGGTAATCTTTATATATAAAGATTATTGTATATATGTTTGTTTGTTTGTTTGTTCTTCATACATATCCATAGTTTTCACCCGATCTCGATGAAACTTTGCACACTTATCCTTTGAAACAAGGAGAAAAATACTGTCTACATTTGGTTGAAAAATTATTTGTATAAATAACACATGTTGTCTCATAACTTCGAAATACGACGATAGACAGACGCGTTGGATATGGACGTCTCCGTACCGTGTTTCCGTGTAGTGGACTGGCAGCTCAGTGGTTCAGTTGCTCGCGACCAGCCGTAGCGAGCGGTCGCTTCGCACTTTCCTGCTGTATTGTGTGGTTAAGCGCCTACGGAGTAAATATAAGCAAGTGTAGGGAAATTCAAGAGTCATTGAAGTTAATCAATTCGTTCGAAAATTCTCGTTTGCGTATGGATATGTGCGTCCAAAAGCATTCGAAATTGATGAGTGGTTAAATAGTTAAATTGGACTGCGAGATGAAAGTGTGTATGGTATCCAGGCGGACTTCCTTGCTAATGTTATATACGTCAAGCTACGAGATGAAGAAGAATGCCTCCGAATTTTGAGGGAAACATCTACATCTACATCTACATCTATACTCTGCAAACCACAAATACTGTGGGTGGCAGAGGGTGCTAAGCACCAATCCTAATTCTGCGCATTCCAATCCCAAACAGATCGAGGAAAGAAGGAATACATAAATGAATCAGTACGGCATCTTATTTCTCTAATCTTATCCCTCCTGTCATTGCGACCTAAATAGGTTGGTGGAAGAAAAATTTCGTTGCACTCGTAACTTAAAGATTTTCGCATATTCTCCAGCAAATTCAAACGAAAACGACGTCGTCTGTCCGCCAAACAATCCCAGCCCAACCCACGAATCAGCTCTGTGACACTTACGTAAGGACTGTAACTAGCAGTCACGAATCGAGCTGCTCTTCTCTGTACTTTCTCTAATGTGTCAATCAATCCCCTGCGATACGGATCCCAAATTCCACAACAGTATTCCAAATGCGGACGCACTAGTGTTTTGTACGCTATTTCCTTTGTATGAGCATTACAGCTTCTCAAAATACGTCCTATGAATCGTAGTTTGGAATTAGCTTTTCCTACAACGGAAGTTATGTGCAAGTCCCATTTCATGTTGCTTTGTACTGTTACGCCTAGATACTTCAGGGAATCTACAGTGTCAACAACTGAATTGTTAACTTTGTACTCCTGAGCAAGCGGGGTCTTTTTATTACTTATGTGCATTGCCTTGCACTTTTTACAGTTAAGTGTAAGCTGCCATTCACGGCACCATTCCGAAATAACATCCAGATCGCGCTGAATTTCTAAGCAATCGTCGGAGCACCTCACTTCCCTATAAATAAGTGCATCATCAGCAAAAAATCGCATCCTGCAATTAACGTTGTCACCGAGATCGTTTATAAAAATTAAGAAAAGAAGTGGTCCTATTACACTTCCTTGAGGAACGCCCACAGTAACATCTAGTTTAGAAGAGGCTTCTCCGTCTACAACGACATACTGTGACCGACCAGTTAGAAAATCGCGTATCCATTCGCAAATCTGATCAGATATACCGTACGCTCGGATCTTCACTAAGAGTCGGTTGTGTGGTACAGAGTCAAAAGCTTTCTGAAAATCCAAGAAAATAGCATCAACTTGTGATCCCGCATCAATAACTTTCATTACATCATGCGAAAATAGAGCCAGTTGCGTTTCACATGATCGGTTCTTCCGAAATCCGTGTTGGTATGCTGTAAGTAGCTCGTTTTCATCTAGAAATTTCATAACGTTAGAGCATATGACATGCTCCAGAATTCTACTGCAAACAGATGTTAGCGATATCGGACGATAATTCCTAGGATCTCTCCGATCGCCTTTGTTGAAAACGGGAATCACCTGCGCAATTTTCCAGTCAGAAGGTACTTTTCTTTCCTCTAAAGATTTACGAAATATATCTGACAGAAATGGTTCTATTTCTTCCGCGTATTCCGAAAATACTCTTACTGGTACACCAACGGGACCCGGCGCTTTCACCAACTTCAGGAGCTTTAATTGTTTTATGATACCTACACTATCTATTTGTACTGGATCCATTTCAAATTTTACACGCCGTGGAAAAACGGGAATGTTTTCCGTGTTTTCGTCAGTGAAGGAATTTTTAAATTCGGCGTTAAATACGGTAGCATTGTCGCGGCTGTCATCAACTTCCCGACCGTCTTTTAGTAGAACTGGCATATTGTTGTCACAACCACCTATTTTTTTTTACATACGACCAAAATTTCTTTGGATTTTCAATAAGGCTCTTGGAAAGTGAGTTGCATCGAAAGTCATTGACCTGTCCTCTTGTCTCAGCTAGTTTTTCTAAATCACTCCTATACATCGTCCTTCTTGAGCGTGCATGAATCTTCCTTTGCTTTTTAAGTAACCTTTTAACTTCACACGTATACCACGGGGGATCGTTCCCGTCCCTGATTGTCCTTTTCGGTATATGTAAGTCCATACCTTCCCCCACTATATTTATGAATCGTAGCCACATCTCTTCAACCGAGCCTCTTCCTTCTACAAAGGTAATGTATTTATCCCTCAAAAACGTTCTTAAACTCTCCTTTGGGGCCTTTTCGAACCTGTAAACGACCCTTTCTTTTTTCTTTTTGTGCTCGACTGTTAATTTTACTGTAGCAATTACAGCTTTATGATCACTTATTCCCGTGGTGGTAGAAATGTCCGTAAATAATTCAGGCCTATTTGTAACGAGAATATCTAAAATGTTTTCGTTTTCGTTGTCGCACCGCGTTGGTTCAGTGACGAGTTGCTCAAAATTAAGATCTGAGAAAAGGTAGAGAATAATCTCACAGGATATCTAATCCCTGCCACCAGTAACGTGGGCGTAATTACTCCAGTCAATATACGGCAAGTTGAAGTCGCCTCCTAGTATTATTCCATGATCAGGAAATTGACGAGCTATATTACTTACGTTATTTCTTAAGGCCTCAGCAACACCTACATCTGCATCTGGTGAACGATAGAAAGACCCTATTACAAGTTTTTTCCTAGCTACTTTTAGTCTAATCCATAGGATTTCACAGACCGTATCAATATTTATTTCGTTACACAAACAGGTGTTTGCGAACAGCTATAAATACACCACCTCCATTTGAATGTAACCTATCCTTACGGAAAACATTCATGCTATGGTTAAAAATTTCTGCTGAACTTATATCCGGTTTTAACCAGCTTTCAGTACCTAATACTATATCAGCTTCTGTGCTACTAATAACGCTTTCAAGCTCAGGCTGCTTATTACAAACACTTCTACAGTTTATAACGAGTACTTTTAACGGTCGAGATTGATTTTCGCTACCCCTAACATATGGTGCCGAATTTAATTGGGCTGCCCGTGACTGTAATCCCAGTTTCGGGTCTTCCTCCCACAGGCTAAAAAATCCCCCAATGCACTCCACACAGGCCCTGCCACCCGTGTAGCCGATTCACGCGTGTAGTGCATACCTGATCTATCCAAGGGAACCCTACACGATTCGACCCCAGGGCGAAGATCAAGGAATCTGCAGCCATGATTATCGCAGAAACGACGCAGTCTCTGGTTCAGACCCTCGACTCGGCTCTGAACCAGAGATCCACAGTCAGTTCTATCGACAATACTGCAGATGGTTAGCTCAGCCGAAATCTTGCAGTCATCAACCACAGAGCTCACCGTATGAGCAAGCCGCCGGAAGGAAGAGAGGATACCCTCCGACCCAAGGCGGCAAGCATCATTGGTGCCGACATGAGCTACAATCCGCAGCTGGCTACATCTCGTCCGCTCAATGGCATCCGGGATGGCCTGTTCCACATCATGGATCAGACCGCCCGGAATGCACAAAGAATGGACATTGGACTTCATCCCAGACCTGTTCACCATGTCCCTAAGGGGCTCAATGAAACGCCTAACGTTGGAGCTACCTATCACCAGAATTCCCTTCTGTGATCGCCCAGACCTAGCGGGCGGGGGGACTGGCAACTCGCTGATTGACGATTGTGGATCTGAATCAGATCCAGACAACACATCAAACCTATTGGAAAGTGGTACAGGCTTGGCCTCCTGGGATTCAGACCTGTACTCCTGCCCCCGCATGCGGCGTCGACGTCCGGAAACCACGCGCCAGACACCATCAGGTGACCGCCGCACAGGCCCCGAAGTCTCAGCCTGGACTGCAGGTACGATATTTGCAGGGGAGAACCTGTGACAACACCTGCTTCGTCAGGGTCACCCCTTCCACATCTGCTGCAGTCACCTAAGGCAGCTTCCATCCTCGTAACTTTCGTTAGCAAAAGCTGCAAACTGAGCGCGAAGATCAGCCACCTCAACCCGCGTCTGCACACAGCAGTCACAGTCACAGTCCCACAACACTTTAAATTATGTAAACATATGGCGACACTCGTCACGACGGTTGCTGGGGACCAACTAGCTACTGCTCAGCGACGACAGAGGATATTCAAAGATAATATCTACCTACAACACTTTAAACTAAAATACTCAGAAAATGCGGCACTTGACTCGACGGTTGCTGGAACTCAACTATCCCCTCCTCTGCGACGACAGAAGATATTCAAAGATAAAATCTAATTACAACACTTTAAAATAAAATACACAGAAAAGGTGGCACTTGACTCGACGGTTGCTGGAACTCAACTATACCCTCCTCTGCGACGACAGAAGATATTCAAAGATAAAATCTAACTACAACACTTTAAAATAAAATACACAGAAAAGGCGGCACTTGACTCGACGGTTGCTGGAACTCAACTATCCCCTCCTCTACGATGACAGAAGATATTCAAAGATAAAATCTAACTACAACACTTTAAAATAAAATACACAGAAAAGGTGGCACTTGACTCGACGGTTGCTGGAACTCAACTATACCCTCCTCTGCGACGACAGAAGATATTCAAAGATAAAATCTAACTACAACACTTTAAAATAAAATACACAGAAAAGGCGGCACTTGACTCGACGGTTGCTGGAACTCAACTATCCCCTCCTCTGCGACGACAGAAGATATTCAAAGATAAAATCTAACTACAACACTTTAAAATAAAATACACAGAAAAGGCGGCACTTGACTCGACGGTTGCTGGAACTCAACTGATAAATAGAAACCAACGGAGAAAGAAAATTCGTACACAGCAATGGCGAGGTAACCAACGTTTCCGTATCACATGCTGGTCTGGGAATAAGACACGTAAAAATACATAATGTTCCTTTCGAAATCAGTACAGATATCATACGAAAAGCTTTGGACAAATTTGGAACAATCATGAGCGCAACCTCTGATAAAAGATGCGGTAGCAAAAGATTCGTTGTAGACAGCGGCATTAGAACCGTGAAAATAGATCTGAAGTGCCACGTACCATCCTATGTAAACATTGCTGGATTTAAAGCACTCGTTATTTACGACGAACAGCCGCGTACGTGTGTGATATGCAACTCCAACGAACATCTCAAGGCTGAAACCACCAAGAAGAGACCTCTGCAGTTACCATCTGAGCGTTTGGTCCCCGATACATCTTTCAGTGGAGAACCCTTAAAAGCATCATATGCTCGCATGGCAAATGGTAATTCCTCAATAAATAGAAACATAAATGATGAACATACTCTCAGAATGGAAACGGATGTCCCGTCGAACATCAGAATGGAAACGGAGAATCCTTGCAATGTTGAAGCAACTTAAGAACCACCGAAGGAAAAAGAGAAAAACTATACAATAGTACAAGGAAACAACAAAACCGCTGAACTACATTCACTGGAAATGCAATCAACTGAGAAAAAAGAAATCAAGAAAAATGTTAAAAAACTTCCTGTGACAACGCCATCACCAGAGGAAAACGAAACTAAGCTGATGGAAGAACGCAAGCATGAAAACTCACCCAACACCAAAAGACCAAGACTTAATAAAAGGGGAGTTGATTTAATAGCGGAAGAATTGGCTGAAAAATCCAGAAAAGTTACTGCCATACAAAGGGAGACAAATACTGCTGAAACCGCCCAAAGTGCAAATTCCGATAAGGAAGGCAAAAACGATGAAAATAAGACCAGCGAGATACTTGAAATAGAAAACGTCTGTGGAAACACTAAAATATTTTGGTCGGACGACATCCCTGACATAGAAAAAGAGGATATTCCAAGCGAACAAGAAGTATGAGCAAGGTCTTAATTGTTATTAAATTAAAAAAAAGAGGTGCGCCATGTCATTACTGAGTTATATTATTAAATTATAAATTGTTTGTAAATAAATTTATATTTTATTTATAGTATAGGTCTTCCAGCACAGTAGTTTGTGTAGAACGGGGTAACTATAAGTTAGTTTAGTAATTTCATGTTGCGAGAGTTGGCAGTACTGTATGGTTGTGTTGGCGCGGAAGGAACAAGCCAATATGGCGAGAGAGACTGTTTTTGGCTAGCATAGGGTGATCATGTGGAGAAACTGATTTCGGCTAGCGTGATGCAAATATGTACAGAATATTGTTTCAGTGAAAGCATTGTATCTTGTGTGAATTTTTGAGTGTAATAAATTGTGAATTATAGTAAAAGTGTGGCGAAAGTCATTTACATAGCATTATAATATCCGTTGCGCAAATTGAGAGATGATTGAGGTTTTTGTAATAAAAGTTACTTTATATTAATACAAACGGCGAGGTGATAGCAACTACCGCAAAAAGGCATATTAGGGCCAAGTGCCAGTAAAGCGGGCTATCAATCTTTCTTGTCGCAGTCTAAATAATGGATAAGGAGGACCTCGCAGCCCCCAATTTTTGAAAATAATTACAGGATTTAATATTCTACTCAACTCGGGCCCAGATGTTGGTTTGGGCACGGCAATACTGCTGAGAGAAGGAATAGAGTTTAAAAAAGTTGCAATGTTAGAAAACGGACGCGGTTTGGCTTGTTCAGTGGATGACACCCACATTATTAATATATATGCACCCTCTGAGAACTTTAAACGAGAGGAAAGAGCAACATTTTACAAATCTGAAATAATGTACCTACTACGCAATCATAAGACAAAGAGAATAATAGGAGGTGACGTCAACTACGTTTTGAAACCAGCTCACCAAATACCCAACTACAACTCCAGTAATGAATTAAAAGAGATAGTAAATAAATTACGTCTAATAGATGCTTGGGAAAAGAAATATCCATCTAAAACAGGTTTCACATTTTTATCCAACACCTCAGCAAGCAGATTGGACAGATTCTATGTCACTGAAACGCTGCAAGATCAAATACAAAATATAGAGATCTGGCCAATTCACTTCTCAGACCATCATGCCGTACAAATTAAAATAATCCTACCGAGACAACTGATATATAAACACCCAGGATGCTGGATATTAAATACTTCAATCTTGAAATGTGATGACCTTAAAAATGAGGTCCGTGCCCAAATCCAAACAGCATTGCGTAAAACTGGCAACTATGCAAACAAAATTTCATGGTGGACGAACTGCCTCAAACCAAGGATCCAGTACAGCCTAAAAAATTATTCTCGTGTCCAGAAAAAATGGTAAGACGATACTAAAGAATTTTATTACCGATGTTTAAGAGACCTCTACACTGATCATCTGACTGCTATGAAAAACATTCAAAAAATCAGGAAAATAAAGGCGAAAATAACAGAGATTAAAAGGAAACAGTTAGAAGGTCTAAAGCTTAGATCGAAAGACATTACTACTCAAACGCTAAAGAACCGTGAAATGGCGTACGTATACCATGTATTGGCGGAACAGTGAAAAGGGAAAGCAAGGACCATTACTAAACTGACATCTGAATCAAATGAGCTGCTGATAGACCAGCAACAAATAACATAATACCTCCATAGATTATATACGGAGCTGTACAGTAGAAAAGAAGTTAACACGCTCGAATCGGAAAAAATATTGGAACATGTAGATAATTCAATCACTGAAGAAGACAACCAACTTCTCCTTGAAGACATCTCCGTAGAAGAAATATGGAGTTCAATAAAGAGGAGCAAAAGAAACAAAAGCCCCGGCATAGACGGCATTCAAGTAGAGTTTTATGCGACGTTTTGGAATGAAATCAAGAAACCACTGACTGATGTCTTCAATGAAATACTAAATATAGTGACAATCCCAAAAGAATTCAAGGAAGGCCTGATTGTGTTAATCCCTAAGTGCCATAAACCTAACAACGCCAACGAATTTAGGCCACTTTCCTTGCTAAACACTGACTACAAAATCTTTACCAGAATAATAGCAATCAGAATAAAAAACAATATCAAGAAAGTAATAGGCGAACACCAAGCGTGCACGGGAAAATCACGGTCGATAATACACACGCTGATGGACATCAGAGACACCATGACTGCAGTGGAGGCAGCAAAATGTCGAGTAGCAGTCCTCTCCGTAGACTTCCAAAAAGCGTTTGACATGGTTAGTCATGAGCACATTTACAGAACACTAAAAACCATGGGCTGCAATAGTACCTTCATAAAATTATTAAAAAGTATCTTAGGAGGTGCAACATCACGAATGCTGATCAATGGAAGATTATCTAGGCAAATAGAAATAAACAGATCAGTTAGACAGGGATGCCCTCTGTCTATGGATTTATTTTCTCTCGCAATAGAACCACTAATATGTTTGAACCGCCACCTGGAAGGAATCATCATAAATGGGAAAAAAATTACCACCCGAGCATATGCAGACGACGTCACTGTGTTGATAAAAGACAATAATGAGCTAAAAATCGTGGAAAGTATACTAGAATCATACTGTAAAGCGTCGGGCGCAGAAATCAACAATAAGAAAACAAAAATAATGAACATTGGGCGAGGTATTAACGAAATGAAATCCAAATGGACAGAAGTAAAGAAGATGAGAATACTTGGCATTGACTTCACTCCCAGCATTCAGAGCATGATGCCGCTAAACTGGAAAGAAATACTGCAATCTGTCAGAGCATTACTCAACAACAATAAAATAAGAGAATTGAACATGATTAAAAATGTAAGATTTGTAAACTCCATTGCACTATCAAAGGCATGGTACACTTCACACATCTTGCCCATTCCCAACGAGATATCAAAGAATATAGAGTCGGCAATAGGATGGTTTGTACAGCAAGGGGAAATATTTAAAATAAAGTTTAAAACCCTGACTCTACCACTCAGCAAAGGAGGTCTCGAGCTACAAGATATTAAATATAAATCTCTTGCTATATTTATAAAAGACATGTTACGGAACTGGCAAAAATATCCAGACAGCATAACCGCATATTTAATAAATCTACTACTAACCGCCAGTACAGAACCACCGATCGACATACGCCACATCTACCCGACGATGATGCAATTCCGGACATTTATTATTGAGTACAGTTATATATATAACAAGATTCGGAATATATCTGCCACAAATAACAAAGAAATACACAAAATATGACCACCCATTCTGTCTCTTCTTCCTGTAAGCTTCTTCCATAAACTTCTTTTCTCACCCATCACTTCCAAAACTCGTTCGTTTCGTGCTTTATCCGTCCACTTAATTTTTAGCATCCTTCTATAGCACCACATTTCAAATGCTTCAATTTTCCTTCTGTCTGGTATTCATAAAGTCCATGCTCCACTGCCATAAAGTGTGGTGCTCCACACATAGTATTAAAAAGTTCTTTATAAGTTCTAGATCAATATTTGAAACTAAAAGATTTCTCTTTTTCATGAAGGCTCTTTTCGATATCGCTATTCTGCTTTTAACATCATTCCTGCTTCGGCCATCAGTTGTAATTTTACTTCCTAAGTAGCAAAATTCACTAACTTCTGCTGTCGCATCTGACCCTATTTTTATATTTAATCTGCTAGTATTGTTATCATTTCTGCTACATCTTATCACATTTGTCTTGCTTTGGTTTATATTTAGTCCAAAATAATTCTTCCGTATTTTGTTCATGATATTCAATAACTTCTCAATATCCTCAAACAGTTCTGCTAAGAAGACAATGTCATAAGTAAATCGTAGCGTACTGATTTTTTCTCCTTGAACATTTATGACACATTTAAATCTTTCTTTCACTTCCTTTATTCCTTATCATACATACGTGTGAAATATTAACTCGGATAGACTATAACCTTGTCTCACACCCTTTTCAACTGATGCATAGCTCTCATAATTCTCTACTTTTATTATAGCCACTTGGTTCTTAAAAAAGATTGTAAAGTATCCTTCTATCTCGCTATTTTAGACCTGACTTCTCTATAATTTTGAAAATCTTGTCCCACCTAACTTTATCAAAAGCTTTTTCTAAATCAACAGACGCTGCAAAAGTATCTTTGTATTTCTTTATCCGCTCTTCAAGTATTAATATTAACGCCAGAATTGCTTCTTTTGTACAAGGGTTTTTTCTAAACCCAAACTGATCTTCACTTACTATCTCTTCTACTACCCTTTCCTTTCTTCTGTATATTATTCTAATCAGAAGTTTTGAGGCATGTGATGTTAGACTTATAGTGCGTTAATTCTCACATCTGTGAGTTTGCGCTTTTATGGATTTATGGACAAATTGTGAAGTTACTGTAAGAGTACAAAAAAAGAACTGCATAATTTAGCAATATACGAATTATTTCTTAATGATATATATTTAACTAAAGAGTAATGAAAAAGGAGCCTACGTGTCCTGAATACGTAATACGAACTGGATAACTTACGGCCAGATACTATGCTTTAGCTTTATTTCAGAGAAACTTAGTAAACCCGACATATTTTCAGCAGAAGCAGCTTTGTGAATTTCAGTTAGAGCTATTGAAATCAGCTATTACGGATTCCACTTCATACTACAGCAACTTCTTAAATACATCTTAATTTACTGTATAGGGCGCTAATGACCCCGTCGTCAACGCGCCCTTAAATTCAAATATCAACAACAACTTAATTTACTGTAGAAAAACTTTTGTTTTTTTGTTCTGTTACCAGAGTGAACAGAGAAAGTGTTTGTTATGTTTATTTTTGTCGTATGGCTAACCAACTAATGATATACATATAAGTATATACAATATGTACAACGACAAGAAAGTTGATAGCATTCACAAATCGAAGTTCAGTTGTTACAGCCATACTATGAAGAAAGTTGTTTTACTGAAAACATCTTGAAATGATCCATCGTACTTCCTTAGAGGGCATGCTTTGATGACGTACTCCACACTCTGCGAAGGAGATCCACAGTCACAGACAGGAAATTCCTGAAGTACCCACTTATAGTGTGTTTGGTAAGTAAACACTAGTTTCAGATCTTTCATATTGGGGGAAAGCGACTACTTCATTACAAAGTTAACAGAATAAAATTTATGATAATTTTGAATTGCTTAATCATCACAAATCATAACCAAGTTAATTGACATGTTATCAGGCTGGATGGGATACAGTGGAAACAAGGTTCACAATCTGATGAAAATATTTACTTATAAAAATGAACGTTTCATTTTACGGTAACAAGCAATGACTGGTTTTCTTTAGAAAGAATTTACGCGGAGCGTGGTGGATAAATGGTTAATGTTCTGGCTTCGCATTCAGGAGGACGCCGGTTGGAATCCCCGACTGGGCATCCAGATTTCATGGTTCCTCAAATCATTCCAGGCGTATGCCGGGATGCTTCCTTCAAAAGATCATGACCGAATTCCTTCCCGTTCCTTGTCCCCAATCCCATCCCGCCCAAAAAAAAACAAAAATGAATTTAAAATATAATTCACTGATCGTAAAGTTTCTCAGCAAAGCAAGATTTAAAAAGTATGTGTGGTTACTAGGGCGAAGTTTCTGTCTCCGGAATCATTGTTACCATTATAGCGAAATTGTATTATCCAGGGGGGCTCAATGAATGCTTCGCATATGACGGTGAGGTCACTGTTCACTGGTGCCTGGCAGTTGTATTTTCCCTGGAAGCAGGCAATACGAGAATGCTCTCTTCACCCCTCGATGCCGTACTCGAAATCTTTGTTCACACATTTTGGCTGATTCTGCCAATCTCGTTTTTTTTTTTTTTTTATTCTTTCTCTACTAACAGGAAATCGTCTTCACAATATAATTCTCTGGAGTTTCGCCACTGCGTTCAGCTACCTACTTTTATTAGTGGGTCGTAAATTATGATTTCTTGTGACAACGGAGCGCGCTGGTTTTGACGCCGCCGTCCGAGCTGGCTACAAAAAAACAATGCGAACACGCACAAAAGTTGTACGTGGGGGTACTTTACAAATAATATGAGTTGTCGATAATCTAGCTGACAGATTGACAGCGTTACCGCCTGTTTGGAAAGATCATGTATATATTTCCCGCCATCCTACGCCAGATTCTACCCCTTTCAAATATCTGTAAAGCAGATTACCTGCTGTACTAAAGTTGTAGAGAGATCTGAAGCATTGCAATTTAATTTGATATAAAACACCATAGGGTAGTCAAAAATGTGTGATTGTAAACTACTTTTTTGCCTATGGCTTTACGCAGCTTCTTCGTCATTAGAGCCGGGAAAGGACTTGGGGATTGGAATGGGAAGAAATTCGGCCATGGTCTTTTGAAGAAAACATCTCGGCATTCGCCTAGAGTGATTTGGGGAATTCTTGAAAAACCAAAATCTGTATGCCCGACGGAAATTCGCCCCCGCGTCCTCCCACATGCGAGGCCAGATAGTTATGGCTCACCCACCATGTTCGGTGCAAACTACCTATGCTTGATGATCATACGTGAGCGTAGGGTTCAAAATAAGCTGGAAGTGAGGGAGGAATTCGTGGGTAACCACAACTCAAAGGCAGTGAAACGGGGTATGTCTCTTTACAAACTATGCGCTTAATTTGGTAGTTGGGCTTTGTGGTTTACAAAAATTATTGTTTGTGTGATTGAATTTTATAGTTACTTACTTTCAGTAAATTGCATTTAATACCATTATTTTCAAAAGTATTCCCATATCCAGAATATACTTTCCTTTTCCTGTCCAAACATATAACAGCCGTATAATGAAGCTCCTTTAAAGACCTTGGTCGCATATCTTGAGAAGTAGTTAGAACGGTCACTTGTACTAAACTCAAATTGCTTCTTATGAATACAGAATACAAAAGTCCCTTAAGAGATATCTGTAGTACCAGTAGCTTCCACTGTCCACGTAGAGGTGAACAAGCTATCCAGTTAAATTTCTTTTGCTGCATTGTGGAACTTCGTTGGTTTCCTGTTTCAGGTTATAGCGCCATATTTTCGTCAATAGTTTAAGAAATTTCTTATTTCCACTAAACAGAACTTTCTCTTTTGGTTTTGATATAGCATTATTCCTCGTTCAGGTCATTAGAGGATTGCATACAAGAAATGGGCAGGAATTCGATAATCGGTTTTTTCCAAGAATCGATCTGGCATTTCCCTGGAATGATTGAAAGAAACTACGGAAATCCGAAGTTGAATGACCGGATAAGGATTGAACCCACTTCTTCCCAAATACCAGAACCGAGTGTTACTAATCACCAATCATGCTCAGTTTTTACAAAACCATTTCATGTTCTAAGAATGCAAGTGGTTATCAAAATAAAAATTTGTCCATCTATCTATTGGTTTGCTCCGGTATCATGCCTGAACGACAGGAAATTTTTAAAATATTCTTGTGCGTTAAGGGACCGTGCATACATTGCACACAAATTTCATGGCTTTATTACCCTTCTCTACTCCTTTGTATCACGCCATGTCACACGTCGTGGATCCTCCCACCGCACCCTCCGTTGACGAGTGACGTAATTTACGGATGCTGTACATGATTACGGCAACATCAGGAGAATTAACCAAGTTTGTTTGCGGAATGAGGCAGTCAGACGCATAAAATTACGGAAGTAGTTACGAGATTTAAGATTCCCGCTCGAGTCTAAGAGGCGTACCAAAAATACTTCCCGGATAGAGCGGTCTAGTGCCACGGTGGTTAAGGCGTCTGACTAAAAATCGAAAGGTCCTCGGTTCGAATCCCTGTTTCGGCGGTGATTTTCAAAGGCCATTAACCCGACCTTCACCTAGGGCACAACTCGCTGGGTAACCGAATGTGATGGGTTAAAAGCTCTGACCTCGCATTCGGGACGATACCGGTTCACATCCCTGTCCGGGCATCTAGATTTGAGTTTTTCAGTGTTTTTCCCAAAATCACTCTGGGATGATTCATTTACAAGGCCATGGCCGATTTCCTTCCCGATCCTTGTCCCCAATCCCATCCCACATCTAATGACCTCGACGTCGACAAGGCGTAAAGCCATAAGTAAAAAAAAAAAAAGGTTTTTTGGGCTGCACATTCCAGCTACAGTTTAACGTTGAATCCGAGCCATGGAAACGTTCTCGCGAAAATCTCATTACACAGCAAGCATTTTTTTTTTCTAGCTTTAGGCCTCGTCAACGTCGAGGTTTTTAGAGGTGGGAAAGGACTGGGAGCAGGGATTGGGACGTGGGATGAAATTCCGGCATAACATTTTGAAGGAACCACTCCGGAATTCGCGTGGAGTGATTTAGGGAAACCATGGAAAACCCAAATCTGGATGGCCGGACGGGGATTCGAACCCGATTGCAAAGCCAGAGCATTATCGAGACAAGCGGTGGATGAACAGTTGCCTCCGTGCCTACAGACGGACGATACCATGTGAAAGTCAATGAGAGACAGACATGTCTGTGCGGTCAATGATGGGATATTTGGCGATTCGTGTGGCTCTACTCACAATACAGCATCGCCGTCAGCGGTTTACCTGGGCTAGCAAAAATGTTAATCAACTCTAAGAAGGTAGCTTAGTTGAATGAGTCATATTTCCAGCTGGTACTCGCCAGGGATTGGGGTTGATTTCTAGTGAGATACGGATCCAACTTAACAGCTAAGCAACTTACAGGTTGGTGGTTCCATAATTGTAGGGGGCGTATCTACTTGTCATGTTCTGACCAAACTAAACTGGTCTTTGCCAGCATACCGCTGCGTTTAACTGTTGGAAGTGTTTTTACAGCACTTCTTGTACACCGCTAACAGTGGGAAATTCCAGGATGATGATGATACATGCTAATGGACACAGATTTTGTGTGACTGATTTCGGGAACAGTCTGGACAGTTGCACCACTTGACTTAGCCACCAATGTGTCCATACATGAACCCATGGACCATATTTGGGAAATGATAAAGCCATTCGAGTATGATCACATGATTATGAGCAGCTATCTAGACAAAAAGAATACAAATCCACCCTGGATCGTTTCGCAAGCCAGTTAAATCCAATCCACGTAGAGTAGCAGCATTTCACCTAGCTACAGGAGGACCCACAAGTTATTAGAGGGTTATGCCACGACCTCTACTTATCAGTGTAAGCCCTAAGAAGAAACAACTTTTTATGGCATATTTCAACACTAATTTCGAGGGAGAGAGGGAATATTGCCATGATGGAGTTGATAATTAATCCTTGTGGATATTTTTTCTGAAATGCAACGAGCTCCTGTTTTATCAGCTAATATATCTCGTTATTAGAGGGCATTATAATCGGATTCCACGTTAAACTGTGGGTCCCCTGCATCCGGTAGGATTGCTGGATTAGGTTAAGGCGGCTACGACAAGGGCGGAAGGCGCAGCCACTAGAAACCCTTTCACGAGGTCATTACAACCACACGGCATTATTATACTTAATACAACATTATGGAGTCTAAACGTCACTTTTCATAATAAAGACTGCCGATAGTGATTTTAACTGTGTACTAGGGTTGTAAAGGAAGTCATCTTTGAGAATGCGGATACTGATGCGGATGTTTAGTACTTGACATCCGCGGATGCGAATGTTTTGCGGAACCGAATGCGGAGGCTTATAAATAAATTTATAATCATTTAGATTTTAATATTTTATCAAAATAAATTTAAAATCAAAATAAATACAGATTTTATGCCAAATTTTATCTGTTTTCATAAGTAAAGTCTATATCCATAAAATACTGCCATAAGGATTAATTTTTTGCTTCATGTTTTAACAAGAAAAAAGTGGGTTTATTTACATAGCTAATCACACGTCTAAATATCAATATCATATGAACTTTGCGGAGTTGGTGGAGCGACTAATTGAAGTGCCAAGCACAAGGCCACGCAGCAGGACATCGAAAGTTCGCTTTGAACAGAAAAATAATAATAAGAAGAACGCTCGGTTCCGCCTACCCACCGCATTGACAGAACAACTTGAAAGGGGTTACAGGACTACATGTAGGACGTTTTGGATGTTGTTGGATTCCCAGGAAACCAAAATAGGTCCTTGCTGTGCAACTAGCTATGAATATTGGAGGAAGCTATTGGAGGAAACATCCTACGATTGTGCGATAAGGACACACGGTGTGCCGCGAAAAAGTATGAGTTGAAAGGATTGATTGGAACATTTTGTTGGACTCCTTCTATTAGTGTGAATGGATAGTTCTACACGGATGTCCTGTAAGTTGGACCGTGAATAGGCCACTTTACTTTACAAGCAAATTCAAACGTGTAAATTCGTCGCTTAGGTAATAACACCGTTCAGTTCATTGTTACTTTTATTAGAAGACTAGATGACCCGGTGAACTTCGTTTCACCTACATCATATATGTATAATGTATTGAGATGGTAACACCGATCAAAAACTCTTTATTGTCACGACTGTACAACAGTGTCTCTTTTGTGCACGTCACGGTTTATGCAGTTGTTCTACTACAGACACTTATGTCAACCAATAAGGTGCCTACAATTTTTTTTGGTGTCTAATATAATATGCATTGCCCGTTTTGAAAAAAAGTGGATCGAGCGGCAGTACAACTGATGTTTATGTCCTAGTTGTTATAACATTTTGTTACGTTGTGACGAATGTAAAACAATAATAATTTTAATTTTTACGGCTATGTTTTAGTAACAACACCACACATACATTTCACATACACCCACACGCACACCCTCACACACATTCAGTATACTATATCTTACACTGTTTTAATTTCGATCGGTCACTAAACGAAATTTCCTAACAATTCAAATGAATACAAAATTTTTGTCTACATTAAATGCAACACAGTAATACACTTAATCAATTTAAAGCTTTCTGATGACCTATATTTTTGCGGTGCATAAATATATAAAGATGATGGTTTTCCGATGCGCTAGCAAGCGATGTATAATTGTCCATGCGCGAAACAGGGAAACTCCAAGTTGATTACGAAAACTTTCAACGACTGACCTTGCGATTTATTTATGGTCATCGCAAAGGCGAAATTATAGACGCTTAAAATCAAATGGGAAATCTGTTGGATTCATCGGTATACGCGGGATCAAGACATCCTCTCTTTTGTATTTTCCCTTGATGATCTTGGTCTCGATCACATTATTCATTAGCTTTTTCACAACCAGTCTCATTCCATTGCACAGTGGAGGTTGATTAATGTTACGCACAACTGATCCTACTTTTAATTGAAAATTGTGAGGTGGTAGTCCAGGCAATTCCAGTGAATTTAAAACCTCTGTGGGGTAGTTTACTAAATCATCCAGGTTTGTAACTGTATCAACTGATTTGTAAGAAAACAACTCTCCTGGGTCGCATTGAGATCATTGACATCTTTGGTTTTGGCCGCCAGTATTGCCCGTTCACTCAGCCAATTATGGTTACTGAACTGTTGTTCTATGTCCGTAAAAACACGCTGAATAAGCTCGTCTTTTGAGTCGGTGAAGTGACAGAAATGCGTGGGTAGTGTAATTAATCCGGTCGAGGTGTCAACTGAGACTTTACCATTTGCAATATCTAATAACTGCTTCGAAAACACAAACGCAGTTTGATCTTGTTGCAAAACCACTCCCGTGTTAGTTGTTAAATGGAGTGTCTTTACATTGCGCCACAAATTAGTCGATTTTAGGCATGCTTTTAGTTCGTCAGTTGATCGGGTAATAATTGGAAGAGTCTGACGAAAATCATCTGACAACAGAATCATGGCTCCACCAAAAATGTTTTGGTAGTCACGAAGATCTTTTAACGTTCCGTCCAGTGCCTCCAGTGACCTCTTGAGGGCCATCGTACATTCATCCCAAACGATCAATTTGCATATCTGTAGAATATTCGCCATTGCGCTGTTTTTGGTGATGTTGCAAACTGGTGCTTCGTTGATTTGCATGTTTAATAGTAATTTCAAGGCAGAATGTGCAGTTCGTCCACCTTCTAACAATGTTGCAGCTATTCCAGATGAAGCCAACGCTATTATGCGATCTGATCTTTGGCAACAGCAATGAAATTAGGAACGTTTTCCCAGTCCCCCCGGGAGCATCAAGGAAATAAATTCCACCAGATCCACTGTTTACAGCTTTAATCAAAGTATCGTACACAATTCGTTGTTGGTCATTCAATTGCGGAACATTTGAACAAACTGTTTCGGTCGATACTTCAGTATCGTACTGTTGTTCTCTTTGTATCTCGTGGTTAAATGCATCGCGCATAGGACGATTGGGTGATGTCATGCCCAAACACGATAATACTTTATTTGCCACCAATAAACAAATATCTTCTATCATGATTAATGTCTCATTGTAAATTTCTGTAGTATAGGATTCAAAGTTTGACAACGCACATGATGCAACACATCCTCAGACATGTCATCCATATATTTCATCCACAAATCTTTCGGATTCGAGGGGAAACATGTCGATATTATAATCACAAACAACGGGCGAATTTGATGAGGCGATGAGAATATGACAGATTCCTTGAGCGTATTATCCCAATGCGAACCGTTATCGAGCAATTGTAATAGTTAACATGCCTCACGGTATGTCGCACACAGATGTCCATCAACTGCTCTCAGTTGTTGAAACGATGTCGGACCATGAACATTCACCAACAACAATTAAAGATAATAACATTCATCGTTAATTGAATGAACTGTGTAGATGCGACATAAAGAGCATCTGAGGCAAATACATTTGGGTGTCCTTCAACTGGTGTTCCTTGTTTCCGATGCTGAAACGATTTTGATGATGCCTTCCAAGTGTAATAGCGTGGCATATCAGCATACAGCAAAGTGCGTGCGAAAACATGTGTTTGACAAACTGAGAAGAAACTTGTTAATGTTGTCGATGGTGGACGTGCCGCCCTATCCGCCGCGTTCTCATGATGAACTGCCAAATGGACTACTGTAGGGTGTCTTTCGTGGATCGCAAATGAAAATATATGCCAAATAGCTTCGTTGCTTCTTATATAGCGACCCATCTGATACCGAGATACTTCATCATTTGCATTTGTTACAGCGAAGATGGCCATGTCGCTACCTTTGTTAACATATTTACAGGGGCGGATCCAGGATTTTAGTTTGGGAGGGGCTTGAGCGGACTTTGGTTTTGGGGAGGGGGCTTGGTTTGAGTGAATTTTGGCTTGGGGGGGCTTTCCTTCAAGGGTGGCTTGAGTCGGGCATAGGGTAGTATTTACAGTCTCCTCGGGCGTTGAATCCGTAGAGCTAAAAAAAAAAAGGTCTCCAAAATCACAATGTCGGAGGTGGAACTACATACTTTTTTGTGTGTGGGGGGGAGGGCTTGAGCCGCCCTGCACCCTTCCCCTCCCCCCCTCCCCACGTTCCGCCCCTGCATATTAACATATGTACTTTACCGACTTGACAGAGTTACAATATTACTCATTGATGTGAGCTTCAAATGCTTTTAACAATAATGGCGAGTACGACACAATCCAATGATAGTCTACTTCAAAATCTTGTACTTTTACCTTCATAACTACCGATCGCCCACCGTCCGCAACTGATCGTCAACGATACAATGGGTAACGGTCCTTTCCCGTGATGGTTTCAGCAATCACGTCTCTCGGGTATCGCTTGGAGCACTTGCCGTCGACCATACAGGGTGGGTTGTTGTTGAAAACTCCACAAGGTCCATGTATCATTTGTTTAGTCACTACTGCATGCAATTTTGGGTCAACTATTTCATCGGGAATCTCAGCTGAAATTATGGAATCAATTTCATCTGGCCTTAATTTGTCAACTAACCAAACTAATATGTGCGCATGTGGAAGACCACGCTTTTGCCACTCAACAGAGTACATCCAACAATGGACTTTGCCATACACACGATGCTTTATAAATGCTTTATATATAGGCAGTATTTTTCTGTATATTTAATTGTATAGGTGTGCAATTTTCCGTCGAAATCGGACAAAATCTGTGGGTTTGTGTAAATTATGGGGATGCGAAGGGGTTGAGGGGTTTCGTTTTTGGAAAACATATATAGGCAATATTTTTTAATTTGTTTTTAAGTATACGTGTGCAAATCGGACAAAATCTGTTGGGTTGTTTAAATTATGGGGTGTTATGGGGAGGAAGGGATGGTTTTTTGGAAATTTTATTTCTTAGGAACCATCTCTGAAACGCTCTAGACAACTCACCAAAGTTTCACCATAATCGGATGAACGGTTTAGGAGCGCATAGAGCATAAACAAAACTCACATTGATTTCTATATATAAGATTAAATTGTAATTTTTAGTATTTTACTCACAATTTTTCCATTTTTTCTCACTGTTTAAACCTTCCCTGAACTTCCGCAAATAGTTCAAGATCAAAATTAGCCAAATCGGCCCAGCCATTCCCGAGTTTTAACGAGACTAACGAACAGCAATTCATTTTATATATAAGATCGTCAGAAAAAAACAACTACTTTGTTGTTAGCTAAGCGACGATGGGCAGAATCTCTTACAAAAATAAATATATAGTATTTATTAAAATGTAAACAAAACATCCGCCATACATCCGCATTAAAATTTGTGGATGTGAATGCGAAAGCGGATCTAGGATTTCACTCGAAAGTTTCGCACTTGCGGATGCGGATATCCGTTTGATCCCTACTGGGTACCATGTCAGTAATTGAAACTGGTTATTCTTGTTCAGGTGACTAGTCCATTCTGTCTGCCCGCAAGCTAGGATGCGATACAAGATCAATTAATAACCTTCAAAAAAATTTTCCCCCCTGAGAACAACGGAGTCGGGGTGTTTGAAATCTTGAACAACTAATATTCAAATAACCATTGATTTAAAGTGTCCGATTGTGTTAATTGTAGGGAAAAGAATGTTCAATTGCTTCTGTAAACATAAAATGCCAACATAGTTTAAATATTTCCACTAAGCTAAGAATTTCAATTTTATGTGCCTTCTCTTTATAAAATAACTAGCTGACCCGGTCACGCGTTGCTGTGACTCAGTAGTTATTCGAAACTTCCTAATGTAGTCAAATTAATATTCACTGATAAATACAAAAAAGTTTTAGTCGATTTGAAAATTCAAAATTAATTGGAAATGAGTTTCGGGTAGTTGAAATTAAAGACAAACGAACATAAAAAAATTAATTTATATTTTATTAAAAATTACTTCATTGAAAATATATAAAAATTGATATTTAAAAAATGATTTATTTATTGAAATTGCAGTTTTTAAATGAGGTAGATGAAGCTGATTTTTAAACATTTTTAATAGTTATTTTCATTATTTTAAATTGTTACAATTTATAATTTTAATTATCACTAATTGGTGCACAATATTATGGGTTAGCCTGTCTTTTGCTAATACAAATAGGTTTGATGGTTTCCCCACACATAGCTGCCCAAGTCCAAGCCGCAAACGGACATTGTTTGGCCTTGAGACTTATTTGTAGTCCTAGCGAAAGCCAAACGAATAGGAAATTGAAGGCTTTTAAATGGTATTGGAGATTCTGACGGTATCATTGGAATACGTGACACCAGGACGATTTCTCCATTACACTTTACAGTCAAAATAGTTGCTTCAAGAACATTTCTTATGATCCTTTTGATGACCAAACGTGTACCGTTGCATGATCTACGTGGATTCATATTACGAAGAAGAATAATCGGTGAACCAACCTTTAAACCGAAGATTGTGTGGTTTTTAAAACTCAGTTGGAAAATTTATGGCTTAATTTTCATCTAAAATAGTGTCTATTGATTTAAAAGACATCAGATCACCTGGCAACAGTTAATTTCGCCAATGTCAACATTTTTTTATGCCAAAATAGGACGATTACTGAGCCAATTATGATCTAAGTAATTATTTGATATATCTGGGAACACACTCTCCCGGTTACGCGCTGCTGTACGAAATAATATCATTGAACAGTATGGAAAAAAAATTCGAAAGCAGATTTCGAATGTGGCAGGATTCCAAGTTGAGAGGAGAGGAAGAGAAAACACAGTGCAATAATGAAGGAGTACTGGAGAACTGGCCATAACGCAAAGAAGAAAAATGAGAAGCAAGCAAGAAATACTTATACGTTTTTGAATTTATCGTAAAGTTTTCTTCAATGTTATATTCATTTGTGTAATTTCTTTGTCGTTACGTATAATAACACACAAACGATGCACAACAATATAGTATAACTGTAACTCAATACACAGCACAATTAAAATTCAAGAAACACACTTATGGCGTGGAACAGACTGTAGCATAAATAAATCGAAACACAACGCCATCTACTGGATGGTTACCCAACCTGTGACGATAAATTAACACACCGCCATCTGTTAGAAACTTATGGAATTTACTAACCAATGTCCTATAACAAACGTTTAGTTCACAATAATAAATATTGAGGTCAATAATCGAAATAAAAACTATCCTATATTTTAAGTTGGACTAGATTACACACATTAAGCCAAATTCATCAAAATCGGCCAAGTAGTTTCGGAGTTCATTCCGGACAAACATCGTGACACGAGATTTATATATATATATAAGAAGTTATTTGGTAACGTGGAAAGCCTGATGGATGATTTTGGTTCCTGAATACCCTGTGTGAATAATAATTAGGAAACGTAAAACATTTTTTCAAGGCACATATCTCAACATTTGTAGTAACATTATAAAAACAGAATTATGGATTGCAGGCAAGGAATTTAAGCTAGCACCCAACAACACGGAGTTTGGTTCGGGGTTATTTCCCAGGACCGAACCAGCTTTTCTCCTGAATTCCGGATAACGAAGGCGCAGTTCAAAGAAATATGTTACATCCGTATAATTCGGGAAGATTAAAATGCAATGAGGTACTGTAAAAAGCCGAATCCAATTTAAGTTGTAAATAAGAGCACTAATTACACATCAAGCTTCAACTTTACAATCATTTGCAAAAGAGCGTATTTTTAGGTGAAAGAACACATTTTTCTGGTAGTAATATAAAAAATAAAATAAACTGATTATTTTTTCAGAGATTGTTATTCCATAAACGCTTTTGTAGAATTTATAAGTTATTAAAAGCAATTTAAATAAGGTTCCATAAAACATTATTTTGTTCTTAAAAATTTCTTACGTGGTCACTATTTGTGTAGTAATACATTCTCGGTTTTTGCTGTGGTATATTTTGGTATTACTAAAAATGTTCGAAGTAAGAATTTAATCACTTTCAGATAGATATTCTGAATTCACAGGTACATGAACTCTTGAATATGTACATTACAGAAACTGAGGCTGGTATAAGAGCGGTAAACACTACGTCCTGACATTTGGTAGTACACACTTTCAAATCTCGGTCCGGCCATTCAGATTTCGTTTTCCATGGTTTCCCATAACAAGCCCAGACGAATGCCGGCACGGTTCCATCGAAAGGCAATGGTCGAATTCCTTCCCAATCCTTGCGCTCCCCAATCCTCTTCCGGCTCCAATGATCATGACATTGACGTATCGTAAAGCCCGAACAAAAACTTAAATACGTTAATGTAGTGCCAGTAAGTCGGAAATGAATATTACTTCTAAACAAAAGTTAAATAATATTAGCGGAAAGGTAAATCTGGAATGGAGCACTACATATGCCTTTCGCATATTCCTTATGTGTGTTGGAGACATTAAGGTAATTAAAAATGTCTTCACAGCCTCGAACTTTTATTTGAATGTTTCGAAGAAGCTGGGATATAACTGCCCCAGCATTCACCCCAAACGATTTCAGAAAAATTAAAAAAATTAAAAACCAAAATAGGGATTGATTCATTGATATTTCGAAATATTCAAGGATGCTTCAATTCCTATGTCAATTGGACTGATAGATATTTGTAAGTATCCCAGAAAACATTTACTCTGCTACAATTTTAAAATATCAAATATTTTTGAATTACTCCCGATTGCGCTAAGCATTTTAGATAATTCTCCTAAGAGATTTTCGTTAAAATACATAGTATCATTCATGATAAAAGGTTTCAAGGCCATTCACAATGCACCCCATCAGTTTATAAAACTCCTACCAGTTGGCTAACGTATTACGGTTTTTTTTTCTCTCTCTCTCTCAGCAGAATTGCCCTTAAAGAAGGTCGTAGAATGTCGGTAAACACGTTGGATATTTTTATAAAACGCTTCTGTCCTACCCCGCAAATCTAGGAACAATTAACTCTAATCGCAAAAGCTTTCAAAAGCAATAATGAAATACTCAAATAATATAAAATAAGTGAAAAATTATGAATGAGAAGAATAAGTTTTGGCATGTAACGTTACGTATATGCTTATATTTTAGCAGTTTACTTTGGCTACCCTATAGTTAATAATTCTGGTGAACTAATTATATGAAAAAAAATATTTTGTATTCATACTGTTAAGGAGCAGACACCGTAGCAGCAGATATTTTTCAGGAGCTTACTTCAAACACTTTACATTCAACTACTAGCGGCCTTCGTACTTCCACAGAAAACGAGTTATTAAACGGTCCGACCTACCGCGTGAAGAGGTGTGGAAATGTGTGGAAATGTGTGCTATTCAGGGGAGGATTAAAAGTAATTTTAGAATGCCCAGAGATGACGTCTTAATGGTGGTCACCCATGATCATACAAAAGTATTTCCCAGAACGTAGCTGGCGTCTATGAGTGGACTTAATTCTCTGGCCAGTCACAGGTTTCTAACTTCAACAAAAATTAATGCTGGTACAATTTTAGTTATTAGGGCGAACGAAGCGAGCCTTACACTAGGCGACGATTTGTCCACTTTTGTGTTACACTTTTTGAAATAGCTGCTGCTCCTCAAGACGTAAAATTGAACATACTAATTCAAAGTCAATTCTAGATGTGCCGTCAATCATTATTTTTGCAAAAAAAAAAAAAAAAAAAAAGAATTATAATTATTTTTATTCATGTATGCTAAACAGGAGAGGTCTTCAGTGTGTAAATCGCTATCGTAGAACGTGCTGGTAAGTAGTACGTCACCACTGGTTTCTCGCCCTAAAACGGTTCTGCCTGGTGGGACTCTGTTTAAGAGAAATGGGGGATTAAAAAATGTAAAAAATTGTACCTAAATGGTTTGTACCTTACGGAAAACCATTTGTTAATTACGCTGGTTTATCCGTGCGTGTTGAGGTGGTGTGTTCCTGGGTTTAGGATACTCAGTTCGATCCCACGACCTGTCAAAAAAAATTGTATTTTTTATTGTTATTCGATCTTGTAGCATTACAAATTTGTTTTGAAACAAAGTCTCCAAATTATTTATTTTCCTATGAGAAATACTCAAATGATGGATGGTGTAAATCATTAAAACAATTGTAACAAAAATTACGTGCACAACAAGAAAATTATCCTTCTACGGTCACATACAGAAAGTACTGATGTAGGAAAGCAGATTTCGTTAACATTTGTAAATTCGTAATTTAAATTCAAAATTTGGTATTAATACTGATCAAATTGGATTGAATATGCTTCATAAAAATATTCCGTAATTTACTGTATTGTTCCTCTCCTAACTCGAATTCTCATTCGGTTAAAGTTCTGGCCTCACATTCGGGAGGACGCAGTTTCGAATCCCCGTCCGGGCATCCAGATTTTGGTTTTCAATGGTTTTCGCCAAATTACTCCACACGAATGCCGGGATACTTCCTTCAAAAGGGCCTTGGCCTAATTCATTCCCGTTCCTTGCCTCCAGTCCTTGCTGGAGTCCCGCAATTTAAAAATGTTCTGCAATCAATCACAGCCGGTCAACTGTGTGTTTCAATGTGGAAGAAGGGGTGTTATTCTGTGTTATTGCTATAGAATAGGCTATTTGACAGTATTAAAAAAATATTATAAATTGAACTCATTCTAGTAGATTAATGCTTCAGGGACCTAATTTTTTTCAATTTTGAAAAGAAAAGTTGATTATTTTTAATAAAAAAAGCGAAATAAAAATTATACTATTGTTACCTCTGGTCACGTGACCGAAAACGCTCTAGGATTGGTGGTCTTTTGAGTGACGTCACACGTCTGTAAACGCTGCGGCTGGGAATGGAGCTTTTCCTATTATCCAAGTTTTCAATTATTTTTATTGTTTGTTGCTGGTCATTTCTTGTTATTTATGAAATTTAATTTTGAATACAAATTCGAGAACAATTTGTAAAAGCCTACAGCGGAAAAATATCGAAAATAGACGCCTTATTTGTGGGGCTAGCTAGAGAAAAAAAAAACCCTGACTTTATTCTGGTGAGCTTAAAAATGTAACAGCTTCAATTTGAGACCCATTTATATTTAAATTGAAGGTTACAGATTGATTGTTTTGCGTTAGCAAAACATACGTCGAAAAATTCTGTACGCGAAATTTGTGCAGTCATGCTGAAAATAAAGAAAAGTTGTATGAGTGTCGCAAATATGCGCAAACAAATGAAGGTATTTCTTGTAGCTAATAAGCAGCTCTTTCAAATAAATATAGTAAGAGATCGGTATAATGTGGTATAATGAACTAAAACTCAACATGAAATCGGCTCAGTAGTTTGTTTTTTTTTAATTAAAAATAATCTCGCTGTGTTTTAATGATGCGGCGTCCTCCCGGATGCGAGACCATAGAGTTAACCGCTCATTCACCACGTCCGGAACAATTAGATGTTGTGGGACATTTTTCTTAATTGCAGATTAAAGATTATAGATAAATGATATTTTTTGTCAGTAAAACTTAATTTGTTTGTTTACCTACCTCGTTTCACTTCATCTCACACGAAGAAACTGTGACCGAGCATGGTGGATGAACGGTTAACGTTCTGGCCTCGAATTCAGGGGGACGCGGGTTTGAATCCCCGCCCGGGCATCCGGATTTGCATTTTCCATGGTTTCCCAAATTCACTCCAGGTGAATACCTGGATGCGTCCTTCAAAAAGGCCATGGTTGAATTCCTTCCAGTTCCTTGTCCCCCAGTCCCATCCCGCCTCTAATAATCTTAGCCGTCGACGAGGCGTAAAGCAGTAAATAAAAATAAATAAACTGTGGATTGTTTACTATTAACATAAAGACAACCAATTAAGAAGTAGTGTCCGGGTAGCTGCGTCACTGAAGAGTGGTAATGGAATTCAGAACGTCCTACGTTCGAACCTTGGTTAGGATAATATTTTTTTCGTGCATTTTTTCCGTTTTTGTTTGCTTTTTTTTGCATTACCATGTTTTTATTCGAAGAATTCATAATAGTTGCTAAGCGTCATGCAAGCGTTTGAAACAAATTGCTACCATAAATGAAAACTTTCAATTTTTAAATTTACCAGAGATAGACTATCATGCAAAAAGTACAGGTGCACGGCGGTGAATAATGGAATTTATTTTAGAAGTGACATCACTTGTAGAAATTTCATGCTAATCTTGCAACAGTTCCAGAACGCTTTGTGTCCTTTTCGTTGGAATTTTACGTGACGATACTACTGCAGGTTACCTTCCTGACATAAATGCGTCTATTAAGGGGTATTTACTTTTAATTTGCAAGTAATTTTCATAAAAAAAAAAAAAAAAAAAAAAAAAAAAAAAAAAAAAAAAAACATGTTTTTCGGTGTGCAAGTAACGTACAATTTCCTTTTTGAAATCTTCTTTGGTTGTTTCAAATGGTTGTAATTCGCTTGTTATCCAAAAAGTTGTGAAGCCTTGAGAAAAAAGAAAAGAAAATTTAAATTGATGTTTTGGTGGATTTTCGGGAAAAAATGTTTATGCGATGCCACCAACAGCAACTAGTATCCAAACAAAACGACAAAAGAAAACAAATTGAGCATATTCCGAAGCGAGGATCGAACCTTATGATCTTTTAACCCTAATAATTCTCGCCTTAAACAATGTATTACATTTAACTCTACGAAATTGCGGTGTAAATGAGCTTCACAGAAAATCGCAAGTGACTTTGTCGCCATCTCAAAGTGAAGTTGTTACATTTTTAAGCTCCACAGAATAAAACTCAATGGTTGCTTCTAGCTAGCCCCACAAATAAGGCGTCTACTTTCAATATTTTTCCGCTGCAGGCTTTTACAAATTGTTTTCGATTTTATAATTAAAATGAACTTTCATTAATAACAAGAAATAACCAGCTACAATAAATAAAAATAGTTGAAAACTTGGGTAATAGGAAACGCTCCATTCGCACACGCAGCTTTTACAGACGTGTGACGTCACGACTGTCGTTGCACGCGCCCGGCAGCAAAGGAGCGTTTTGGTGGGCTTTTAAATTCTTTAAATTTTAAATGTGAATTTTACGCAAAATAAGGCACTTTTGTCAAAAATTCTCTTCACTCGGTGCATAAGGTGTACCAATAAACAATTTAAAACCAATTTCAAGAACTAGTCAAATACCCTATTGTGTGTCATAGCTTTTTGATGTAGGGAAATGACGAGTTGTGATCAAGATATTCGAGTTTTACGAAACGATTCGGATCGAGGTAAGTGACAACAGCTGATTATTTTTATTTTGCGATTTTCTTTAACAGGAGCAGTTTCTGTGCTATATGCGTGCAATATACTGGTAATTATTTAGCTTTCAGACAAGTCTACTGACTTTTTGTAATGCATGCACAGTGACTGTAATATTTATCTGCCACTGCTGCTCATAACGTTTTGAGGAATTGACGAACAAAATTTGTACCGCAGGGGCAGCAAGGCACATGCATATTTCCTGTCCTAACCACACTTCAAGCAGTCGCCATCCATAAACATTAAACCAAAACTTTAATTTGTCTACATAAAACAGAAAAATAATAGGCGTCCACAGTTAGTTCCGTTTACTGTACGGTATCTGTATTGTTTCTACAAGAATTCGTATAGATCATTCGGTAGGGAATTTCGTTAACATTAAATATGCATTACAATAAGGTTACACGTTCTTTGATTTTTTTTTCTAGGCAAACGTTCTCCATACTGTAATGAACTTACGTAATCCTTCAGTATATTGGTTTCTAAAACGGCTAACAATAATTTCACTGTCAGGTTTGCATCACTTTAAGTAAATAAAGATTTTTTGAGAAAGAAAAATTAGTTCTTCTGATCAATCGAGTTTTCCTTCAAGATGGAAGTAAGGTACGAAAATTTTGATTTGAAAACAAACACAGACTGTACATAATTACGTCAAATGTTAATGAAACTTTTCTTTTCGGACCGTAAAAACGAAGAAATATTTCTCACAATGAATTCATACCTAATAAAAGCGCATACAATGCTGACATTTTCGTTCTTTTATTACTATTCCTGTGCTGGCAAACCGATATATTATCATTCATCAATTATGTCCCAATAAAAGTTTTCCGGTCTAGACGTCTGTGTCCACAAACTTCGTAAGTCAGAATCTTTCACTGATCTTATTAGGGCGAGCGACACTAGCCGACAATTTTTAGATTTTGTCGTAAATGTTTTGAAAAAACTACTGTACATCTAGACGTGAAATTGAACATAAATTAGCTCGCCCTAATAATAAGTCATCTCTATATATGTCATCAATCATTATTTCAAAAAAAAAATTATTAGCATATATATGTAATGCCATGAGTGATAATGTTTCGTTTTGAAAATTATTTTCATTCAACATATGAAAATAGTGTTTGTGTTCCGATTCCACCGACAGCTAAATTTAGTAAAATACGGGATATCACTTGTTCAAGAAAACAATTTCCATTACAATTAGCTTCCGCAGTCACAATTCAGAAAGATCAAGATTTAATATTGGATAAAGTTGTTGTAGATATTCAAGAAAAGGAAACTTCTGTTGGTTTATAGAGAGTAAATACTTTAGAACGCCTTGCATTAAACAGAAGATTTTCTTATGACAGAATTAGTAACATTAAAAATTCAGGTATGTTAAAATGTATAAAACAGGAAAAAACTTGAGTAGGATATTTTGTATCTGCTTAAAAACAAATTAAATAAATTGATATTTCAAATATTTAAAGATTGCAACGTATTATAAACGTACCTAATTTTTTTCTTCAAAAAACTGAAAACACGGATTTCGATGATAGTTTGTGAAATCCTTATGATTTTTATTTAATTTCTTTAATGGTATATAATTTTTTGTATATAACAATACTTTTAGCTACTATACACCAATGGGGATGCGGCGAGAGTTTCCGAGTCGTGCAGATGAAGGGCTCAAGCGAAAGGAAACTGCCCGCCACGCGTTCCAGCAAGCTTTTTTTTTTTTTTTTTTTTTACCAACCTTTATTATACATTTGATCTTGTACATTGATTTTATTAGATAGTATAGATAGTATGTTTACCTTTTTCTTATGAGTTATTAATTTACAATATTGTCACCTTTGTCTTGCTTTACAAACTTGGTTTCACCAGTGGTTTTCTTCGTTGAGTGTTGATCTTCATGTGATTGTGTATCAGTTTGAAGGTCTCTAGTAGAGTGATGCTTCTTGTATATTTCTTGTTTCTACACCCTTTTGACTTCTCCGGCAGTTGATTTTGACTTCTGTGAGACTGTGGGTTGTCCATGCGCTCTATTGAGTCGTGTTGACTATATAGTTATTTGTGTGTCTTGTAAGAATCTTGCTAGTGTCTGGTATATCTTAATTTGGTTTGTAGATAGCAGGCATTGTATCGATGTAGGGAGGGGTACTTGCATCGCTACTAATTTGCGGATTAGAGTGGCGCGTGGGAGATTGTGTTTGCTGCATTTGAAAAAAATATGGTTCAGGTCTGAGACTTCCTCCCCGTCTGCTTCGCATCGTGGAGAGTCCAACATTTTTATCCTACACCAACATTTTTATCCTGTGTAGGTGGCTGGGGAAGGCTCCGTGGCCTAACCTCATTCGTATTATTGATTCTGTGAGGTGCCTTTTGGATTTAAAGTTCTGGAACCACGTGTTCTTCATGACTGTTGGTTGGATTGTGCCGTAGTGAGAGCCCTTGTGTAGTGACGATGTTTTCCAGTAGTCTTGTAGATCTTCGTGGGCTTTTTGCTTGACGCGGGGGAGGAAGTCCGTGTAAGGGAGCGGAAGTGCCAGCATCTTCCCCTCCTTGGCTCCCTGTTTGGCTAAGGCGTCCGCTCGTTCATTATAGAAGAGTCCTGCATGTCCTTTGATCCACATGTACCTTATGTCTGGGGTTTGTGTAGACAGTGTCATTTCTATTAAGTCCATTATATATTTATTTCTATTGAGGTTCCACTGCGGGTTTTGTTGATCTTTGTAGGGTGCTTCTGGAGTCGGAGAGGATTAATATTTTTTAAAACTTTTGTTCCATTCCGTATTTTAAGGCTTCTTTAATGGCGATGATTTCGGCAGTATAAATCGAGGCTTCACAGGGGAGAGCGAAGCAGGCCCCTTGGTTGGTACTGGGGCAGTATTACGCGCTGCCAACATTATGTTTGGTCTTGGACCCGTCAGTGTAGATTTGTGTGTAGCCCCGCCAGGTCATTGTTAGTAGCATGGACGCTGCTTGATGGTTAAGGTGGGAGGGAAGTATATAGGTGCGGAGGGTTGGAATGGAGCATTCGAATGGTTTCGGGAATATAGGTAGGGCTGATTCTTTCGTTATGAGAGGTTCAATGAATATGAGTTTGTAGTGGCTGTAAACTAGAAGCGGGCATCGTGGGGGTCTCTTCCCTTCAAACGGCCCCATTATATTACTTAAGGTTTAAAGTTTCGGTCGTAGGATAAGAGTAACGTTGGAGAAGATATTTGTCTGCCCGGAGCTGGCGTTGAAGATCAAGAGGAGGTTCAGCAGTCTCGATCAATATGGAGTTTGTAGGGGTTGTTCTCATTGCTCCGACGCAGATGCGGAGTGCTCGGAATTGTATCTGATCTAGCTTACGCAGAGTTTGTTGAGAGGCGTTGCCGTAGACGATGCTGCCATATTCGAGATGTGGTGTTATTAGTGATCTGTAGAGCTGTAGACAGGTGGCCGGGTCTGCTTCCCACCATGTATGTGCGACTGAGCGCAGTATGTTGAGTGCACCGCTGGTTCTAGTTGTTATGAGTTCTGCCTGGGGTTTCCAGGAGAGCCTGCTGTCTAATATTACTCCGAGAAATTTGACTGTTGCGCGGACGGGGAAGGTGCATTGTCCCAGTTGAATTTGTTCTTGCTGGAGAGGATTCTTCCTACGAGTGAACAGTACTGCCGTTGATTTTTGAGGGGCTAGATGTAGGCCATGTTGGTGTAACTATGTTGTGAGTTTTTCCACGGCTTCCGAGATCCATCTGCGAATCAACTCGAACCATGTGGCGTATATATAGATGCATAAGTCATCAGCGAATTGTAGGGTCTTGATGTCGGGTCCTAAGATGTTCTCCAGATCGCAGGTGTATATGATGTATAGTAGGGGGCTAAGTATTGAGCATTGAGGAATACCTCGGTTAACGAGAGATGGGCCTACTAGTCTGTTGTTCTTTTCTCGGAGGTATATTGTGCGTTGGTAGATAGCTAAGTAAATACCGTTAAGAACGAAAGTTGGGATGTCCTTTGCTTGTAGTTTTCTCACGAGGAGAGAAAGCTGGAAGTTATCGTATGCGCTTGAGATGTCTAGGAATAGACCCATTAAAAATCCTTGGTTCTTGAATGTTCGTTCAATGTCTGAGGTAAGGATGGTTAGGTTGTCTATGGTGCTGCGTCCTTTCCGGAATCCGAATTGAGATGTGGGGAGTTGATTGGAATGTTCTAACCACCATTCTATACGGTTTTTCCAAAGTCGTTCGGCGGTTTTGAAGACGCATGATAACAGGGCGATTGGACGGTATGATGTTGGAAGTTTTGGGTCTTTTCCAGGTTTTAAAATTGGAACTGTTATTTGCGTTGACCATGCTTCTGGTAGTTTATTTGATGACCATAGTTTTTGGATCAGTTGTATCAAACGTATTTTTGCTTTTGGAGGGAGTTGTCGAATCATAGCGTAATGTATATGATCGTATCCGGGAGCGGAGTCACTGGATGCAGTGAGTGCTTTATCTAGTTCGGCTAGAGAGAAGGGTTTTCGAATCCTTTGTATGTGTTGACTTGTTCTTCTGAATTGATGATTGTCTCGAAGGGAGGGAGGGAGACAATTGGCGGCGCTAATATCGCGGCGATTTCTTCGGCTTTGCATGTAATTGTTGCAGTGGGAGATGGTTTCTTCTTCATTCTTCGTATCATTGTCCATATTTCTTTCGGTGGCGTGTCCTTCGAGATTCTGTTGCAATAGGTTTTCCAGCTGTTTAGTTTCGTTGTAGGTCTCCCAGGTGGCTTGTTGTTTGTACATTTTAACTGCTAATTTTCTTTTAGCTATTATTTTGGAACATTCCGGGGTCCACAACGGGCAGGCGATTGAAGTCTTCCTAGTATATATGCGACGTTCCGGGATAGTTATAGTTGCGGCATATTTAATTAAGGAAATGAAGGAGTCATAATTTTCAATTGGTGAAGCGTTTTGTATGCAGATGTGGAGTTGAGCGTCTATGATTTGGGCATAACGGCACCAGTTGGCTTTGCTAATGTTCCATTTGCTGGTTGCGTAGATTAGTTTTGGTCCTCTTGCAATAAGATGTGAGATGGTGATGGCGAGATGGTCTGATCGGATAATATGTGGAATGGTGCTCCATTGAAAGTCTGTGGATATGTGGGGTGATACCAACGTTAAGTCCACAGCTGATGGTCGAAGGCCTGGTCTTAAAATTTGGGTTGGGGTGCCGTCATTTAGGGGGATCTAGTTGTATTCGTCTAGTAGTTCTTTAATTTCTTTTCCCGATTGGTCTTCGTATTCGCATCCCCACACGGTACTGTGGGCATTGAAGTCTCCACAGAGCATGTATGGATGTTCAAGCTGTTTGAAAAGATTATGCCATTCATGTGGCGCTATTTTGCTTCTTGGTGGTCGGTATACTGAGATTATTGTGAGTTTATACTCTGGGAGCGCCGCCTGCACTGCTACAGCCTCTAGGTACGGGACGTAAGTTAGGTCTAGGTCTAGCACTCTGAAGTCTAGGATGGTTTTGATTAGGAGGGCCATAGCCGTCTGTTCGATCTTTTTGTATGACCGAATAGCCCCGAAAGTGTGCCGGTTTGCAGAGCCAGGTTTCACTGAGTGCGGCTATAGATATTTGCTGGGTGGCTAGTTCTTTTTGTAGGGTTTCTTTATTTGCCGAAACAGATCGGATGTTCCACTGAAGAATTTTAAATACCTCCATTTACTGAGAAGAGATTTGCTATTAATTGCCGGATGGCCCCAGTTGAGAGTGTTTGGCCAGGCGAGTTGAGTGCTTCTGTTATAATGTGTACTATAAGCTGGAGGAGCTGATCGATTAAGGTCTAGTGGCATGGGGTGGGAGATACGTTGTGGTACTGAGCTGGATAGGGATTCTGGATCGCTGGAAGAGTCTGACTTTGAGTTAACACATTTGATATCTGTTGGTGAGGAGGGGGAGGCGGTAAATGTTGTATCGCCGCCGTGGGAGTGGTCGGTATTCTGTCGACCATAGGTTGCTTAGGTTGGGGGGGGGGGGCGGAGGTGGCTTTGGGGGGCGGGTGGGATGTGGGGTGGGGGTTATGGATAGGTATGGGGGAGCCTGACTACGTTGATCAGCTGCTTGCATCGAAAGATTTCTAGTTTGAGGTGGGCTGGGTAGCCATGTGGTCTTCTGAGTGAGGGGCGGGAATTCCTCCTCCCTCTGTAGTGTTGGGTTGGATATAACTTTCTGCGTGTAGCTATGGATTGTTGTCTGCGTTCCCAAGGCGTTGTAGGCTTCGTTGTATTTTACTTGTTTTTGGTGCTGGAACGCTGGACATAGTTTGTCCGAAACGAAGTGTGGTCCTTGACAATTAAAGCTTCTAGGTGTCAAATTTTCATTACACAGTTCTATAGAGTGGGGCCCTCCGCATCTGTTGCATCTTACGGAGCTGCGGCAGTTCTGAAAGCGGTGTTCGAATCGCCAACATTTTTTTCATATAATTGTTTGAGATATATAAGGCTCCACTGGACAGCGCGTTCCCAGAATGTACACGTATTGGGGTAAACATTGAGCTTTAAAGGAAAGTTGACAGACGGGAATGCGGCGACGTTCGCCATCTTCCTGGTTGTTGGGTTTCCTGGTGAAGCGCTTGAATGCTAGTACTGGGTAGTCAGACACTATTTCTTCCATAATTTCCCTTTCGTTGAGTGTGATGTCTACATTTCTAATAATTCCGAACTTGTGGATAAGAAAATTAGGGATATACGCCTCGAGGTTCTTGGTTGTCAGTACTGGTAATTGCACTAATGTGTTAGCTGCTGCGGCGGTTTTCGTCTCTATTCGGATTCTATTACGTCCAAGTGTGCTAATATTTATTATGTTATCTTTAATCTGAGGATTATGTTGGAAAAGAATTTTTCCGATGGCTATTGGATGCAGCATGCCGACATTTTTGTCCATACTTTCAATAAACACATAAAACGGACCTACATCTGCTCGGTTGTATCTATTGTTTTTGCTTGGCTGTTTCTGGGTTTCTGTTTGTAGCGGCCTATTATTAGGTTCGTTAAGCTGTCTGCTTTCGAGGTCACAATTTTTATTTAGTGCAGTTTCTTTTGCCCGAACATTGCTTGTCATTTCGGTACAAATTCGTTTACTAGGTACGTCACTGTTATCTGGGATATTTAACGGCACTTCTACTGTATGTTGGGGCGTTAGTGCTGCGGCTGTACCTGGTACGATGTGATGCTTTCGAAGGTTCTGCTGGTCTGGTAAGTCGTTTACGGCTGCTGTTGTATATTCCATCGACTCGTTCCCATCGGGGAGGGGGGCTCGCAGCTGTTGCTCTTGTGTCGTATCTGGTGTTGTGGCTGAGGGAATCAGGTATTCATCTTGGTTGTAGCAGGTGGTTAGAGCTTGCTGGATGGATTGCCCCGTGTCCGGGACTAAATCCATTTGTACTTCTTCTTCTTGCGTTGCTTCTTCATACACTGGTCACTATTATCACTTCACTTAAGATATCACGCTGTGTTACACACCGGCGCACTCGACGGTACGTGGATAGCGCTGAATGTTACACTGTCGCTAGAGGTAGAGGAAGTTGTTTCCTCGTCTGCTCGAGTGGAACTGTATCGAAGGAATTTGTGAATGTGTCTGTTCCAGCAAGCTTATACCACAGCTGATCACCGGCTGTGGTAATACCTGCGTTCAATATAATCAGATGTTCACAGCAATTACTCAAAAAACCCGAAATGCTCTCTGTAAGTAGATATCTCAAGCTGGCAATGTTCTTCTTCTCTTAGATTTGTCCACCTAAGGAACACGAAAAGCAGTCCTGTGAATGCATCTCGATGCTTTTTTTCTTGATCTCTAATAGTTCTTCATCCTTTCTCTTTGCTGTTTCCTCCTTTCGTGGGTCTAGATGTTATTAACTTTCCTCTTTTTGTTGGAAACCCTTGAGATTTTGTACCAACCTTCTTGAACTTGCTTTGTATTGTATTATATTTTCTGTTAACCCGATCACCATCATATCTTTCTTAACACCTGGGGTCTAGTGGTTGCCGTACTTACCGTTCTAAACGTGTTTAAAAATTCTTTTTGTAAGTCTGCAGTTATCCAATCCCATTATGTCACCAAAAAATATGATTCTCCATCTCTTATTGTATCTGATATCATTTCATTTTCATAGTAATTATTATGGTTTTGTTTTCCAGGTTTCATCATAATTGCAATAAATAAACCAATCGTTTTTCGTAACGTAGTTTCAGTAATCAATAACTATTGTAAAATTTGAGCTATGAGTTCTCTGTTTGTATTTAATATATAGTTCACTTCCAGCAAATTTTCACAGTGATCTTAATATACAATGTGTCAGGTTGATTAATGATAAAGATTAAAAATAAAAGTTAATCAAATTAAATAACACATAAAACGGGATATGATATGATTTAAGGTGGTTGATAAAATATTACACCATGTACCAGATTTCGCTGGTAGTGTCCAAGATTTTTGTGTAATCTGTTTTGTAATGGCCACCGATATTTTTTAAAAAAAAAAGATACGGGCGATAAAAACGTATTTAATAATAAAAAGAAGACTGCGAGCTTAAGACCATGAGTGAAGATTATTTAAATATTCCTAAATAACAAGAGACCACGAATTTATTAAACTTGTAAATATACATACCAACGCATCTGATAAAAAATTATGGGTATGATTCACCACACAAATTTAAGTTATAAAATGTTTGAATAAATGACCGCCATTAGCAGGAAAGAGTCAAAGCAATAACATTTTTCTGTCCTCAATTACATGAATGTCACATACGAGACAAAGGGTTTATTAAAAATATAAATACAATATGAGAATGCGTCCAATAAATATAAAAAATACTGTAATTAATACATCACAGACGCTGACTTGACAACAAACTGATTGGTTATATTAATAAAAGCGTACAAAACTCTGGTGCGTCCGCATTTGGATTACTGTTGTGGAGTTTGGGATCCGTATCGCAAGGGATTGAGAAGGTACAGAGGAGAGCCGCTCGATTCGTGGCTACTAGTTACAGTCCTTACAAAAGTGTCATAGAATTGATATATAGATTTGGCTGGGATTGTTTGGCAGACAGAAGACGTCGTTTTCGTTTGAGTTTATTTCAGAATCTGCGATTTTTTTAAATTTATGAGTGCAATGAAATACTACTTCCGCCAACCTATTTAGGTCGCAACGCCAGGATGGATAAGATTAGAGAAATAAGATGCTGTACTGATGATTTTATGTATTCTTTCTTTCCTCGTTCTGTTCGGGATTGGAATGCGCAGAATTAGGATTGTCCTCTGCCACCCATCATATTTGTGAACTGAGTATAGATGTAGATGTAGAAAAGTAACACAACAGGATATAATCACTCCTATTAGTTTTAAAAGATTTTTTTTGTTGCTAGCCATATTTTTCCATT
Organism: Vandiemenella viatica; assembly: GCA_031002005.1. Classification (NCBI taxonomy): domain Eukaryota; kingdom Metazoa; phylum Arthropoda; class Insecta; order Orthoptera; family Morabidae; genus Vandiemenella; species Vandiemenella viatica. Next base: position 188,578,458 of record CM061921.1, on the reverse strand, counting down.
TTTACTTAACCAAACCAATAAATGTGGTATCATTTTAATATTAAGTCCTCCGCTTTGGCAACATCATTAATTAAGAAAAAAAATTCTAGATTCAACCAATAAATGGTAAAATTATGAGCAATCAAGGTGACGGGTATGCGATAGTTCAGAGTCCAACTGGCAGGCTACGCGGGCGTTGAAAAGGAGTGATCACATTACCGCTAGATAGAGCGTCACATATTACAGCGATATTGATGAACTGTGAGATGTTGAATACAGAATTGCTACTTAAGAGCCGGTTCTCTTTCATCCTACTAAAAACCGCTAACCTCGCTTTTCATCGTATATCGTTCCCAAAATTTTCACATGTGTCATCTGGTTTGAATATATAACATAAAAGAAATATCATCTTGATTGTTTCGTGGAATGATATTTCTAATAGTTACGGACTGAATTTATGAATTGAAAAAAATCGTTGTTCGCTATATTACGTCACGTGATCAGTTTCATTAAAAGTATCACAAAATTTCATGACAATTCTTGAAATCACATAAGCACAAAAAAGAAATCGCTTAAAAATCACTGAAAACCTACCAAAATGACTAAGTGTAAAATAAATAACCAATACGCTAAGATACTTTTATCAAAACAATAAATTCACTTGGTTACACCAGTAGCTTTGCTTGTAATGAAAACCAGCAATGAGTGTAGCCACAGGAAACGCAAGGCACAACATATAATTTAATTATACCACCTCAGGTGACAGAGCATGAGTAACCAGTAAACAGAATCCGTTACCAGAAAATATTTATTAAACATAAAAGAACCACTAATTTCAGCTGTAGCTCAATAGCGAGGCTCTGCCATACCTCTCTTGCAAGGACGATTGCCTGCATTTTTATCTTGTTACTAGCTTTTGCCCGTGATATTTGGTACGAATTATGTGGTGAATCAACAGGTTGTTTGCTCATTCAATATCTTACTACCCTCCTTACAAACAAAATAATTGCCGTCAAGTTAAATATGCTCTTAGAAACGATACGTTCGTTATGAGTTTAACAGCTCCATAACCATTCAGTGAGTTTGCTTTGTTTAGGGCTGTGCACCTCGTCGACGTTGATGTAAGAAATAGAAAGAATCTGGAAGGAACTGGCCCATGTCTTTTTGAAGTAATCATCCGGGAATTCACCTGGAATGATTCTGGGAAACCATGGAAAACCGAAATCTCGATGGCTGTATGGGGTTTTGAACCCGCGTCCTTCCAGACGCCAGGCCCGAGAAATACCGCTCACCCACGAAGCTTGATTGTAAGTCAAAGTATAAGGTTTAAAACTGCGACAACTTCACCAAAATCTATCCTGTCGTTTTCAAGTAATACCATATTAAAGGTAAAAATAACCAGAACAAGTTTTAATATCCTGAGTCAGTGCTAACTGACATAACCCCCTAAGGCAGGCCTTAGATGTTAAGGGAAAACCTAACCTCTCAAATTGTAAGATCCTTCTATATTTGTACGGCAGTTTTTTAGTGATTCGGGAACAGATTTTTATATTATATAGATCATCATCATCAACATCTGAATTATAATTTTCTAAACTGCGTTCGACAAAATACAAACAGGAAAGTAAACTGTGACGTCGTTATTTTACAACAAAGCTTCGTATCGGCAACTGACTATAAAGAGGGTCTTATTTATTTATTACAAAAAAAAATGGTTTGATGTTAAACACAAAATATTTGTATTTATTTACTAATTTTTTTTATTGATAACCTGCAGCAAGGACATCAATGCCGAGTTAAACACGTGTTTAAAATGATCCGCTATCAGAGCCGTACTCAACCTGACAACCTCAAAATGCAAGATTAGAGCGCAAGCCACTACTGTACGTGGTTGACAGCAAGGAAATTGACCGTGCTTTTGGTCCTTTTGAATATTCATGTTTCCCGTCGTGGTATAGGGTGAGCTGCGAAAGGTGGTATAAAAGGGTGCTGCAAAACGCATTCTCTCGCCTGTTAAAATTATCAGTCGCAGAGATCTGATAGACGTATGAAATCATGTTACCAACGTCACTTGTAACTTCATTGTTCTGTCTATTAGATAACGTTGTTAGTGTCTATCCAGGGTTCTCTTTCTAGATCCTCTGTAAAATGGGTGACGTCATATTGATTACCAGCCTTTCCTCACTGGGATGGAAATAGTCGCGATTCCACTTTCCTTCTCATATATTCATATCGGCTTTCGTTACACAAAGCCCGTCAATACCACTGTCCCATTGTGATATCTCTAAGCACTACTATGTGCAATCGTCTATTATGAGTTCGCGTGGCTTTATAGGTATTTCTGATCAACCAAATAGTTTAAAGAGTTTATTGATATTAAAAGTGCTTAAATTATTTTCAGAAACTTATATTACATTTACTGCTGCTAATAAATTTCGATGAAGAAAGTAACATCGCTGAAAAATTTAGCTTAAGTACTTTCCTTCGAGAAAATTATAACTTTATACAAACATGGGAAAATAAAATGGTGGTTAGAAAAGTATAATTTAATGTTCTTCCTCCTACAACAAATAATTTTTTCTAGTAATTAATTTCGGGACTTCTTATTACTAAGATTCCCTCTTGTCATAGAACTCAATGCTATGTGAGTTAGATTCATTCTGACTGTGGGGAGAACTTAAAACGTGTTTAGTTACATTAAAAAGTAGACACTTTGAAGGCTCGTTGAGAGGTAGATTATAAACATCTTTTGCCATGTAGACCAAAGAACCTCTTGATAATTTCCAAGCCAATAAAAAAAAAGTTCATTATTACATTACTAACATTGGGTTGAAATAAAGCAATAAATCGACAACACAGTTGGTATATGTACCTTTTTTTAAGGAAATGACAGAGGTGTATTTACGTCTTTTTGTTGTTTTATCTGGATGGCTTTTATGTTTTTATGTCCAGTGTAGAGCGTTTTATGTTTTGTGAAAGAATGAAATATGGAAGAAGGGAGAGGATCAAATCCGGTGCTGGAACATTCAGGCCTACTATTCCGAAAGACACCAGTAGGGTCGGCTGGATTAATGTTTCCATTCATCGGATAATTTATCATTGCACTGACTCGAGAATTTCGGAGAAGTGGGGGGTTGAAGTCAGGATTTTGGAGCTCAGTCTAGTGATTACAAATTGCGCACTGATGAAAATTTATTCCACCACCAGGAATGGAACCCGACAACCGCTTGTCAGGCGTAAGGCTCCATCATAGTGCCGCAATAAACAGAACGCGCTAAATCTTCTCTGAGAATCGATAAATTAGTTCTCAATCTAACTAATTGTTCGGCTTCACTACAATACCACCCCTTATTCGGTTAGAGTCAGAATTTCTAATACTAATGGAGAGAATCTGCAGGACCATTAGAACAATATAAAATTATTTAATATTTTTTGATGAGGTATTAATTTTCTGCTAATTCCCCAGCTAACGTAACGTAATACACCACAAACGTAATATACGACCCAATTTTTAGGTCAGATCCTTAAATTTCAAACCGTGGCAACATCACTAAATTCTACTGAGTATTTTTTTAAGTGAAAACTTCTTTAGACGCTTTGGTAAATTTTTGGATGGGTAAAATCTTATAAGTCCGCGTCACTGACATGAAATGACGCGTTGCGCGTTGGGACCTTTTTGATTGGATAAAATCTTATGAGTTCGCGTCACCAACATGCTGTAAAAGCAGTATATCTGTACCTATAAGTATGACGTGTTGTGCTTGAACAGCAGTGAAAGTTATATATTGGGGATAAGCAAATGAAAATCTGCGACACAGTTACTCAATTTGAAACAGTTGCAGACTTTCACTAATCCATTTTGTTATGGATAAAGTTAAGAAAAAAATAGTTATATATACCTACTGGCGTGCGCACAGCGGCCTGTGTACACATATATATACACAAATACATTTTATACACCTGACTGTAAGATATAATTCCATTCCCATCGTGGAATGTTATACATTGTATCTACAATATCGTATGCACGTTAAGTTTTTTTAATATCTTGAATATATATATATATATATATATATATATATATATATATATATATATATATATATATATATATATATTGTAATATATCTGACATAAATCATTTGAATTCGATTTTATAAGTTCACTGCTATTGGCGGTCCCCGTGGATGAAATGGTAAAAAGCTGTACCGTAGAATGGAAGGTTGCCGGATCGAATTCGCAATCGGAGAAACTTTTATGAACTGAAAACTTCTTTAGCATCGTTGGGTGATTTTTGGATGGGTAAAATCTTATGAGTTCGCGTCACCAACATGTTAACAGTACATCTGTAGCTGTAAGTATGACGTGTTGTGCGCATGATATTTATTGTTTAAAGTTTTTACTTCATTCGGCAGGCCCTTTTTTTTAGGCATACCAGATTATATGTAAAAGAATTTTATGTTTAAAAGACTTTTAGATTCACTGCTCCTATATCAGGTGTCAGATAAGGTAGTGTCATTACACATTTAAGTATCTTCGTTTTGAAAAGGTGAAAATTCTATGAAAATCGGTTGATCCTTTACGTGAGACGTAATTCGCATCATCCGACAAAACTGTTGTTGTGATTGACGTTATGAGAGCCAGGGCGCAGGGCAGTCTTCTCTCGTCGGGGCACGGGGTCATCCCTTCTGATTATGCAAAGCCTGTAATTATATGGAACTGCGGGGTGCTTCCGTAAGAGACTGTTGACAGACACCCCGGATGATCCGAAGCACCTGAGACGTGACGTTCTCTGAGAGCCGTCTCACGTCTCGGCAGTTTAACTGCAGATCACGTCCCGAGGCTTTCCTCCTATGCACGGCAGTAACTCCCCGGCCCAGTGCCAGCCAGGATCATAGCTCGCTTCTCTTTGATCTTTGCTCGCTGCGGTCGATCATAATACTGGCTGCCGTTAGAGACATTTGCTGATAACCATCTCAATACCGAGACAGCGACCATGAAACAGATGCCGCATAGCCGCGCGCTAAGCGGATTGTCGTCCCTATCAGGTAATTCCTGCCATACCATGATAAATCTCGTTACACGTATAGTAACGCGGAGCTTGACTGGTTAACAAACGTCTCATCAGGGGACGCATAGTTTCTCCAAGGGTTTTCGTAAAAATTGCATTCCATGCACTGAGATGCATACTAAGCGATCATATTTATCCACTGATATTGTTTTTTCCGTGTGAAGGTACAATTACGGTTCTTGATATTCAAAGCATTATCTGTATATCTGTCTGGGGAATATCTTCCTCTTTCAGATATTTTCAGCAGCCCAAATCCTGAATTCTTAATTTCCACACAATACTTCATCCAAAGCACTCATTCAGATATATCGGTTATGTGAAACATTAATGCGATTATTTTCGTCTTTGTAAGTTTAATGTATACTATTTCATAGAATAGTAGTTCCAAATGATAAATTTCACAGCAGTTATGTATAGGGGAAGTAATAAGATTTTAATGCCATTAACGATTTATATTTCGAATTTAAGAATAAGTCTAGTGAGTGAGTCTTAACGCTCTGGCCTCGCATTCAGGAGGACGCGGGTTCTAATCCCCGTCCAGGCATCTAAGCTTTGGTTTTCCACGGTTTCCCCAAATCACCCCAGGCGAATGCCGGGATGCTTCCTTCAAAAGGCCATGTACGATTTCCTACCCGTTCCTTGTCCCAAGTCCTATCCCGCCTCTAATGACAAAAAGCAAATTTAAGATTGATTAGATAACGTTGATTTGTAAAATTTTAGACGTGGTTTAATATGAGTCATCAGTTTTGCTCTTTACTGTTCTTCATTGGCTCCCCTTAAATTTAAGCTACCACGAATTTTTGCGTACTTATTTCAGTACAAGCTGCACCCTTCCTGTCTGTCTGAATGACGCATATATTCATATCATACCATGTGATACTTGTTCTTCAATTGTTCAATAATTAAACTTTTACCTGGGAATATTCTTTTTACAGGTAATGTTTCATATTTGAAGATAATCCGGAATTTCTCAACGACTATTGATAATTAATTAAGAGAACCACGGAAGTTCTCCAAAGTAAATGACCCAGATTTGAGGTAACAAAGGGATCTGAAAAAAAAAGTATAATATTGTTAGGCAGTTGCGTTGTTAATGATGAGGGAAAAACATTTGTTTTCTAACAGCTGCAAATCCAAGTCTGTTCATCCTTGTGGATACGAATTGTAATGATTTTAAGTGTACAGTTTCCAGTACAAATGTCACTTCAGGCACAGCTCACGCCAGCATCACAAAACGGCGTTAGACGTGTGCCGAACAAGACGGTCGAGGATTAAGAGCGCTAGGCCAATAAACTGGCCTCTATACTGAACGCTAGTATAGAGTTCAGGGCAAAGGTGGAAGATGTATGCAATTAAAACTCCGTCACCATGCAGCAGAACAATCCCCGGCCACACAAATCATACACTAAAAAGCAAATAGTGCTAAAAGTTAATATAGTATATCTATTAACGCTAGATAACTTTAAGGTAACCTATACAGTGAAAAGAAATTCTTCTGAGGTCGGTTTAGTAACATTTTCATAGCAAGTAAACGGTTTAACAGAATGTAGGTAAATGTAAAGGCAGCTTATGGTAAGACAAGTACAGATTTCATGCAAAAAAAAAAAAAAAAAAAAAAAAAATATTTCTGATACAGATTTCGTCGCGGCGTCAATTCTATTTAGAAACACTTGCCACGTCCACTTAGAAGACGACGAAGGAAAATATTTCAAATACGTTTACGCGCTAGTTTTTTTCAACTGGCCGTAGACAAAATAATAATAATAATGATGACGGGTTTTACCCAACCCATTGTGCTTCGATAAATTCTTGGGCAACTAGTGATATTGAGCTGGCATCAATGTTGTGAGACTTTGGGGAAAACGTTTTGCTAATGGATCGGTTTTCTTGAATCATTTTGTTCTAGGGTATAGAAAACTAAGCCACTGTGTTTCATTCCTCTGGGACCTGGAATCCGAACCACGGAACGCTATGGCGTAGCTCATGCGATCAAAAACATGGCCCCGCCGGGTTTTAAACGCTGGACCGCACAGAACTTTTGTAAAAGTAAACGCCTTAAGCACTGAGCTACCAAATCGATCTAATGTTATCAAATTATTATTAATATTATTATTGTTAACATCTGGTTGTTGTGGGCCATTTCCTCAATTGCGATAAATAATATTTATATCAATAATTACGCCTATGCAATTGAATATTTGTTTATTTCACCGAACGCGTTTCACTTCATGTCTGAAGCATCTTCAGCGGTTCGTTCTGTGGGGTATTAACATAAGCCCCATTTACAAATTAGCATATAAGAAACTAATTCATGTAAAAATACCCCACAGAACGAACCGCTGAAGATGCTTCAGACATGAAGTGAAACGCGTTCGGTGAAATAAACAAATATTCAATTGCATAGGCGTAATTATTCACATAAATATTATTATTATGGTTTGGGAGAGACAATACTAGTCTTTCCCAACCAAATGTCAACCTCTCCTTCACGTGGTGCACCCTGTTTGCACGGACGAGGCTCTGGCGACTGAAAGATTCCCGGTATAAGGAGTCACCCACTGCTTGCCAACGGCCTCTGAGGGCGGAAGAGCGGGGAGCGGTTCAGGGCACCCTCTTGCCCTTGGGGTTGGAAACGGCCTCTAAAGGCGGATGAATCAGAAATGATCAACGGCATGGGGATGCAGAAGGCAACGGGAAACCACTGCATTAAAGACCCAAAGGGTATCCCGAGGACATGTAATCCTCTCAAATTACGTATATCATGATGGCTTCTTCCTGGGTAAAATATTCCGGAGGTAAAATAGTCCCCCTATCGGATCTCCGGGTGGGGACTGCTCAGGGAGGAGCCATCAGAATGGATAGAAACATTCTACGAGTCGGAGCGTGGAATGTTAGAAGTCTGAATAGGGCAGGTAGGTTAGAAAACTTAAAAAGGGAGATGGAACAACTTAAGTTAGATGTTGTTGGGATTAGTGAGATTAAATGGAAGGACGCACAGGATTTCTGGTCTGGGGAACAGAGGATAATAAGGATAATTAGCACACAAGCTGTCAATGGTGTAGGATTTGTAATGAACAAGAAAGTAGAGAAACGGGTTAGTTATTATGAACAATTTAGTGACAGGATTATTTTGATGAGGTTAGAAACTAAGCCCGTCCCAACCACATTAGTACAAGTGTATATGCCAACGTCGCAGGAAGATGACGAAGAAATAGAAAAAATATACGCTGAAATTGAAGAATTAATCCAATATGTGGAAGGGGAGGAAAATCTAATACTCATGGGTGATTGGAATGCAATAGTGGGAGAAGGAAAAGAGGGGAATACTGTAGGAAGTTTTGGTCTAGGAGAAAGAAATGAGCGAGGAAGCAGGTTGCTAGAATTTTGTGAAAGATACAAGCTAGTAGTGGCGAACACACTGTTTAAGAACCATGCAAGAAGAATATACACCTGGAAACGTCCTGGGGATACAGGCAGATATCAGCTAGATTATATCATGGTCAAACAGAGATTCAGGAATCAAGTTCTAGACTGTAAAGCATACCCAGGAGCAGACATAGACTCGGACCATAATTTGATAGTAATGAAGTGCAGGCTGAAATTCAAGCGAATAAGGAAGCAGCATAAGCAGAACAGACTAGAAGTGAATAAACTGAAATAATCTAGCACAAGAGAAATATTTGCAGAAATGGTAGACTTAGGTCTAAGAATTAACTGTGAAAGGAGCCCAACCGAGGACGAATGGAAGGCATTAAAGACTGAAATAATGAAAGCTGGCAAAGAAACATTAGGCTTTAGGAAACAAGCTGCCCGAAAACCTTGGATCACAGAAGAAATTTTGCAGCTGATCGATCAGAGGAGAAGGTACAAAAATGCTCAGGATGAAGCAGGAAGAGAGCAGTACAGGCAATTTAGAAATCAAATAAATAGGAAATGCAAAATAGCAAAAGAAAAATGGCTACAAGAAAAGTGTGAAGAAGTAGAAAAGGAAATGGTTGCAGGAAAAGTAGATGTTGCATATAGAAAGATCAAACAGAATTTTGGAGAAATGAAGAAAAGAGGTATGAACATTAAAGCTGCCGATGGGAAACCTCTCTTAAGGTCAGAAGATAGAGCTAACAGATGGAAGGAATACATTGAGAAACTGTATGTTGGGTACGACTTGAGCAATAGTGTAATGGAAAAGGAAGGCGATGTCGACATGGATGACTTAGGAGATCCTGTTTTGAGGACAGAATTTAATAAAGCTCTGAATGACTTGAAAGCAAATAAGGCAGTTGGAATTGATGAGATCCCTGCAGAACTTCTTAAATCTTTAGGAGAGGAAGGAATCGAAAGATTATTCGGCTGGTTTGATGCAATCCTTCGTCTCTTCCTGTCTTGCGCTAACCTCTTAATCTCTAATTACCGCATCGTCTACTAGGCGTAAAGCCAAAAAACGTTATTAGAGACGGGAAACGACTGGCGGCAAGGAACGGAAGGAATTCGGCCAAGGCTTTTTTGAAGGAACTATCCCGGCATTCGCCTTGAGTGATTTCGGGTAACCATGGAAAATCGAAATCTAGATGGACGGATGGAGATTAGAACCCAAGTCCACCCAAATGCCAGGCCAGAGCGTTACCTCTCACCCACCACGCTCGGTACAGTAACAAATTAACCAATCACGTCTGTCTTAAAATGTCACTCGCCGTCAGGTCTCTTCTTTGTCTCTTCACATCCTTCTTTTCTCATCCATCATCATTTCGTACCTTATCTCTCCACATAATTTTCAGCACCACATTTCAAACGCTTCAATTTTCCTTCTTTCTGGTATTCCTTAAGTCCTTGCTTCGCTGCTATAATCTTCTGTGTTCCACACATAGAGTTTTTAAAAGTTCTTTCTGAATCATAGATGAATATTTAAAACTAAAAGATATCTCTTTTTCAAGAATGCTCTTTTCGCTAGTGCTGTTTTGCTCTTAAAATCATTCTTGCTTCGGCCATCAGTTCTACTTTTACTTCAGAACTAGCGGAATTCACTTTCTTCTTTTATTGCATCGAAACCTATTTTTGTATTTAATGTAATATTGTCGCTATCATTCCTGCAACATTTCATCACTTCTGTCTTGCTTTTGTTTATATTTAGACCATAACATTCATTCAGTATTTTCATCATGACAATCATTAAGTCTCAAGATATTCATTTAACTGGAAAATGTCATCAGCAAATCATAACATAATTATTTTTTTCTCGTTGAACACTTATGAAAAGTGCAAATTTCTCTTTTATTTCCTTTATTGCTTCCTTTACGTTCAAATTAATAGACTACAACCTAGTCCCTCACAGTTTTCAACTGATGCGTGTCTCTTGCGATTCTCTACTTTGCTTGTAGCCACTTGATTTTTACATAGATTATAAAGCATTCTTCTATCTTGCTATTTTAGACCTGATTTCTTTAAAAATTTGAACACCTTGTCCACTTCACATTGTCAAAAGCTTATGTTATCATATGTTTAATTAAATATACGCTGTGTCTATTACGCCCCAACTTTCCTCCTATGTTTCGACCTCGGTTCGTGTCTCCTTCAGAGTCTAACTTCCTACTGACTCCACTAGACTCGGATCAAACAAAAACATACAAACGCGTTCCATTGTTTTAACATTATGATTATGATCAATCTATTATACGAACACGGAATACAATGTTATAATTACCTAGTAAATAAGTCGATAAAACTTGAATGATATTGAACCAAATTTATTAAGAAACATGTTGATCATTTATATAAAAAGAAAGTAAGTAGGTACATATACCCTCATAATACTGTGTCATAAATCTTTCCATATCAACAAACAAAACATTTCAGATTCTTGAGTACTCTCCCTACTTATTCATATTTTTATCTCACGTAATTCTGTTACACTTGTGCTTTATAATCTATCCAATATCAGACGTTTATAGCTAAATAAGGAGTTGTTGGCTCCAACTATGTAATTATTTTTTCGGACTATTCACCTTGTCGACGTCATCAGGTGCACGAGGCGATTCAGGACAAGGAGCGGGAATGAAACCATCAATGGTTTTTCAAAACAACCATCCCGGCACTTAGATGGAATGTTTTCGGGAAACCATGGAAATCTAAAGCTGGATACAGCCCCCACAAGGCTCGCGTCTCATCCAAAACAACTGTGGTTGAAAGTTCTTTAATTTTTCAGATGTTTCGGCAATACTTCTGGAAAGTAGAGGAGTGGGCTCCATTTACAATTACTTTCTAAATAAAATACACAACTTACAAAAAATATCTAATATAAGATTGATTGCTATTTTTGAATAATTGTTCAACGTTACTAACACGATTGGTCACGCGAAATCCATCGTTTTCCTTTTTGAGGCGGTACAATTTTATTTAGCATTTGTTACATGGATCTGTTTTGCGGTTAATGTAACACATATTCCTGAGAAATGTCATCACAAACGATACAAAGGTGACGGAATTTTGAGGTTGCGATATTTGTACAGATGGACATGACAAAATTATACATTGCGACTCTTCATTTTGACTACGGAATCCTAAAAAAAAAAAGTAATAGAAGCAGCGCAGTATCCTGCCGAATATTTATGAGTATTAAGGTATGAAATTCGCTCACTGGGCTCCGTGCTCTCTCCACACGAGCATTTCTGACAATTCTGCAAATTTAAAGGCAGCACTGAAAGGATCGCGAGATGACACGCGCAATGCGAAGGGACACTGACAGTCATTAAGAGAGCTGCTTCCTGTATGTCAGCAGTGGCTGAAACAGTAATCTCCATCCTTCGTCAAAGGAACTTTATCCATTCTGTCTCAGCATTAAGTCTTATAATTTTTAATAGACCATGGAATCTTTTTCGTTAGCAGAGGTATTACTGAGCTGTCTGATGGCTAAGTGTTAAGATGTCTCGAGAACTGAAGGTACTCGCTTCGAATCTCTACATCGGCTGAGATTTCCCAGGGCTGGTAATACCTTGCTTTGTGTTTGAAGGTTGTATATCATCTGTAACTGGAAGGTTGTGACATATGAGGAATTAAAAATACGTAGAAACTATCACCAGATCTCCGAGGTCACTTGAAATGGTGATTTTCTGGAATATTTGTACATATTGCATGGTAAGTGAAGAATTTTGCTGATTGAACTACATAGCAACTTGTATAAAATTTACAGAAGATGTTACTGCACGAGCTGAGAGTTGAAGGAAAAAAACCAGTTTGCAGTCACTGGGGACAGCCAACAGAAGTGGTAACTTAATGAATAAGAATATAACACGCGCAACATGTCATACTTTTAACTACAGATATACTAAATAATGATAATTCCGTGTGGTCGTAATGAACTGGTGATAGAGTTATTCCTCTTAGCCGCCTTAACTTAATACGATAGTGCTACTAGGTACCGGGACCTATAGTCTAACGTGTAATCCAAACCACGGAAGTGTTCTGGCGTACATCACGTTATACAGCAAGCTGTGCCAGAGGCGAAGGCTGGGTTAAGAGTTTGAAAATCATTGCCGTTACATTGATTCGAATCGTGGACCTTTCATTCCCAAGTCAGACACCTTAAGCACTGAGCCATTAGACCACTAAATATATACTGTTAAAATTATTAAGTCGGTGACGTGAACTCAAAAGATTTTACGCACTCAAAAATCGACCAATGTGACTAAAGAAATTTTCACTTAAAAAACTAAAAATATAATTTAGTCCAGAGCGTGAAGGTTGGTAGAATCTTCCCGAAGGAGGTGAACTAAGCTATTGTGTCAGCGGCAGGAAAGCCAATTCATTTCCTCAGGGGCCTACAGTTTAACGTGGCGTCAGAGCCACGGAACGTCCTGGCGTAGCTAATATAATCAAGTAGAACTCCTAAAAATTTCAGCTCAACAAGGGAATTGAACCCGCGGCCATATAGAGAAACTTTTGGAAGTAAGCATCTTAACCTCTGAGCAACCAGACCGCCTTGTTTTGCAGTATATGTGTGCTAAGTACTATCAAAATCGGGTAAAAACTGTAGATTTGTAAAAACAATTAAGGTGAGGGGAGAGGAAAGGAGAAGAGGGTTTAGGTTTTTGGAAACCAAACTAAAACAGTATTTTTCTATTGGTTTTAGAGCATACGTATTCAAAGCTCCACGAAAATCGGATAAAAACTGTGTGTTTGTATAAAGAATATTGGCAAAAAAAACCAAATATTAATTTTTACATATTAGATACAAGTATAACCTACACTTTCACTGCTATCCAAGCGCAACACCTCATAGTCATACTTGCAGCTACTATTAACATTAGGATGTTGGTGACGCGAACTCATAAGAATGATCCAACGCGCATATAATGCGCGCAACACATTACAGCATAACGGTGACGAGAAGCCGTAGAATCATAGATTTACCCTCGTCCAACATCGCGTAACGCACTTATAGAAGTTTTCACGTCAAATAATGTCGCCTGTGCCTGTCAGCAGTTGCCTACTAAGAATAACATTGACCAGTAAGCAGCTGCAGTACTTAACACGTATTCTCTAGAGGTGTGGTGTCCCAATAGCTGGATATATTCTAAATCAAAGACTTTATCAGTTTAGTTTAACGCATTAGAACGTAGTTCATTCATTGGGAGGCACGAAGGGAGATCACTCCTATTTGTCTTTTTTCCGACGCTCCTTATTTCGATAGTTGGACATTATTCCTGTAAATTGTAGGTTAAAAGGGCCAGAGAGAGGTATGGTCGCAATAATCCTGGCTCACGACGGATGAGTCATGTTAGTGTAATCCTTCCCACACCCGTGGAGGCGTGAGCCCTGAGCAGCGGCAGCTGGTAGTGCTTCGGGCTGTCGCCTGTGGGTACAAAACACGACATAAAATCAGGAAAGTTGGGAAGCCTGGAGATGGCGAAGTACAGAGCTTACCAACCATCCACATTTCGATTTCTGGAGACTACTTCCCTGTATCTTAGCCAAAAGGAACCAAAGGATTATGTGGTCTCAGAGATTTTGACTGAATCTTGAGAAACACCTCACGGATTTCCTTAGCAAGTCTGTCAGGGATCTCTACTCCCACGTCCACGAATACGTAACCGTTTAGCTCCTTGGAAATTCTCTACGTAAAGGTGAAAAGCGAGTCTTTTACGCCTTAATGTTGGCTATTTCGGTTACGGGACAAAACTCCAACCAAAAATCCTTGAAGTTGAAACTTTTTATGGTAATTTTTTTTGTGTACTCTGGATCTTTAAGATTGAAGAAAACAAAAACTGCTATAAAGGTTGAATAGCTAGTTAAATTTCATAAAGATTCTCTCTCAATTTACATCTAATAAATGCAGGTTTAACAAGCAGGGTGGGATAGCACTTATTATTAAGAAATGCAGAAATGCTAGTTATGTTGGCAGGCAGACAGACACACTAATGTCATCCCTTAGTATAGACCGTAGTTGATGACTTTAGCTTTGGGCTAGATGTTGACCTCTTGCAACTTAAATAAAATATTATGTCGTCGGACTGGGTCGTGATAAATGAAACAGGTGACTGTGTCCTCTGAATCCGATTTCGAGGGGTAATCTCTTTCAGAAACTTGGCAGTAGAGTGGAAGCTGCATGTCTGTAACATTTCAACGCGAGTAGTTTCACTTTTGTACTCATTTTACAACGAGCATAGTAGGCCTCTGGAGTTTTTATCATCATTTGAATCCCGTTGACCAATCTATAGTCAAATGATCTATCGAATAGTCACTTAATCCATGAAATAATTGTAAGGAATTACTTTTTTTTCTGGCTTTAAATTTTGTCGACGTCGAGGACATTAGAGCCTGTAAAGAATTGGAGGCAAGGAACAGCCTTCTGACGGAACCAGCCGATCCAGGTACTATCAAACCAAATGAGCTTGGTTGTCTGCAATGTCGCTTTGCGAATAATATGTAAAGGAAACGACCATCGCTGGTTATTAAAGCTTCGCTACCGCAGTGAAATCTTTCAACTGTTCGAAGAGGAGTGCATTTCACAGATAAGCTTCCTCGTTAAGGCTTATAGATTATTTTTGTAATTACCTAGGGTGGAAGATGGAAAGATCGCCTATTTTCACCGCGCAAACAGAATAAAACGAGAAGACAAAAAGCATACGCATTTTTATCAGCCAGTAACAGTACTTGCTTCACTCCCTTTTTGGATGCATATGGTTCAAAAGAAACATGTCAACGTGGCATACCAACCGATTAATAAAATAACAATGAAAACTCGCATCATACGATCTAATACAGCGCGATCAAAACGGTGCTAGCGACAGCAATGCTGTTAATGAATTTTCAGCCGGAAAAAAAGTGACAACCGATACGTGCTTCAGATCACAGTATTAACACAGTGATATCACACAATGAATAAAAGTTTTATTTTTGTGCAACTCTGAATAAAAAACAAACTGTTCAAAAATATAGAATGAAACGCTAGGAATTATTTACGGGTTACGTCAATACAAATCCAATACCCAATGTAATTGCTTTTTTAAGCCGCTCACGAATCCTGAGGAAGATTCGTATTTGATCTCTTTAAGTCTCAACTAATAAGTATCAGGTTGTCTCGTCAGTGGTTATTATACAACACTTTAAACACCTCAAAACTCACGCAGTACTTATACTTCCATGCCCGATTTTTTAAATTCTGTCGTTATTTCTAGTTGACGTCAGAGTAATTAGGGCCAGGAGAAGATGGAGGGAAAAGAATGGGAAGAAATTCGGAGAAACCATCCCGATATTCACCTGGAATGATTTCGGGAATGTATGGAAACCGAAATCTGAATGGATGGATGGTGATTCGAACCCAAGTATTTCTGAGTGCAATGTCAGATCCTTGCTCGAGGACGATTTCTCCAAATATGGCTATCAGGATTTTAATGAGAAGATTCTTGTTATCTACTCAAGTGCCGCCACCGCCTCCGATCTCTTATCGCCTATTTCGCCAGTAGTGGAGCTAAAATCAAGGTCGCCGCAACGTAAATATGCCGCCATTCGAACATGATTTCACCACTTCCCTGAAGTTGCCACCCGGGGCAATAACCCCTGTTTGACTCCGCATAGATCCGGCACTGGTGATAGGATTCAAATTGGTGAATTGGCCGGTCCTGGCAGTGTACGGGCTATTACGCTGGCCTCCCATTGCAAGAGACGCCGGTTTGAGTCCCGCATCAAACATGGGTGGTTTTTATTAGGTGTTACGTCCGTCCTACTTGACAGTAAAAGCTGAATGATATACGTATATGTTACTTGCAGAAATCAGTTATTATGGAGATTACTTAGGTAATATTCAGATTAACTAGGGTGATACGTTAAAGTACCGGAAATTGTTTCATTTCTCAAATTACCTAGGTAATCTAGAAATTATCCAGGTAATCTGCAAATCACCTAGATAGTCTGCACATTACCAACTAGGCGCTAATTAAAGTGAAAATAAGATCTTTTCTGGAACAACAGCAACGTGTTTGTACGTTTAAATTAACATAGAAAATTACTCGATAGAATCAATCAATTAAAAAACTGTAATGTAATATTAAGGAAATGGATTTGATAAAATTATGCTTACTTATTAGTGCAATATAAAGATTGGTGACACTTTGAAATACATAGCAATTGGTTTTTGCGTCAAACACACCAGTTTGTGGTACATTTTGATTTGCAGTCACATTTTTTGAAACCGTGACCAGTATTGCCTTCATTGCTACTTTGCATACTAGGAACTAAATTTATCTGCATTAAAAAAAAAATCATGACATAAATTCACTAACAAGCAGGCACGAATTTGAAAACAGAACTAAGTAAGCTACGCAGTGGCAATATTTTGTTGCCAAAAAAAAAAAAAAAAAAAAAAAAAAACTTTTGAACTTTATGGAAACACTTGATTTCGCACGTTAAACGATCAAATCAGTTAATCTGCAGATTAGCTAGGTAATGTTTACATTAAGGGCTTTCAATCTTTAGCGGTAACATACACTTCACACAATCAGAATAATACTGGAGTTAATTGTGTAGTCTATAAGGCAAATAAAAAAAAATGAAAAAATAAAATAAAAAAATTCGTGTACCTGATTTTTATAAACCATCAGAGGATGTATGAGCTACCAAGACGCTCAACTTGACACTCGAGCGGTGACAAAATACTCGTTCAAACTTTAGTGAGAGGATGGAGTAATATTGCAGCAGATATTTCAACGTTCCAATTACAATGTCGTTACATACAGTTGTTTTGTATCAACAGATCATCTCTCAGTTCGTTTAAGTGAAAGTATATGACACGTAGTTGAATAAATTACTGTTAATTTTATACGTATTTCTACTACAGGGTGTCCAGAAAAGGACTCCCTGATTTCAAAATTAAATATCTCGAAAACAAAGATCGATAGAGGAATGCAGTAAACGGTATGTTTATTGTGACAGCTGTAAGAAGTGTATACAGCAGTGTGAAATAATAGTTACAAAAGCTGCTAACAGATGGGGCTGTACGCTCATATCAGCATACATAAGTGAAATAATCGTATGAAAACAATCTTTGCAAACAATCACATCACAATGTTTTCAAAATGTTCACCATTTGCACGTTTCAATGGTGGAACTGATCGCCCTGAGCTTCGGATCACTATTTAGGCAATACGTATGGCGATTACAGCGCCATCTGTTAGCAGCTTTTGTAACTATTATTTCAAACTACTGTATACACTTCTTACAGCTGTCACGATAAACATACCGTTTACTGCATTCCTCTATCGATCTTTGTTTTCGAGATATTTAATTTTGAAATCAGGGAGTCCTTTTCTGGACACCCTGTAAAAAGTGATTGCAAGTTATAATATTGAAAAGGAAAAACTGGTTCTAACACTTTTTCCGATAAAATTTGCTACATAGGAGTAATTAAGTATAATACTCATTAATATATGCAGTTTCTGGAGTTGGTCAGAGCAGAAAAATGGAGTAAATATGGAAACGGTCCATTGCTGAAGTCTTCCGTCTGGTTCAACAATTAATTATTTCATCAGAGTTGGAATATTACCCTCCGCTTGCTGGACGAAACTGTATGCAGAAGTGAAGGTGGATGTATGAGAACAGAGCGTGCTCATTTACCACTATCTAATGTATAACTTTATTATCGTTTTAATTTTATAGTTAAGTGTCGTCTTTAAACTTTGTGACACAGATGAAGGTATGCTTAAAAATGGCTTACGGTTACTTTAGTGTCAGATACAATCATGTTAAATGATGAATGTACAACACCTATCTGGAAAAGAACTCCAGTCATCTTTTACAATCTCAAATCCTTGAACTTTAAAAAAATCCGCTACATGATATCAAAGATGTACTCAAACCAAAAGCCAAGCAAAGAGACATCAGGAATGTTAAAGAAGTATAGGACATAATTTTCTCCAGAAAATCCGAATGAACTATGAGAACTGTGATTCGTCGTAGAGGCCTAATGTGCAGTCGGAAACAGAATTCGCGAGACCCTTCGCTTTTCGATTATGCTTCAATCTAGACACTAGTACCTCATGGGACAGCATAACTAATACCGCTTTACTCATAACGTTGATAGCCATCATAGCTTCCATCTAGACACGAGTACCTCATGGGACAGCATAACTGATACCACTTTACTCATAACGTTGATAGCCATCATAGCTTTCTTTAAAAACACAGACAGTTGCTGAAAAAAAGCAGTTATATAACGGATGATGAAACGATTAGCTAACATACCCATGGAAAAGAGATTTGCAGAACAGATAAGGGATAGTTCTAATGGACTATTTTACGCTATCTAACTCAACAGCACGATAGAACTGTGTTAAGGGTAAGTAGAAAGTGCTTTTACGAAAATACTCAAATGGTGTCGTAAGGCGAGAAATATATAATTCAATTATTTCCTTCAGTGATTCAGAAAAATAACCTCCGAATTTTTTCCACCACAAAAACGTGATGTAAGCGCAAAAACAACTAAGAGGAGAGGGTGATATTCATGGGACCTAGCGCTTTCTTTAACACCATATTTGAGTTACCCGTCACTAAAACGGTAATTTGATATGGAGACTGATTTACTTTCCTTAATTGTTTTGATCACAATTGAATTGCTGTACTGTTATTAATGTTAATGTATTGATAGCGTGAGATATGGAGATAGTACCAGGCCCTGTCCGCTTAGTCGTATTTGCACATATATTCCGTCTTCGTGAAGGAAAAAATTAAGGAGTTATTTCCTGAACCACTTAGACAGCTTATTAATTTATATTTCGCGGCTTATGTAGCAATTCATGTACTTTCGTAAAAATCCCCTTTCACTTACTTATTTTTCATTACCGGTTGTATCATGATGTAGAGGCAGAAAGAGTGACTTAGCCATTCAAATTCTTTTGTAAGTTCTACAAATCTGTTTTCCATGTGTATTTTAGCCAATCATTTCAGAATTCGCCATATTGCTAGTGAAGCGTGCGCTGTTTACAAAGAAAGCTGTGAGGGCTTTCAACGTTCTGAGTAAAGCGGTGCCGTTCCTCGAAAATCAATCGCTTTGATTGAGTCAGTTAATTATTATGATTATAAAGGGTTTATTCATAATTATTTGAACAATAGAATTCTCATCTTCGCCTCTGTGCGTCTGCGAGTTTCTTGCACACGGAATACATTATTTTGGTCTTAGGTAAAGTACTGGGTACTGACGTTCTATTATCTTGAATTCAGTGTATCTCCTGCCAGTTATGCTGTCCCACGAAGCATTCGTGTCTACAGCAAACCGTAATCGGTAGGCAAGACGCCTCGCAAAATTTTACTCCGTCTATTCCTTCCTGCATTGCACATGCTGGGGACGTGTAAAACATCAATTCCCAGAATTAGCTTACGATTTTCTTAATTGAAATCAATACGGGTCACCAGTTTCTATACTTTACCGGCAATACCGCTTGCGACTTTGGCCGGTTTCCAAGCATAAAATGTCACCAAAATTGGCTCAATTTGAGTCGCGGCCGAAAGCAACTACCAAATTGTGCTCCGTTTCCAAATAAATGTTAATGAAATTGTTACAGTAAAACTAGAGCTGTTGGAGAAATCTACACAGTCCCAAGAACAGAATGGATCGAGACGGCGCGGCGGTCTAAGACCTCGGTGAGTAATTAGCTTTCCTGACCCAAAGTGTGTGTTTTAATCAGACATTTTACGTTACAAGCAATGTGTATGAGTCCTCTTCGACAAGATCACCTCTCATATTTACTGGAAGTCTACAACACTCAGCTGAGATAGAATTGTACTGTAATTTTTTTAGTGGTAGTTAAAGTGACTACGAAACCAATATAATAATAAGCCAGTACCGTCACGGTGCTCGGCTGTGGTCGTCTAGCTGATGCTATCCGAAGATTTTTCGCACTATTCTCTATTATATAATTTCAATTAGAATCGTGAAACACAAGAATAAATATCCCATAAAAGGGTTATTTTTATGGTTATAATAGTATATAAACATAAAAACTTAATAGTTCTTACTTTTAGAAATTTTACATTCCTTACAAACTTTTCCGTAGCAATATTTATTTTTTTACTTAAAAGTTTCGTTTTCAGTAGTAGGGTAATAAGAGAGCAAGCCAGAAACCGGGAAAACCCATGGTACTTGGGTCACTTTTTACTGAATGATAGAAAGGGTTGCGGTGTGGGAGAGACATGTTGAAGGTAAATGTAATCAATTTGGTGTGTTGAACACTATTTATGGTATAAACACTTAGGTGTATGGTGAAAACATGCCATCTTTTGCACACCTTCTATCTCACGAGGCTGATGACATGTAATGAGACTTCTGTTTTTCAGCCAGTCATGAGGCAAGAGAGTACTACACCACTTTTTTGTTTTCATTATTGGTGCCGGTAGTTGTGCTGAACTCTCTGTAGACTTGGGTATGTGTATCTGCGTCTCTCTTTGTGCATGTAAGCGTAAGTATGGTGATACCTGACTTTAACTCGTCTGTCTGATGATTTTTGTAACGATAGTTCTGTCCAGTTAATCAGTGGTAACGACAATTCTGCCCCACTTCATCGTTTCCATGATGCTTGCTGTTAGTTCTGTCGACCTCGCTGGATGCATGTACAAGTGTATGCGTGGGTCATTTCTCTGTGGATTTGACTCTAAAATATATGGTTATAGAATTATGCTCACGATCAACGTGTGCTTCTAACCATTGCTTCAGGGCTTAGACAATATCTCGCATTTCACTGTGCTCTTTACAGTTTACTGCCGTTTGTGTTGGCATACGAATTGTGTTTCTCACGTTTTTTACTACATGCACTTCGGGATAAAATTCATTTAACAGAGAGGGTGATGAGGGGATGTACCAGAGAAGCGAAGGACTTGGGTACAAACCCACAGTCAGACCATTGCTTGTATATAGAAGTGTAGTATGGAGTCCACATTTTTTGTACATCAAATGCAAGGTGCAAAGGATGGCAGCTAGATTTAATAGTGGAAAATATTCAATAAGTGCTATAATAAAGGAGCTGGGCTGGATGTCACTGGAAGATAGGAAGAGTGTTGGGGGCTGTATGTAGCGTATAATGCTGTTAGAATGGATATTGGTGGAATAATTCTGAGTGGTGAAGGGAGCCTAAGTTGACCATGACCACAATCTGGCACTAGACTTTAGGTGATGAGGCCTAGGTGGGTAAAATATCCAAACACCCACTTTGACCTAACAGTTTACGACAGTTCAAGTGTAGGTGCTATCTTCGGCGTAATAGAACTAGTGTCTGCGCCTATAGTGACGTTTTGGATACTTGTTGATGTGTGGCATCTTCTATGAAAATGTGGGTAATGATATCTGTTTGATGACCAAGTTAGCTAAGAGCGTTATGGTAACTTTATCGTGGTTACTTGAACAAAGCATGCAATTACAATTACAAACAAATGACACACTTGGTCCTGATGGCGTCAGATGGGAACATTTAAACCGAATGAAGAACTCTCCTGGGTCCTGATTGGTTGAAAAATACTCTCCTGGGAAAAGGGAGAATTTTCTTGGAAAACTGCAGTAGAACCACATTAAGTGAACATTTTGGTATCTGGCTACTGATTAGAAGAAGACTACGAATTTTGAATTTTTGGTTTACTTTAACGCACGAACAAAAGATAACCCTCTCAGTAACAGAACACGGGTTGGATTGGGAATCATTGGAAAACAGAAGTATGCTTGAGGAAGTGCTGGGCATATGTTGGCGATGAGGCTAGGGGTGGATCTTGATGAAACAATTAGGAATAGTGCGTAAAAGACGATAAGTGGGAGCCGGCACTGGATTTCTTCCATAAGGGAGTGGGTAAATTCTCCATGTCTCCACCTTGGCCACAGGCATTCCATGACGAATCAGCATGTTCTGTGCTTAGCACTGCCTTACACTGACTCGATTTTTATCACAAAGGGCAGGGTTGAAATTAGTAAGATTAACAAACGATGTTTCGTTCCTGGAACATACTGTAAAATACAGTTAAAGGTGGGTAAGTACATGCCACAGCGTATATCTCTCTGTTTCTAGTCAATCACTGATGTGTCGCAATGGATTGATTGGAATTGTAGGACAAAGTACACCTAAGGGCATTCAATTTGTGATTGCTTACGAAAACATTACAGATTTGACACATGGATTGGTCTGGATATACAGACAATATAGGTTTGAGCTTGTTAGCAAAAATTACGAGTGTGATGAAATATTTTATACCAGTGACAGCAGAGATTAGAGAAATAATGTGTCGTACTGATGCTTATACTAATTCTTTCTCCCCTCGTTCCATTCTATGAGTTTTTTCATGGTCAAACTGGAAACTTTGATTTTTCTAGCCTTGGTGTGGGAAAGGCTTTGTTAATCATTTCACAAATATTTTCAATTGGGCTCTTGTTCAAAGACTGAGTCAGTAGGGTTGAGAAACAGGCTTGAAAAATTACAGGCTGATTGGTTTGATATCAGTCGAGAGATTGACATGTAATCACTTCAGAAATGGCTCTGTAGGGATAAGAAACTGGTTTTCAAATCGACAACTTTGTTTTAGATTAGGGGCTCTTAATTCATCGAGATTATACTTACATAAATCAGGAAATTACTTCAATTCCCCTTTGAGTTTAAAAATTGGGTTGGTTCTCGCTCTGTTTTATTGTACCTAATTTAATACATCCTTTAAAATATAGGAAATCTAGCCAAAAATCGTGAGCTATCATTAATGCCGTTAGCCAGTATATTGTTTCATAACGAATCCGATATGATGTGCAAAAGTATGTTTTTGATATATCAATGGATTTTTAATTAGGAGCACTATATAGAAAAGGGACTATGATCAGGCATTAGAGGGTAAAGCCAGGGACTGAAAACGCTGTCAAGGAATAAACTCACTGTAACTTCACATGAAAAAAAAAAAAAAAAAAATGATTTCAGGTATCATTGGAGCTGTGTGAATATTCTATAATTCTTGGCCACTAAGTTTGGGGGAATAACGTATATGAAATATTGCTGTGCTGTATAGCAATGTGACTGATTAATAGTATGAGCTTTGCTCTGTAATAACAAGGTGACATGGGAACAGAAATGTTATGTAGGTAATATCCTATAGCTATTAGGATGTTGTGTAGGGATAAACCAAGAACTTCTTGCAGGCATCTTTTTAAAAAATTCAGTATTCTTACGACTTCTCAGTATATATATTCTCTCATGTGCTTTGTCATAGATCATTTTAACCTGTTTATTTCTAATTCACAGGTACACAATTTCAATCCAAGAAACAGAAATAACTTTCACAAAACACAGAGATCTCTGTCATTAGTACAAAAAGGAGTTAATTATTGTGTTATACATCTGTTTAATAAACTTCCCAAGAATATAAAACAGTTTGCAGATAATGAACATATATTTAAAGAAAAACAGAGAGTTTATCTTATTGGCAACTCCTTCTACTCCATTCAAGAATTTGATCAAATTAATTAATTGTATTCAATATGACTTTTGCAAAATTCAGTTGTATAAATTAATGATTATTGTTATTCTCTTTATTTGTCTTTGTAGCATATAATTGTTTTTACTTTGGTTATGATTCATATTGTATGTTTCACATCCGAGAGGTCCTTCCTCAGCAGGGATCCATGAAACAAGATTGATAAATAAATAAAATAAATAAATCCGCTAATGTGGACTTCTATTGTTTTTAGTAAAAGTAGCAATGATTCACGCTTAATCAAATGCAAGTATATTACACGAAATCTTGACACAGAACCGAAGAAAATATTTTACTCTGCTGAAATATTTGCACCTTGCTGTCGATAGTGTGTGTACAGAGCTTTCACAAGAGATAATGAACTCTGCTTGTCGCTGGGCAAACGGAAATACTGTTACTGCACGCCGAAAATAACTCCATAGTTTCGAAATACTTGTCACATTGATATACCGATAATAGCAGACAGACACAGGCAGGAATACCTGAAATATTTCTCTTAAAAGCTTGGTAAATACCTATCGCGTTGAGAAATGATGCATGCCGCGCCAGCTATTGCAAACCGGGATACTTTGCACCTCGGCAGTCGATTTTTTTTTTTAACTGCTTAGCGTCTCTCTAACAACGTGGTCTTTAGAGACGGGAAAGGAAGAGTGGCAAGGAATGGGAATGAATTCGTTCATGGCCTTTTGAAGGTAGCATCCCGGCATTCACCTGGAGTGATTTGGGGAAACC
Source organism: Vandiemenella viatica (assembly GCA_031002005.1). Lineage (NCBI taxonomy): Eukaryota > Metazoa > Arthropoda > Insecta > Orthoptera > Morabidae > Vandiemenella > Vandiemenella viatica. The sequence goes on along the minus strand of CM061921.1, from coordinate 188,553,704 downwards.
ATGGATGGGGATTCGAATCGCCGTCCTCCCGAATGCGAGGCCAGTACTCGGCAGCACGAGCGCCCGATGCCTCGGCCGAGCAAGTCGACGCCTGTCGCAACGTCCGCATTCCAGAACAGAAATAGCCATTGCCTCAGGGTTGGGTTTTCCCCGCTCTCTTCGGGGAGTGGAATGTCTGCGCCCAAAGAAATTAAGCCTTGGGAGATACTGCCATCTAGCGGCTGGTCAAGGAACTAATGTATGCACAAATTGAGGTTTGAACGCCAGCCAAGGTAGGTACCCCCCCCCCACCACCTCTACGCTGATTTGCTGTCTTCCGCGTGACGTCATGGGTTTTCACGGATTCTGGCTTGCTCTCTTATTACCCTACTACTGTTTTCCTTTCTACGCTCTCCATCCCTCACTACCAATCCATACCCATCACGTAACAACATAATTAATTACTCCAGGGATTTAGTCCGAGGCCTGTGCATAGCAACAATCACCACCTATGTCGATGGTCACGGCTGTAGCTGTCTTATATGGCGGACTTTTAAACTAGTAGTACTATAATAAAAGGCTTTTCAGAAGTTATCTCTAGGTTAATTAAAATTATTTAAAGATTACCACAATACAGGAAATCACATTGAACACTTGATATTTATCTTTTCTAAATAGATAACGCAATCTGAATTATTTCAGTAGCTTACTTATAAATATATCTTGCTTGGATTCTTTTCCCAGTAAACACGAGGAGAGACTAGAACCAGCTGCTTTAAAATTTTCTGTTATTAAGAAGGCTAAGTATATCTTCATAATCAATTAATTTTTTTTCCACTTGGTAAACGCAAGGAACTCTCTGTGCCTGTGGACAGCTGTCATTGGTTCGAGATGGATATAAACAGAGCGTTATATGGTCCGATTGGCTCATATATGCCGACAGTGTGATTTTATGATCATGATGGCGGGGATTAACTGTACACGCTGTGCGAGAGAAATGGAAACATATTTTCTTTCGTGTGGCTTTAACCCTCGTTCGCATCGAGGTCATTAGAGTAGGGGAAAGAATTAGAACCAGTGAATCGGAAGTAACTCAGAAATGGTCTTATGAAGCAACCATCCTGGCTTTCGCCTAGAGTTATTTCAGGAAATCAAGGAAAGCGGGAATTGGATGGCCCAGCGGTATTTGAACCCTTGCCGTCCCGAGTGCAAGGAACGTGCCTTACCGCTTACCAACCACGTTCGTTAGATTGTGTTTGCCTCAATGTTTGCGTCTTGTTGCTTTGGTGTATCACCACAAGAATAATTTCCTTGCCAGAAACAGTATTTTTGCTGGGAAAGAACTCCATTCATTTTTTTTTACCATCCAAAATTCCTTACAATATTAAAATTCGCCAAAATTGTTCGCTCTGAATCGAGTAAGGGCGAGGACATAGCACGCGACTGACCCCGAGTTCTGAATATAACGAAACTAAGGTGTTTACTGTTGACAATTTCGCTTTGTATAATGTACTGAGAGGATTTACTGCAATTTATCGTACTGTTCTTATGGAGTCGGAGTGTCTAGCAGCCATCACGTTATTGGTGTAGCAGTCATCGGTAATAATTGGCAGAGGGCATTGAGTCCCTCTGGTGGTACGGAGAAGCCATTGGAGCAACAGTGCAGAGTTTCACTCAAAGCGAGCACTCATCGAGTTCCCAAATCCGGGGCTTCACTGAATAATGCAACTGAGAGGTACCATCGTGATAAAGCGAAGACTACTACTTAATGGAAAGACGGAATGTAAAGGACTGTTCGGCGTTAGATGACTAAATTTTTATTTTGCGGTAGTTGAGAATAAAGTATTACCTTGAAAGAATTACTATTGTCATTTTGTCTTAAATCGGAAAATTTATCGTTTATTTCCAGTGTCTCGTTTTCGGTAAACAGAAACTTAAATTGCACCAACGCTATCACAGAAAATATACCTCAGATAAATTGAATTGTCTGTAACATTTTCTATTCAAAAATAAACTGAGAGCTGTTACAGCTTAATGGTTCGTTGACGTTGAATTGAATAGAGCCGAGTGATGAAGGGGGCCAGGAAGGAGAAAGAATTCGGCCATGGCTGTTTGAACGGACTGTCTAGGACTTCGCCTGGGGTGATTTCGGGAAACCATGTAACACCGAAAACAGACCTAAACATTGTCAACCATAAAATCGTGAAGTATGGACTTAGCTGCAGATTTCTGGAAGATAATTGTAAATCCCTTTTTGGAGTGCAAGTCCACTGTTCGAACCCTTCTCCAGTCAGGCAGTCAGGACTTTTACTTCCACTTGAGATGACTTTCTTAGTTGGGAAAGCTTGTTTTGTATACCGGTATATATATATATATATATACAACTTTTCAACTAGGTTCCGATTCTACATTATTTATGTTAGCCCACCGCTACGAACAGAATATACCTAATATATACAGTCTGAGGCAGATTTTTTGGTTATACTTCGATCTAGACACGATAACCTCATAGGACAGCATAACTGCTACAAGTTACGCCAAATTCATGATATTTAAGGCTGGTTCAAAAAGTAACGAACCGGAGGCCTAGGAACAGAAACCAGTACCTGTATTTCAGAGGTAGTGGCCCTGGTTGTTGAGGCACTTGTCCCACTGCGACTCAAGGCTATGAATGGCTGTCTCGTAAAATTCGTAGGGCTGCGATGTTAACTAGTTCCGCACGTACAGCTTGACGTTGTCGTCCGAGGTGAATTGTTTGCCCCTCAGAGCCATTTTTAGGAGACTAAAAATGGCGTAGTCGCGGGGAGAGAGGTCTGGACCGAGGGTGACCGAGAAACTCCCACTTAAATATCTGCACGAGTGCCGTGATTGTGTTGGCCATATGAGGCCTTGGATTGTCGTGGAGCAGAATGACCCCACACCAGGAAGTGCTGCAGGAAGTCTATTAGAAAGGGGCCGTCTTGGTCAAAGAAGAACGCCAGCATAACCTTTCCTGCACTTGTGCGGATGGCAATGGATTTTGTTGGTGGTGATGACCCTCGATGCTTCACTGAAGATTTTGTCGTTTTGATTCTGGTTTGAAGTGATGACACCAAGACTCATCTCCAGCCACCACTCGTGCCAGGAACTCATTCCCTTCCCTACGATGATCAAGGCAGTGGTCTATTCGACATGTTTCCTGTTGTGGTTGAAGACTGTGGGACACCCATTGAGCGCACACTTTGCGCCAGTTCAGTCTTTCCGTGTGAGCACTTCCGACGTTCAATCCGACCTCGACGGCTACGGCATTCAATGGAAAACGAGTCCATCAACCAGCCGGACGATGTCATCGGTAATGCGGTGTGGTGTTCCAGACCGTGCATCTTCGGCCAACGACACCCGTCCTTCCCTGTAGCGATTGTGCCACGACTTGACCCTTGCTAGGGACATGCAGTAGTATTCACCGTACACTTGCAACATTATTCGATGAATGTCTGTTCCGCTTATTCCTTCCGCTGTCAGAAAACGTGCTACACCTTTTTTCTCTTCCTTGACGCCTCCCTTTAATTGCTTACAACACAAATGAGCGTTGCACGATTGACGCATAATTCTGCTAACTTTATAGTCACGTGATTTGCGCTCGTGACCCGATAGCGATTGGCGTGTGGACCTATGCGCTCTTGTCGGAAAACTTCTTTGTTACTGACGCAACGATAATACATTTCTGTGACTGGTTTGCACATTCCAGACTCCGGCTCGTTTCTTTTTGAACGTTCCTTATAATAGACCCTCAAATCCCAGTACGATACACAAGAATAAAAAAAAATGAGCCTTTTATGACAAATGCTAAAGATTGCATTAACTACTGAGGGAAAAAAATTGTAGAACCTTTCAAAGAGCTTGAATGGACTAAGTCACACTTTAAACATTGCAGCATTCTAGAAGTGTATCTGTGACAAACACAAAGTTTAAGTATAAGGAGAAAGGGTTTAGACGAAAGCCACGAAAATAAGTTAACTGTACCTGGATCATTGGATAGTTTAGAAAAATCTTCTCATTTTTTCCCCACCATAACATGTTTAGAAGGGAAGCTTATAACGATCGCTGTAGAAAGCAGTAGAAACAATTTGACTGTAATAATAATTATTAAGAACTGTAAATCCGTCTCCAATGTGCAGCTTCAGATTATGAATCTTAGAGAACGTAAGCAGCAAATCTTTTATATTTCCTATTATTTTTAACTAGCACGAATATTGCTTGAAATGGCTGTGACTGAATTCTTTCCAGATCCTAGTTCCCAATACTCTCCGGCTTCAAATGGTATTGGCGTCGACAAGACGAAAAAATAAGAGTACTTCTTGCCGAACGCAGTCTGGATTAAAACATTCCTGACATAGGCACCAACCAACACGATTTATTCACCAGAAGTTTCGCAAGTAACAATAATTACATCTTTGTCGTAAGTTTTGGATCTTTTCCTTTTACATATTTATGTTATTCAATTTCCATCCTCGATAGCGTGGTGTTAGCTCAATAGCCATATTAAAACAAAAAATTGGAAAGTAGGCTGGCTGTTGTGAAGTTTTTTGTTACTCAGGGAGGGGTGTTTAATTTCATCTGATGTGTATAGGATCACCTGTTGGTTTTTAATTTTTCCTTATGACTCAAGGTCGAAATCATTAGAGCAGAAAAGGATTTTGGCAAGAGACGGGAAGGAATTTGGCCAATTTTTTTAAGGAACCATCCCAGCATTCATGGAGTATGTTAGGTTAACCTGCGAAACCGAAATCTAGATATATAGACGGAGATTTGAAACTCCCGAATGCGAAGCTTAAGCGTTATCGCCACACTCGATCTCGGCGCAAGTCTAGCGTTGGGCGTGAGTATTTAAGTAAGTGTTGTGTATGTCTTGTGTTGTCTTTCAATTGTATTAGCATAAAATATTTGCAAATACGTGAATACATAGGATGATTACATAAAAAAGCTATTGCTGGCTCGAAAGCCATTAATTTTTGTATGCATTTCTTCATAACAATATATAAATAGATACCAAAAGATGATTGGCTGTCTACCAGGACATCTAAAAAATACACTACATGTTTACATATATATTGTGTCAGTTGGTTACATACCTAAATACTGAATAGAATTTAAAGACATTAAAATAAAAAGAAATGAAAGAAACCTGGCTGTTGTGAAGTTCTTTGTCACACAGGGATGGGTGGTTAGTTTCATCTCCTGCGTATATGATGCGGTCTCTTAGGATTATGCGTGGTTATTAACGGTGTAGAATTCTTGGCTAACTCCAGAAAACTTGACAGACATGTAGGTCAGAAACAACGCTGGTCAGGAAATAACCGGTCCAACAACCACTACAAGGTAGGGTTTATTTAATAGTTGCTATGCGGAAGTGAATCAGTCGTCCACAGACTCAAAGGGGAATGGACGGACCGCAATAGTTCGCGAAACCGGCTTGTGCCGCGCTGACTGCAGGAGAGTGAATATTACGAGTACCCTCCTAGATGATTATGGACTGTACCTGCAGACGTTGCTGTGTAGGGCTACTTTTTCTGTCGGGAATCTCAGTGGCATAAACAATCCCTAAAAACGAAGAAAACTGATAGTAAGAGACCTTTAAGCGTCATGGAAATTGCTGAGGACCAGAATGCAGACGAGGTGGAAAATCTATCTTTGCATTATATACAGGATGTGACTACAAGTAAACAGTTCCGCTTTGAAGAAATAAAGAAGAGGAAACGAATGTGCAAACATGAATTGGCTAAGTTTTCCAGAAAAGAACTGTCAGTAAAAAACATATTAGATGTACTAAGTGACATGAAAGGTGAGCAAAATAACTCCAAGAACAAAGACATCTCTCCTCAAGATATATCAACCCAAGCGACCGCCAACAAACAGAGGCCTAAATTTCCACCAGTGGTTATACCTATGATGAATAAGTACCCTGAGTTCAATCAAAATTAAAGATAATCTCGAAGGAGAAATGAAAATCGTTGTCAGGGGAGATCATCTAAAATATTTTACAGAAATAAACATAGGTTATTTATATTCTCTTATCTGTTACGGACAAACAAGACGGCGTTTTACGTATCAATTGCGTCATGAAAAGAAAGGTAGCTATTAAAGGCCTACCTGCTAGTGTGCGTAGCGAATAATTTCAAGAATCTATACTGGTTTCGTAATAAAAGGAGTCCACCAATTAAAATAGAAAAAGGTAACAAGAAAACTTATCCTCTTACCAGTATTTGTGATATCTCTTGCGTCTGGACGTAGTGCACCTTAGAGATGAGTTGTTCACGAAGATACAAGTAGAGATATACTGACAGAACCTAGGGCCACATCAGTGATCAAAATGTCAACGTCACGGTCATAGTCAAAAGTATTACAACTTTGCATCTAGATGTGGAAAATTTGCTGAGTTGCACCCTACGAATCAGTGCACATTGTCTCAACTAGAAAATGCAAAATGCATGTACTGTGATGGGGGACTATCCTCTCTCATAGACAGGCTGCGATGCATATCAGTTGGTACGGATATAACCAAAGCAAAAAAATCGTGAAAAGAAAAACCGTCTAGCACACCAAAACAAAAGCTAAACACGAACAAGGAATACCAGCAAATACCAAAACAGGGACAACGACAAGACGAAATGCAGTCGACGTCGTGCGCAGACGCCACACATGACAGAGACAGAACGAAGAAATCTGACCAAAAAAAAAGAAGAAAAAGAAAAATGAATGTTATGATACCAGCTTCGTTTCAGCCTTATTCTACTCATGTATGAGTCCCACACCTCAAAAATTAAGGGTGGAAATGAGAATAATAATTCCGTGTGGTCGGAATGACCTGGTGACAGGGTTTATACTGACTGCGCATTCCTCCCCTGTCGTAGCCACCTTAACCTAACCCGGCAATCCTACCGGTTACAGGGGACCTACAGTTAAACGTGCAATCTGAACCACGGAAGCGTTCTGGTGTACTTCACATTACACATCAAGCTGTGCCAGAGGTGAGGGTCGCGTTAAGTACCTATGAAAATACCCGCCAATACAGAGATTCGAACCGGAGCTCTTTCGATCTCCAGTCCGACACCTTAACCTCTGAGCCACGAGGACGATATGTTTGGCAATGAAAAATGTTAAACAATAAAATGGAATTTAGTAAAAATGGTTCATCCTAGTAGAAGGGTTATTGGAATATTTGAATAATGGTGCAAAACGTAAAACAACAGCAAGACACGCTGATAACAGTAAAGAACGCCAAAAATGTGAAGAATAAGAGATTCTAGCCAGAAAACTTTATACAGAATTATAACATCGACGTGACACTGCTGACGGAAACATTTCTAAACATAATGGCGAGTTAAAAATGACAAGAAAAGCAGTAATAGGACACACAGAATTTAGAGAAGCGGAAGCGGCTCTGCAGTTATCATCAAAAAGTCGTTTCCCCATCAACTAATTCCAGCAACAAACCTTCTTGAGCTTGAAGTCACAGCAATAAAAGTATACGCAAGAGAGGGGCATATTTTCGTGGTGGCTGCTTGCATCTCACCTAGCAAACAGCTGATAGAAGCCGATATATTTATTTATTTACTAGCTCGTACCCACGACTTCGTACGCATGGATTAAGATTTTTTTGCCAGAATTAAATATAGAAAGTTGTTGATAACGAAGGATTGGTCCCAAACAATATCGAGTCGGCATAATATGACAGGAAAGCTATCACTATATCATTCTACCGTCGAACCTGTCTCTTGAAGAGAATCAATTTCCAACATATTTCTGTCACCATTCGATAAGGTCTCAAAATTTCGTGACTACAACTGTTAATCAAACTGGAAAAATATCCTGTGCCCTTCATACAGATTTCCTTATAAAATTCCATCACAACGATATAGCAATTTAGTCGTCAAAACGTAACAAAAAGACGGAGACTAACTTCCGTATTTATAATAATATTACTGTGGTTCACACTCACACAGACTGCGAACAACACCTGAAGGATCATTATAACGTAAAAAAGTGTACACCTACAACATTGCAAGACTTCCTACGATTTGCCTCGCATTGCACCCCTAACTTTCTAATATCTACAGTTTAACATTCAATCCGAATAACCTACGGCCCAGGCCTGACTCTTACGATGAAAAACAATTTTTTAAAATCTTAGCCTCTACGGAGATTTGAACCGGAGACAACGACGTTCGTAAGCAAGCGCTTTAACCACTGAGCTGCCAGTCCACTACACGGAAACACGGTACGGAGATGTCCATATCCAACGTGACTGTCTATCGCCGTATTTCGAAGTTATGAGACAACATGTGTTATTTATACAGATAATTTTTCAACCAAATGTAGACAGTATTTTTCTCCTTGTTTCAAAGGATAAGTGTGCAAAGTTTCATCGAGATCGGATGAAAACTGTGGATTTGTATGAAGAACAAACAAGCAAACAAACAAACATTCAGCTTTATATATAAAGATTTGTCAATCTTGTTTCATGAATCCATGCTGAGGAAGGACCTCTGGGATGTGGAACATGTCATACATACAATATGAGTTATTATCATAGTAAAAGCAATTATATGTTACAAAGACAAATAAATAGAACAAAAATAAAAAATTCTTATTACTAAGTTTTGCAAAAGGTTATATTTATGTTCAAATCCTTTAATAGAGTAGAAGGAGTTCCCAATGTCTCTGTTGTTGTCGTTGCTTTAGGGCGCGTCGACAGCGGGGTCATTAGCGCCCAATAATCTTTCAGTTTTTCTTTAAATATATCTTTATTATCTGCAAACTTTTATATTCTCTTAGGAAGTTTATTTAACTGATGTATCCCAGAATAATTAAATCCTCTTTGTACAATTGACAGAGATGTTTGTGTTTTGTCCAAGTTATTTCTGTTTCTTGTATTGAAATTGTGTACCTGTGAATTAGATGTAAAAAGGTTAAAATATTCTACGACAAAGCACATGAGAGAATATGTTTACTGAGAAGTCATTGTAAGAATATTGAGGTTTTTTTTTTTTTTTTTTTTTTTTTTTTTTTTTTTTTTTTTTTTTTTTTTTTTTAAAAAGTTGTCTGTAAGAAGTTCTTGGTTTTATCCTACAAAGCATCCTAATAGTCTTTTCTGTGCTATGAAAACTTGTGTACTTTTTGAAGAGTTTCCCCCAAAAAATATGCCATATGACATCACTGAATGAAAATATGATGAGTTCACCTGTTTCGTTAATTCTAGATCTGCTATTAGAGAAAGTGTTCGTATTGCAAAAGTAGCACTACTTAACTTCTTCAGTAGTGAAGTGATATGTTCGTGCCAACAGTTTTTCTCATCTATTTTAATACCAAGGAATTTTATACTCTTTGTTTCTAAGATTCTGTTATTTTTATAGTTTTCTTGTAAATCCGGCTGTGCATAATTTTTTGTTTTATAGCTAATATAATGTATTTTTTCAAAATTTAATCTTAATGAATTTGCCTTAAACCAATTTGCTACATCACTAAGTCCTTCATTCACATTAAATTCTAGATTACTGTTTGGTGTTTTTTCTCACAGTCAGCTTAGTCTCATCTGCAAATAAAAGAATATCAACTTTGTCAGATAAGTTTCCAGGAAGGTTATTGATATATAACAAAAAAAAGTAGGGATCTTATGACAGAGCCTTGTGGAATACCATGTTTTATTTGCTCCCAGTCTGATGAAGCATCTTTCACTATTTTAGATTCAAAAATGGAAATTGTTTGCATTCGACTTTCCATTTATGATTTAAAACCATTTACCTGCGGTTCCATAAATACCAAAGTATTAAATTTTTTTTTTAAAAGTAATTCATGATTTACACAGTCAAATGCTTTCGCAAGATTACAGAATATTCCTGCAGGGGTCATTTTAATATTCAGTCCCTCAAATGTGTTATTTAAAATTGAGCTTATAGCCATTTCTATGGATGATCCTTTTTGGAACCCAAATTGTGAATTAGTGAGGATATTTTATTGTATAACTCTACGATACATGACTTTTTCAAAAATATTTGAAAATCCTGAAAGTAATGAAATGGGACGATAGTTATCTACACATATTGATTCTCCTTTTTTAAACAATGGTTTTACAACTACATATTTTAATCTGTTTGGAAACACACCATAAATTAAGGATTTATTACAAATGTGGGCAAGTACATGATTGATACAATCTGGACATCTTTTCTGTAATTTACTTGAAAGTTGTCATAACTGGAAGAACTTTTAGGTTTTAATTGTTTCATGAGTTTATTTATTTCTGTGATACTGTTACTGGTCGCAATTGCATCTCCACAAATCTATTTGGGAAAGCAGTTTGAAGATGCACTATATGGGGATTGCTTTTCTATGCTTAATTTCTCTACAACTAAAGTAAAATTTTTGTTAAATATTCCACAAACTTCCCCTACTTCACCATGCACAGATCCATCTTGTTCTATTTTTATGTCTTTAGAGTGATTTACAGATTTTCCTGTTTCAGTTTTTATTATATTCCTTATAGTTTTCATCTTATTGTCTGAATTCTCTATTTTCTTTGAAATATACCTGTTCTTGGCCTTTCTTATTACATTTCTTAGTATTTTGGAATAAAGTTTATAGTGAGCATTCAGTTTATAGTTACCTGACTTTCAAGTAAAAGTCCGCTTTGTTTTTCTAGATACTCTCATACACTTTGTTATCCATCCCATACCCACATCACTGAATGGAGTATTGGCAAGTTTCAATTTATAGATGCTCCTTTGGTTTTGGAGACAAAGTCATTGTTTGAGGGGAACTGAACTGCAAACATTACGCTTGGAATTCGAGAGTCAACAATTCCCGTGATAAAAAACTGCTCTCCTTGGAAAACGAGCACAATATCGAAGTTATGCGACCGATCACCAACAGTTGTCCTCGACGTAGTTCTAGCACAAAACATATCCCATCGAGTGCATCTGGAAACCAAGACCGAGCTGTCTTCTGATCAAAATCCTGTTGTTATCTCATTTAACTATTGAAATTTAATGCAAGACGGAAGGGGAAAAATTAAAACTACTAAGACAAGCAGGCAACGACAACAACTTTAGTCGAGACAGTTCTTGTTGTATTTATTTGTAGCACTTCACAGTGTCTAGTATTTATCGTCCATTCACATATCGAAACGAGATAAGTAATGTATAGATTCCAAACAAGCAGTATTTCTGTTAGAAAATTTCTATTTCATTTTGCTTGGTCAAGGCTCTGATGAAGGAAAATATAATTCTATCTTTTGTACGACGACAGATAGTTCCTAAGTCACAATAGATGGGAATATACGTGGTTTCTTGTCAGAAGACTTCCTCATCGAATACGCGACTTGTATTCAAACTACAACCTGCTTCAGACTGAATATTTACACCCACCGCAATTAGTCATTTAAGTGATCTGACAAGACGGCAATTATTAAATTACATGAAGAGCGACATTCAAACGGTTTCCAGCGAGAATAATGGGGTTTCACAAATCAACCATGATAAGTCTGATATTGGGTTGTGCCGGGAGGGAGGTAAGGGTGAAAACGTTTTACTTCTTTTTATAATTCAAAGAAACCCTAGGCTGCTAATTTATTTGGTACTCATAATGGCGTACAGGCGAGGCTTATTTATCTTTAACATTAACACATTGAAATATTAATAAAGGGAACTAAGCAAAGCCTCTTCTTACAATTGCCAACATATTAATAAACAAATAAAGCATTAAAACACCACCACATTTAAAATTGATCTTGAAGCAAACTCCCAATATTAATTGGCAAGCAAGAAAGCTTCACACTTGATTTTTTTAAATGAAAGTTCCCTTCACAATGATCGGGAACCATAAATCAAATACAGTATTGACATTAACTGCATCCGATCTCAAATGCCGGGTGCCAGGATAATTTAAATTATCCACCAAGTGTGGCTTTAAGAAAGTCTGCCCCAGCTAGCTCAATATTTGGGGGTGTGAGAACTCCTAATCATTCAGTGGTCGTTACAGGGCTGTACCCAATGACCAAATAAAAGTACCACACTGCACTGTAGAAATATTACCGTGACGGCGATGTGTTTCCCGCGACGGCGGAATTACTATAGCCCCTTGGCTATAGCGGACAATGCACCACGTCCGTCAGCAAGCGTACTAGATGAGTGAACAGCGACCTCACTGTACAGGACATGCTTATCGACCCTCAGTTTCGATGCCAAGACGGAGCGATCTCCAACCTCGGAAGATCCGCTCCTTCCAGTCTGAAGACTCGGAGTCCAGTTCTCTCCAGCGTCCGCCGGAAAATCCTCCCCCGTCGCTCGTGATTTACATAGAGCAAAAATACACCGGCATTACAAAATGCAAAGGATAGTCTCTCTCGATTGGTTCTGCCGTTTTCAAGCTCCTCCTACCGGCTGTGACGATAGGCGAACATTGCCTTTCTCGATTCGTGCGAACTCGGCATAGCCTCGGACTTATTCGTCACCTGTGACCTCCAAACTGCCCGTTCGGAGACCTGGGGTGGGATACGATCATTCACCCCAGTGTACAGTTTCCCGGAGCCAAGGGATTATATGCTTGACCAAATGCGTTAGAAAGGGTAGCTGGTGTCCATTGTCCCTGGCAGCCGCCGGCCTGTTGCGACAATCTGGCGCGTCTAGCTGGGAGGTCCCACAAACACTGACAATCCTCTCCGATAATTTCTTTCTTATTCTTTTTATATATAAAAATGTAAGGAATGACCCATATTTGGTCATTCTGTTACAAATTCAATGTCACATAACAGTCCCATACAAGCACACCACGCGAAATAGCAGCTGGACAGTATTAGGGAATCGTTCGACTTTGCCGCCACTTCCCCTTCTACAGAATATTGCAGTTTGGAGAACTATTAAAGCGTGACATAAGCAGCAGAATAGTCTGCTCGGAGGCGTCGGTAATAGTTAATTGAAGAGCTCACATGTTGAGATTTGTGAGGGTTAGTGAATGCGGATCAGTCCTGTTTATCGAAACAGCTGAACAGCTGACTAAATTCCGTAACTTATATGTCTATTCTGTAGAACATGATGTTGCAATATTTCATGCAGAGGCTAATACCACGTTCCAGCAGAACAGGTATCCCGTCCACCGAACCCGAATAGACCGGAGATGGTTGCTCGAGCAACCAAAAGTGCAGGAAACTAATTAGCCAGTCAAGAGCACTGACATGAACAGAATGGATAATGTATAGGCAGAAATGGAAAACATTCTAAGGAAAATGGAAGATGACGTTCAGGCGCCAGCGGTGAGATGCTATTAACGATTCATGGGAAGAACTTTCAGAATATTAATGTTATATTTCACGCCTAATTCATTCCATTAACAGTAGGTTGCATGCTATTATCGATGCGAAGGAAGAGTAGATAACTGGGTTATCACCACATATTCTTTTGCTCCTCCCTAACGGATTTCTGTCATCTCTTATCCAATATTCCACGATCGCATTACTTTATTTAACTTATTATCCTTTCCACACATCCTTGTTACCCCTCTTAATGCTTTCTGGACAGAATACAAATATATATCCACGCAAGGAGCTTCATCCGCCAGTAAAAGGTAGCTTAGTGGAAATACCAATTGGCAAATTGATAAAATACTACACAGAAAATTAATTCAGATATTAATGAAAAATCAACGGAATTAACTGAGGTATGATCACCATGGTTCCTCACGAATGCACAGTTCTATTTCTGTATCACGCTTTCCACTGCAGAGCTGTATCCGATAGCATCAACAGGTTGTAATAGAAGAAGCGTAGTTGATGAAGAAAACAGGTGCCTGAAATTTCTAACAATATCTTTGTTCTGTGGTACTTCGAACTTGTCAACCGTGTTAGCCACTGTTCACACTTTCCTTTACTATAATCCCGACCAAGAAATTTAAATCCGGCTGAAAAAATTTTCGTTACAAGTAGTTCCAGTGTTTTTAAATTGCGCCATCCTTATGTAATACTGATTGACTCAATTTGCAATGCAAACTGTAAGAATAGAACATTTGAAATATGCTATGCCAGAATTCTGAATACGAAATCCACGAGGAGTAATTTTCAGAAATTTTTAGTGATTAAAACATATTGACTCAAAGTTATATTAGATCACTTTCATCTTTACTCTAACTATGACCGTAAAATTTTAAAAATATTTCATACGAAGTGGTTTCTATAATATTCTCAAAATGCCTGTCACTTTACCTGTAAGAGCTCTTCATTCGAAAACGGACTTACATCCAGTGCGGAGGCTCATATTCAAACACCTTCCTGGAGCTAATACTGAGAAACAGGTTTTCCTTTGCCGGCCTCGGTTGCTTAGGGGCAAGAGTGCTAGCTCCAAATGCCGAGGGTCGCCGGTTCGAGTCCTGTGGTGTGTCTAATTAGCAGAAAAAAAATCACCAGGTTGGCTGTATGGCCTAAGATGCCGAAAACCAATAAAAAAGAAAGTTTTCCTTGCTACCCCATAACCACTGATAAGTATATAGTTCCTTGTAACGGTTTCCAGATCCGGTTCTTCCTACTCGCGTTATGTCTGAGCTGCATGTTTGTCAGATTCCTGGAGTCATCTAGTGAGGTATTCTTAATTAGTAGTCACGCATAATTATAAGGAATCGTTTACTATACTCACCAGCTGAAATTAAACACCACTCCCTGTGCAAACTAAAGCCCTCGTTCTTTCAAAATTCGTTATCTCGGTAACCTTAAATATTTTTCAGTACTCAACCATGTTATCAACTAACATAAAATAAAGATATTTTTTAATTAGGTGGAGTGGATCTGTGAGATGTCCTAGATGGCCAATCGCCTCTTTTTATTTTTATTTTTAAAAGTGTTTGGTTGAATAACTTTTTCAATGGCTTTCGTCCTGATAGCAATTCAGCCAGTTAAACCATTTTCATTTTATTACCCTGTGTATTGACGTATTTCCAAATGCTTTATACCAATACAAGTGAAAGACGACACAGGAAATACACAACACTCATGCCTTCAGCCGGACTCGTACCGGTGACCGATTGTGGCGGCAAGTAACAAGCCTTGTATTCGGGATGATGCGGGTTCAAACCTCCGTCCATACATCCAGATTTTGGTTTTGCGTATTTAATCGAAACCACGCCGTGAGTGCCAGGATGGTTCCTTCAAAAGAACATGGTCAACTTCCTTTCCGTTACTGGTCTCTAGTCCCCCATTTCCGTCTAATGAAGTCTAAGTTGACAAGGAACAAGGTAAAAATAACAACGAACCGGCATCCCTGGGTACGAGAAGCCACTTCACTACCGAGTAAGATAAATTCGTAAAAGGAAAACGTCCAAAACACACCAAAGGGACGTAATTATTTTTACTTGAGAAATTTATCATAATGAAACAACGTTGGCAGCTGCTTTTGTAACGAATATTTTAATGCAGCGTGCGATCGGCAAGATTTTTGCCCCGTCGACTCCTATATCGTTTGAGACCGGTGGATATTGGGAACTATGCATAAGAAGAAAATTTTCCAGCAATCGGAGAGAAAAATTAACAAAAATCGTCGAAAACTGAAATCGGGTGTTCTACGGGGTTTGAACCCGCGTCCTCCCTAATGCCACGCAATAGCATTATATAACCTCCCACTCAACGTACTTACTCGGCAAGAAGTAACGCTGGACACAAAAGTTTAAAGAAGTGTACGTGGTAGTTAAAAACAACGAAAAAATCTGAAACTGCAAATTCACATTGTTATTGCTATTAGAATTGTTGATAACGCTCTCTACTACCATCTGGAAAGTATACCTTCTAATTATGTTATGCTGAAAAAAATGGAGGAGTTATTTTTGTGAACCGTTGAAGAATTTAGATATATTTAATTTATATTTCTTGGCTTAGATCATTGTTTGCGTACTTTCGTAAAGGTCCTATCGTCTTACGCTTAAAATTTGTGTTTGTCACATTGAGTTCTATATTGCTGCAGCTCTAGAAAGGATGACTTGGTTCATTCAAACTCTCTTTTCGATTATATGATATTTTTTCACGTACATATTTTAGCGAGTCTTTTCAGCATTCATCATATAACTGCATTTGCTTGTGACGTGTCCTCTGTTTATTAAAAACCCCGGTGGGTATCAACTTTAAGAGAAAAGCGGTGTCATTCCTTCGAAAATCAATGAATTACGGTGTATCATTGATTTTTATGGCTAAAAAGGAGAAATTCATAATTATTTTGACAGTAGAACTCCGAAATTCGCTGCTTGTACACGGTGTCATTTTTCTTTTAGACTTGGGTAAAGCACTGAAGGTCTATTATATCATAAATTTAGTGTACCTCCTGGTAGTCATGTCTAAATTGAAACAAAAACGAAAGGCAAGAGGTCGCGAATTCTGTCTCCGACTGTTCACCATTAGTATGGAATTCAGGTGTATCGTTCAATTAAATTAAGTCTCCATGTTATATATACTCGCAGGAAATTTTAAATGATTTTCTCTGCTAACCTTCCATCTTTGTGATAGGTCTTTCGCATTTATATTTAGTATGCATCCCACAAGCCTACGGGACTGAAGTTAAAACTTGTTTCAAACTCCTCCAGCAACCAAAAAGATTACGTGCAGGATTTCAGTATTGTTCACAGACCTCCAGTGTCGCTCACGATTTTGTTTCGCTCAGACGTTGTAAGACAAACGGAAAGATAAAATCGTCCGACGAACTTCTCTAGACACTGATTTTTCACCGTGGGTAAAAACATTTTCCGCTCTGAAGTTAAGAAAGTGCTCACGCTCCGTGTTCATAACTTCGCGTCATGTCGCAAGTACGTTTAGCTTTATAAAGTGTTATTTCCTTTTGTGCGGTTCCTCCTCAAAGGATTGGTTGGTGGGTACAATTTTCTTTGAAAATTAAAATGGCATTGTTTTTGCTTACCTTTCACAGTGACTGAAGTATATTTACATATTTATTGCCTTGTCTCAATGACTGTAATGTGTGTATGTGTTAATAAATGAACTATGGAAGAATAGAATGTTTGGCCATTCAGGCATATGCTTCCGAAAGACACCAACGGAGACCCAGGCTTAACGACCCCTTCCAACAGACAAAGTTCCGTATGCCCTCACTCCGTACGCACTGCGGATGTTCGTGGACAGTCAGGTGATTATAAATTGTGAACCAACAACTTTAGTATCCTTCCGACCGAGTTTTGATGATAAAAATTTCTTCCATCACTAGGACTCGAGCCAGCTAACCCGTGTCAGGCGCCGGGAACCACAAAATAACTGAGTCAACGGAGAAGGTTATTTTAACTGTAGCAAAGTTTAATAACACATGTTTCATTATTAACGAGGAATAAAAACGTTTCTTTGAAAATTAAGAAGAAAAAATTAATATTTCAATTTTTTTATATAGTGCTCGTTGATTTACGACAAGGTACGGGATGAATTTTTCTAGCGCGATCTTTGACGGAATCCCCCTTACTCACCTGGACGGATTTTAGGAAAGAGTGGAAAATAACGGTGGCTATATCGGGCATCGAACACACGTCCTGCCGAATGCCAGCCTGGCCTTGTTTCATTTCAAATACAACCAAACACTAAGGACAATTAACGAATTTTTCAGTCATAATAAAACACAAAGACTCATCACAATTAAAGCCAAAAAAATTATGACTTTGAAGCAAGGTAAAAAATAAATACAAGATTGGAGGCTATTAATTGCTGTGAAAACTAGATTCCACTGTGTAAGAGTGAAAGGAATTCGGCCATTTCCCTTTAATAATTTGTGAAACCATTGAAAATCGAAATCTGGATGGCCGGATGGGGATTCAATCTCGCGTCCTTCCGAATGCGGGGAGAGAACGTTACCGTTCACCCGCCATGCTCGGTACAATCAGTGCAGATTTCCTTCTTAAGGTAGACAGCTACAGCATACGATCCATTCACCCCGTTTCTGCTAACTTATGGAAACAGCTAGCCATTTGTGAAGAACAGACGTGCTACGAATCTTCTGATCTGTGTATCTGTAAAATTCAGCTTCCTTAAAATTCAGGAGAGCTTCGAAACAGAACGTGAGAAAGTTTACAAATTGTTCTTGCAGAGAGCGGGATAGGCTGTGACCTGCAAAGCAAAAAGCAAGAGGAGTTTTTGAAAGCAGTGTATATTTTATTTTTTGGTGGGTGACGTCATTTTTTTCGGCGCTATGTCGCGAGCGACACGGGTGCTACCCATCGACTCGGTTCGAGCTATTGATGGTGGCAAGCTACTGCGAGTCGAACTGGCCCGCTCAGCACTACCAGGAAATCAATGCCAAGCCCCGCAGTTGAAACGACAGCTGCTCTTTAAGTCATAACGCCTCTAATTCTCGCTCATTGTTGCGTTCAGTTTAGGCAGTAACTCGTGTTTGCTAACTTGCAACGTCCGATCACAGTTTGCTGCCCCGGGAAGCTGCAGAATATTCCCGGGCTCAGGGTTTCGAGTTATTACGTCCTCGAGTTCTTAAGTACGTCCGTGGAGCAAACAGACTCAGTCCATTTAAAGATACATCACAATATTTATTAAGTTATCTTTTACAATAGATTCATACCTATTAGTGTCTTTGACGGATCCGCAATTACTTCAAAGCAAACAACGTGTAAAAAATAATTATTAAAATTCAAGTCAACCCGAAACCATCAAATCTCAGAAGCATACATGTTAGGATGTTGATCTCACATACCGCTGCTTAGAGTTCAGTTGGTTTTAATTAATTTTGTGCGTATTGACACGGATTAAAACAATTATCTGATCGACGGACAAAAATAATCAAAGAGTGACTGAAAATTATTGCTGGCGTTAGGTGTATGACCTAGACATCCAAGTGCATTTACATTAAAAAAATCAAAACAACGTTTAAAATTTTGGCATTCACATTCATATCAATACTGACTGTTTTGGGGTTCGTAACGTTTCTTTATAATGGTGCTTCCACTCTAGCTTATAAAATTGGATAATATATTGCTGAGTTATGTTCCATTTTTGCAACCGAAGATAATGATTTCTCCTGTTAAACTAGATGTATATACGACGTGATAACTGTACGAGGAATAAATACCAAGTAGCAATATAAGCTGCAGCTGGAATTACGTTCTAAAAAGGGGAAAGCCATGGATAATAAAAAAAGATATAAACACATGATAATTGTTCACGTACAGCAAGTGGTTGTGCCTATTATCTTCACGATGTTTAATGGTCCGTATATTGTCACAGTTTTAGCTGACAGAAAATTTCTGTTCTGCTTCCCAAATGAAAATTTTTAATTAAGCTTCTCAACAGGCACGCGGAATATTTTTAATGTAGCCTTCATAGGAAGAAGTTGTATATACAATTTTAAAAATAACGAACCACTAGCAATACACAATATAACGATTAAACAAAAAGATCGTCAACAGAATTGTTCATTTTTGCTTGAACTTGATACATTGCCGATTTAGTGGTCATTAAACGCCAGTGTATGTTAGTATTATAAGCCATTATAATTTGCCTGATTTTATTCTTTTTGAATGGAATCAACCTACATTGCCTAGCGGATAAGTGTAGAGGTACTTAAAAATAGGTGCCCCAATGACTTATTAAAACCACTCCATACTTCCTCGATAGAAGTACGAAAAACTAAGCTGGTAAGTAACAAATACTCTGTGTCTATGAATACGTATTAAATACTTGGATGCCAAAACTTGTTCGTTTCTTGAGCCGATTCTCTAAAAGTGATACTGTGGACGAAACCTGCAAAATTACTTTCACTTTTAAAATAATACAAAATTTCTGTAATAAAAAGGCGACTATAATCAAATCATCGTAACATCCTCGTATAACCATAATAAATCTCTCGTGTTTGCTAAGAACTATGATGAATTTCCTCAGAGTCGAAAGATTTAGGGAGTAAAGTTTTATTGCCGTAAAGATCTGGGTATTTGCTGTCAGTACATCAACTTGTAAACCAAACATGAAGAGTGATGTGTTGAAATATATCATAGAAGGACTGTTAAATCGTCAGTTTTCCATTTAACGATCAGAAGCAACATGTTATCAAAATGATTAGCTCCAGCCTCATTCGCATATTTTTAATTTATATCCTTCATTTCAAAGATCTAAGATACCCGTCTTAAAATTGCTGTTACTAACGTTATGGCAGAAATTACTTTTTTACTGGAATGCTGTAGGCTTTCTGGTTAGAACATCGATTCAGATCAGATACGTGTACATCAACTGGTCAGAAGACATGAATCGACGAGGAGTGATTCCATGAATGAAACCTGGGAGCTCTGGAGGTTCACTCTAGACCATCATATATATTATTCCTATAAGGTATTTTTTTGTCACAAGCCTGTATCTTCCTTCACACTTAACCGAAATCAATGAATGAGGTGTCATTTTAAAGCTTATTGTCTTCACTTCGAAAACTTCATTTCTTAAAATTTGATGTGATCAGAGTTCGACCCTTAAAGGGCAGAAATGTCAATATTTCTAAAATGATGTTTTCTGTGTTACAAGTCATTTATCTCCCTGGATACCTATCTGAAATCGTTTAATGAAGTATCATTTTAAATATTAAGATGTCCGCTTCAGTGACGTCATATATTAAGACAGAATTTTTTCGGAATTCGACCCTTAAAGGGCAAAAGGGTCAATATTTTAGCAATTCGTTTTCTTGTCACGAGCGATTTATCTTCCTTAATATCTAACCGATGTAGATAAATGAGGTATCATATTAAAGACTAAAGTCTCCGCCGTGGTAACATTATATTTTAAGAAAGGAATTTTTCGTAATACGACCCTTAAAGGGCAAAATAGTTAATTTTTCAAAAATGCGTTTTTTGTATTACGAGCCATTTATCTCCCTGGATATCTAACCAAAATCAATAAATGAAGTAGGATTGTAAGGAGTAAAGTCTCAGCTTTGTGAAATCATATTTTAAGAAATAATGTTTTTGGAATTCAACCATTAAAGGGAAAAAGTATAAATATTTCTATAACGCATTTTTGTGTCACGAGCGATTTATCTCTCTTAATATCTAACCGATATAGATAAATGAGGTATCATATTAAAGAATAAGGTCTCCGCCATGGTAACATTATCATCCTATAGAAATTTTTTTTGTAATTCGACCCTTAAAGGACAAAAATGTTAATTTTTCTATAATGCGTTTTTTGTATCTCGAGCCATTTATCTCCTTGGATATCTAACCAAAATCGATAAATGATGCAGGATTGTAAGGAGTAATGTCTCAGCTTTGTGAAATCATGTTTTAAGAAAGAAGTTTTTGGAATCCAACCCTTAAAGAGAAAAAGTATAAATGGTTCTACAACGCATTTTTGTGTCACGATCTATTTATCTCCCTTGATATCTAACCGATATAGATAAATGAGATGTAATATTAAAGACTAATGTTTCCGCCGTGGTGACATTATAGTCTAAAAAAGGAATTTTTCGTAATTCGACCTTAAACGGTAAAAATATCAATAATTCTAAAATACGTTTTATGTCTTTGGAGCCTTCTATCTCCCTGGATTTCTAACCAAAATCAATAAATGAAGTAGGAGTATGAAGAGTAATGATTCAGCTTTGGTGACATCATATTCAACCTCGATTTTCATCGCATTTTTTTCGCTAAAATTTCGCACGGGTCGTCTAGTTTGACTTTATTTCTGCTTTCGACTTTACTGCTCATCGATATAAATATCATCGGAAGGGGAAGAGCATAGGTGAAAGGAACAGGCCATTGAATTTTCAAGCAACCATTCCGATATTCACCAAGAGTGATGAAGTGAAACCTTGTATAACCGAAACCTGGATGATGTTAGTGGGATTTTAACCCGTGTCCTAGCTAATGATAGTCCCAAGCGTCGTCAACCTTCCACTGACATAAATCTATAGTCGAAATAAGTCATAGAGACTCTGCTGTGTCCTAAAATGACTGTATGCCTTCGCTTTTTATAAAAAGAAAAGAAATTTGTAAAGCTATACCTAGCACTACTTTGATAATTCAGAATCATCCTATAGAAAAATAAAAAATGATTTTGGAAAGAATTATAAACGCACGGTTAGTCGGTAAAACTGGCTAAAATGATTATAAATATTCATTATCTGCTGGGATCGTGACTTCCGGGTTACGATATTGATAGGATAGCTTCCGGTTGGCTAATTTCCAGTTGCGTGATTTATTGTTTATGGGAGAACCTCTCGCGTCGCTGAGGCTGGAGGACGTCCAGCGCATCTGCGGGCTGGAGTGCAGCTGGAATTCCTCTCCAGCACACTACTCCGCCCCCCAGGCCGCCGCAGCCCG
This sequence comes from Vandiemenella viatica, assembly GCA_031002005.1. NCBI lineage: Eukaryota > Metazoa > Arthropoda > Insecta > Orthoptera > Morabidae > Vandiemenella > Vandiemenella viatica. The sequence continues at coordinate 188,531,417 of CM061921.1, read as the reverse complement.
ATGGGAAAGTTCCGCTTCGCTCCGCTGCGCTGCGCTGCAAGCACCGATACTTCAAACAAAAACACGGCGACGGCTCTTTCCAAAACTATCACCGTCCTCAAGTCTCACACGCACTTTCCTTCTGCTCTATCTCATCACGCGGCGTGTTACAATATCTCCTGGTGACAAGTTGCTATCTTCGTTAAGGATTAGTAACAGGTTTTCGGAGTTAAGCACGTCTTAGTAATAACGTTAGGTACCTAAAGAACCGAGGAAAGAGACAGGTATAAAATAATAGTTAAAAAAAAAAAAAAAAAACGCAAAACACAAAAGATACGCTTATGTGGATTATAAAGTTAAAAATAATTTTGACGAATTCGTTCAACAGCGATAGGATGTCTCACAATTCAGTATAACCTAAAAAAAAAAAAAACGTTAGAATAAGAATAAACTCACTAACTCAAAAAATTAACTTTAATGTTAACAAAGCGTGGGGGATAGATGTAAGTTGTCTTAAATTTTTTGTCGCTAGGTGTTTGTAAAGGCAGAGTCATTATGAATAAGAAGTAGAGATCACGTTATGCTTTTTTTTTACGTTAATGTTAATTTTTTGGTAGATAATATCATACTTATTCCAAAAATAAAGTTGTACTGAATTGTGAGACATTCTATCGCTTTTGAACAAAATCTTTATATTTAAAAATCATTTTGACTTTTTATTTCACATTGCTGCAAAAGTCTGTTTTCTTTTAAATTTTTTAAACTACCATTTTATTTTTAACGTTACGTAAACCTGTTTTTTAGTTTTTTAAATTATAATTTTTTGTTAGTCTAAAAACAAAATTGAAGATATAAGTAATGATGACACTTGAATCTTAGCATTTCATGTGTGATAACGAACTTAAAATTATTTCATTTATGCTGATGTAACCTAGTCATTCAACATTACAACCCCCCTGTTAGCTTGGAGCAATGATCTTCTATCTGCTTACCATTCCTTGATTTGACGCGACTTATAATCCTGTCCAGCGGCTAAGTGACTAATTGATCGAAATCTAAGCAGACTTTAACATAGAAAGTTATTTGGAATTTCTGCTGCCTCTGAAGAACGCGTTGTGTTTGCTATCAGCCCAGCACCTCGACTGACTACCTGCTGTGTGTGTTCTCCTCTCCCGCCCCTCACGTCTGGAAGAAAGTGAAAGTTAAATTGAAAAATTCCACTACATTTATTATTACATACAGTTCTAGTAAAAGATAAAAGCCTGTTAATATTTATAGTTAAAAAAACGGTATTTTATTCCGTTAAGTTAACCTATTACACTCGTGGTCAAAATTCCTTCCTTTTAATTGTGGTAACTGGACTGTATTGGTACCATATATGAATCACGATACGCTATAATTTAATTTTCCATATGACTTTACTACTTCGATCTATGAACCTTTTTATGTACTGTAAATTATCTCAAACTGGTGGTAACTAAGTTTGTTGAAATCTAGGAAAGTGTGGTGTTATTAGGTTTTTGAAGTGCAGTTAATATCCAGCGCATGTGACGCTTCACCACTAATAACAACGTATTCTTATTTTTCGGTTACGCAGATCTGAAGGAAGATTCTGAATTCTCTCTTAAGCAGAAGATAATTTTTAATTCCGCGAGAAGTAGCATCCGGTTGTTTCTTTGTGTTAAATGTTGCGAACCTTTTCAAAGTTTTAACTTTTTTGAACTAAGTCAAACATGGGTAATACTTTTAATGCTGTTAACATAGCTAGCCTCAGTAGCTAGGAGCTCGAGTACTCGCTTAGCATGCCGAGGGCGTCGTGTCCGTCCTGTGGAGTCTGTGGTTAGTGGAAACAATACATACTGTACAAACCGAAAACACTGGATAATTCGGAAACACACTTTAAATATCCAAAGAAATTTGTTGACATAAATTATGCAATGATTCAGTCGAGCCACATTCCATATTCTGTTTCTCAAAACCATTTAATGCTAACTGAGGTATCTTACGCTGTAACAGTATTTGATTCTAGACCTGTGGTCTCGCATTCAAGACGCCGGTTCGAATCCCCGTCCGGGCATCCAGAGTTGGATTATCCATTGTTTTCCCAAATTACAGTCGAATGCCGGGATGCTTCCATCAAAAGGCCATAGCCAAATTTCTTCCCGTCCTATGTCCCCAGTCCAATTCCGCCTCTAATGACCTAGACGTCGACGTGGCAAAGCCATAACTAAAAAAAAAGTCTATACCAGGAGGTAAGTTTAACTTTCGACATTATGTAGAAAAGAATTTATTTCATTTACAACACGAAATTAACATCTTTTTTTTTTTGATAAATGTTTTTGCCATGACGTTGTTGCAGACAGCTAATAGGAAGAATTGTTTTAACATATTGAGGATATCTGGTTATACACATGCACCGTAGTGCCAAAAGACATGGGATAAGAAGATCAAAATAGCTAAATGGCGGTAGCACCGGCAAGTTTTTTTTTTTTTACTTTTGGCTTTACGCCTCGTCGACGTCAAAGTCATTAGAGGTGGGATGGGATTTGGGACAAGAAACGGGAAGGAATTCGACCACGGCCTTTTGAAGGAAGCATCCCGGCATTCGCCTGGAGTGATTTGGGAATACCATGAAAAACCCAAATCTGGATGCCCGGACGCGGATTCGAACCGGCGTCCTCCCTAAAGCGAGGCCAGAGTGTTAACCGCTCGCCCACCACGCTTTGTATTAATGTGATATACAGTGTCGGAGCTTTCATTAGGATAGCTGACACTAGACGCATTCCATTTCGCCTCTTCTACGGCGAGGTCTTTAGAGGCGGGAAAGGATGGGAAGGAATTTGGTCACTACCTTCTGAAGGAACCATCCGGTATTTGCTCGGAGAGATTTCGGAAAACCGTGGAGAACCGGAACAAATAGTCACACGCATGATGCAGACGGTCAATAATAACTTCCATGTCAGTGAATAGGAAATTTCACGAAATTCTTAAGTGCGTGTGGTGAACCGCTGAGATTTATTCACGTGTGTCCATTCGATACGCACCTCTGCTGTGTTTAATCTAAGGAAATAGTTATTTCAATGAGTCAACCGAACCCCTGTAACGAATTAAACAGCCATTCATTTCAGTTGCCTGACAAGCGGCTGAGACGAGGGTGTGACAGTTTCGTGTTTCGAAAATCACCTTTCGATTTGTAATGCAAGTCCATCTTCCCGCGAGAAATTGTAACTCGCGATTGAAAAGTGACGTCAGTGATAGACACGTCTAAGAATTCACGGAGTACTAATAAAATATCGTTTGTGAGTTATATGGTTTCAGATTGGCTGAGGAATGTCGCCGGTCTGGAAAATATGCGAGAGAGAACTTACGTCGAGACAAGACACATAAAAGAAGGGGAGAACGCAAATTGCCGGTCGAGGAGAGCAAGGGAGCGCGCGAGAGACGTCAGGTAGTGACAACAACAATTTTTTTCTAGTGGCGGATCCAAGATTTTGGTTTGATTGGGGGGGGGGGGGGAGGGGCAAGGATTTGGTTTGGGGGGCTCATTACTCCAGAATGCCGCCCTTATAAGAACAGCATAAAAAAAAGGTTCCCAAATTCCATGTCGTCGGTGGTGACCTTGGTGCTTTTGGGGGTGGGGGGCGCCTGAGCCCCTAGCCCTCTACTTCCCTAGATCAGCCACCGAATGTTTCCGCGGCTTACTGATCATCATTGAAGTGAAAGGTGGATCGAGCGGGGCGGTGTAACGGTTAGCGTTTTCGCCTCGCATTCGGGAGGACGGCGGTTCGAATCCCCGTCCGGGCATCCAGATTTGGGTTTTCCATGGTTTCCCCAAATGACTCCAGGCAAATGCCGGGATGCTTCCATCAAAAGGCCATGGACGAATTCCTTCCCATTCCTTGCCCCCATACTTGTCCCCCATCCTTTCCCGTCTCTAAAGACCTCGATTTTAAAAAGAGACGTAAAGCAGTTACAAAAAAAACAGTTCAGAGTAAGAATCTCGCTATATAAAGATTTGTAACGTGTGAAAGTCTCATTACCTGCAATTACTGCCGGATTAATTAAATGATTTTGAAATTAATAAGTGATAAATGTTTTAAAATTGACCAAACGGTAAACATTTAGTGATTAACCAAAAACTGACAAGTTGATCTACAAGCAGTGTTGGATTACCCAAAAGGTCGGACTAGGCACGACTAGGCACGACTAGGCAGTAGCCTGGAGCCCCTAATTTTTTAAGGCTCCCTGAAAGTTCACTTTTTTCACTAAATAAAAATAATAAAAAATAAAATCATCCAGAATAAAACAATCAAAATTATATGAAAAGCATGGAAACTAATTTTTTGTTTCATAGAAGTGTACGATAAATAAAAGTAATTTTCAAAATATGATGAATTGTAAAATTCGTTTGTTACCGTAATTGAATAAAAATATGATAAATTCCATTAGTCATCTACAAAACCTTTTCTTTGAACTTATAAAATACATATAATTAATTTCAAAAACAGAGGGAATCAAAATTTTTGAGAGTGCTTTGGACCCCATACTTTCTTATCCGGCACTGTCTTCGATGACCACGACGGCAGTGGAACACATTTCTCTTGAGAATCGTTTCCTGTTACGTGCATTCATAAACTTATGTAATTCTCCTTCAGAGAATCTAAGGAAAAAAAAAAAAAAAAAAAAAAAAAAAAAACAATATTGCCTGCTCGCATTGACAAAGCTACTAGCGCAGCGTATCCAAACCTTTTTCAACCCGAGTACCAGTAAATTTTCAAAAATAATGCTGAAGGCCACTTACTCACACAGGACTATTTTTTTTTTTCTCCTTTTCGTTTCAGCCAACTATGGACGACAATTGCGCAACTTCATTTTCCTCTTCTGAGTTTCCCTCCTCCGTCGCCAGTCACCTCCGCAAGTTTTCCTATGGTTTTTTTTTAATGTAGTCCACCCTGGGCCTAATTCTAGTTTGTTGTTTTTAAAATGTACCATTATAACATAATAAATCTAAAACCACGTTTTCAATCCTATGAAAACGCAGATATAAAACTGGATGTGAACTATTAAAAGCTAATTACATGTTAATCAGACCAAACCAGATCAATAATAATGTTACTACAGGATGGGTGTTACACTATACCACCGGCCTACATACACAAACCAAAATAAAAGACGCTAGACCGTATGCCTTTTTTTTTTTATTTACTTCACCACTCGCGTTACCAATCTTATCAACTACCGCGGTTCCTCATACCAATTTAAAACCCTTAGTAAACCGTCATTTACTTAATCTCTAGACGCCACATGGAAGTGAATAGACTGTTGTAGAAACAATACTGTTCTATCTCATCTTGGAAATGCCACACTTTGCCGGGTCAACGAAATATTCAAGGCTTTTAAATGTTGGGCATACAGCCTTATACAGTACGAATATGGTACCAGAATTTATGATATTATGCCTGTGGACCACCAGTAATCAGCGAACAGGCTGAAGCACTGTTCCATTGGATATTTAGTTGAATGCTACAAAAATGGCAGCTGCTGCACTCTGCTGGCAGTATTACTAACTTTATCGAGCTGCAGCGTGTGACAGAACGAAGTTGTCTCCATTCCCCATTAACAAAGCGAACCCCCGACCTTAAATATTTCCACGAAAACGCTAGAGCGCATGCGCGATCTGTGCCAACCAAGATTTGTCTCCACAACAGCGAAACACTTCACTGATGTGGCCAACAGATGGAATTCATTACTTTCCCTAGCTGTAGAGTAGAGAATGCCGCATTTATAAATATTTATTTTTCTTTCACTGCATTTATTTTTTAATTCATTTATTCATGATTACAGGTAGTGACATGTCACAGTGGCACTACGTCTAGAGCCGCCACTGTCTCTAAGCATACAACGCACGTTGGTAATGAAACGTCATGTCCAGAACAAAGACCCGTAAGCGACCGTTGTTGTCACATTATCAGACATAACTGTAAAACTCGTGTCATGTTTGGAAATAATGACGTTCGAATTTTGATGAGTTTCAATAAATGATAAATTCCTTACATTTAATAACGTCTCAATTTGGGTTTCATTTCTATTTCGCTCGCCTTGTCATAATTAAATGATGAAAATTAAGAAATTTAATTCACTTTACAAGAAAATAAAGTAAGACAGACACTAGGAGGAGAGAATTGAAAAAATGTCGAATGTTCCAAATATTTAGGAAGTTTACTTCAAGAAAATGGAGGTAACCATAAGGAAATAAACGAAAGAGAAAGATGTGCAGATGGATTTTTTAATAGTGTCAGAGGCCTGATGTGGAGTAGAAATGGGCAGCAAAAGAGGAAGGAAGACCTACTCTGTGTCGTTTTTGACGTATGGGTTGGAAACATGGGTGATATAAGAGACTGACGAAAGGAGAGTACAAGCTATGGAAATGAAGTTACAGAGGATTAGAGGAGGAGTAACGAGATGGGCAGAATGAGGAATGTGAAAATCAAGGAGATGATCAAGGATGAACGAAAAATAGAGAAATAAAGGTTACAGGGTTATGGTCATGTGAAGAGAAAGGGAGAGAAGAAGATACCAAAGAAGATGCTCTAAAGAGAAGAGGACAAGAGTAAGACCGAAGAAAAGATGGGTGAAAAGTATTATAAAGCGTATTGAGGAAAGGAGAAGGAACTAGATGACATTAGAAGAAGAGATATGGCTGATGTATAGGGAGCGTTGTTCCAAGCACATCCAGCTAAGTGAATATGATGATTAGTAACTTCCCACCGTACAATATTTATTTCATCATGCATTGATTAATATGGATGAAGGAGAATTGCTGAAGGGAGGAACTGTAAACTGAAACAAGATTGCTGCATGTCAATCAGATAACTGAGTAAGTAAACTTGTTCCTTGTAGGTGGAGATAAAGAGATACAGGAAAGACGGAGAATTGTAATATACTCATTGAAAGACAAATGAAAAAAAAATACATACCGGGTGATAAACACTGTTTATAATAACGCTAAATAAAATACTGGCATTTGGTACTAATGTAATTTGGCAGCTTAATGGTAATATTAAACGCCAATACAACCACCAAAATTCCACGTTTCATTTTTTGATTGTTGTCAAGCCAGGGTGCTCTAAACATGAAGAAAAAATGCTATCTGAAGCTGTCGGTGTGTTCTCGACCCATTAGTATTATCTTCTTTTAATAAACAACTCATTATACATCAAATAAAACTGATCTTTTTTTCTTTGATTATCTGACCTCTTGCTATTAGGGACTGGAATACAAAAAGTTAGTTTAAATGCAAAGCATCCTCTACCACCCGCAACTTTATGAATTTCAGAGTATAGATGCAGATTTAGATTAGTTTTAAAACATATAAACAAATATTCGGTTTATACAAAATTGATTTTACACGAAGCTACAGATCCGAATAAACGAATAGACGGTTTATGCGTATTCAGTTTCAGCGCTGAAAACGAAACTGATGCGTATGGTAAAAGAGAAAGAAACCTATATCTGTAAATTTCATGGTCATGCATTACTTTCTGTCAGGCGTTCTGGAACAGCACCCTAAGGAGATGCATACATATTATACGTGTCATACCTCACTGCGGGAATTGTAGTTAACGCACTGTTTGTTTGCAGTCACACTTCGCACATCAGAAGTATCATTGCAGAGCAATATAGAATTAAATCGGCCACCCCATCTAGCATCGTGATAATCGTAAATTAAATCATTCAATGATTGGATACAGACATACAGGCGCCAATTTCTTTTTTTTTGTGTGTGTGTAGGTAGATGGCTGTTGTTTTGTGTTTTGTTAACAGGGATGGTGGACGACAGAGATTGAAACCATTGCCACCCCATATGCACACTCATCCCAAGGACACCATGGGGACGAAAAGTATATCTTAACCGTCCCACGTACCAAGCACCATCAACAGTATTGTATACCCTCAATCTATACACACCTGTCTTTAACTCATGAGTTGGTACTGAATCCGGTGACGATGAACTGTAACACTTACCTATCGTGTGAAAATCAATTGGACCTATTTTCCCATGACGTAATGTAAGTTATCGAATCAATATTCTTGGATTTTCAGAAAGGGAAATAAGGTGCTCTGACGATTGCTTAAAAATTCACCACGATTTGGAAGCTATTTCCAAATGGTACCGTAAATGGCAGGTTACACTTAATGGTAAAAAGTGCAAGGCAATGCGAATAAGTAACAAAAAGTATCAGTTTTCTCACGAGTACAAAGTAAACAATTCAGTTGTTGCCACAGTTGATTCCCTGAAGTATCTGGGGGTAATAGTACAAAGCAACATGAAATGGGACTTGCACGTAACTTCCATCGTAGGCAAAGCTAATTCTAAATTATTATTCATAGGTCGTATTCTGAGGAATTTCAATGCTAATACAAAGGAAATAGCGTATAAAACACTAGTGCGTCCGCATCTGGATTACTTTTGTGGAGTTTGGGATCCGTATCGCAAGGGCTTGATTGACTTAGTGGAGAAGGTTCTGAGGAGAGCAGCTCGACTCGTGACTGGTTGCTACGGTCTTTATGAAAGCGTCACAGAATTGATACATAGATTGGGCTGGGATCGTTTGGAAGACAGACGACGTCATTTGCGTTTGAATTTATAGGAGAATATGTGAAATTCTATGACCTACTAGTGCAGTGAGATACTTCTTCCGCCAACCTATTTGGGTCGGAAGGATAAGATTCGAAAAATAAGATGCTTTTATGTATTATTTTTTTCCTCGTGCTATTCGGGATTTGAATGCGTGGAATTAAGATTGGTGCTTAGCACCCTGTGCCACCCACAATGTTTGTGAATTGCAGAGTATGGATGTAGATGTACCTTTTATGGTAACAATATCTTAGCAACTTTGGTCAGGCTCTATTTATTTATTTACTTTTGGCTTTACAGCTCATCGACGGTGAGGTCACTAGAGCGGTAGAGATGATGGAGGGGAGGGGGAAGAAAGCGAAGGAATTCGGCCATTGCCTGTTGTACGAACCATCCCGACATTCGCCTTGGGCAATTACGGGAAACCATTGAAAAGCGAATTCTGGATGTCTGGACGGGGAGTCGAACCTGCTTCCCTACGAATGACCGGTGCGAGAGTTACCCCTCACCCATCAAGCTCATATTGGTAATGAGGCGGACTGTGCAGTATTTTCGTCAACCTTAATTTAACGCACGCAAATATGATTGTGTGAGTAACATTTCACTAACAGGTGTGTTCTGAATTGGAGGAATTTTCTTTCAATACATGGAAACGTGGCAAGAGATTTGGGTATCCATGTTTCAGCAGATGGCGAGGTTTCTAGTAGAAAGGATTTCTCATATTTCCGAGAGGTTATGCAGGATCATTTCAAGGCAGGATTACAAAATTAAAACTCGTAAAAAAGTTAATATTTTGCGTGGAGCAATTACTCAGGTATGACTAAAAGCTATGTCGCACACACAGTTACATTTCGCCAGTGGAATAACAAGAGTGACGCTATTGAGCAACACTTCCACTAAACCCCAGAGATAACGCAGTTTGTAGATGGGATGGAAAAAATTATCTGTAAACGTTTGGGGGTATATTTTCAAAGAACATTTCATTAACCCTTACCTATTGATGTCCCGTTTTACAACTATTTGCGTCGGTTTTTATTTATTATTATTTTTAATGAAAAGTTATTTGGTTCCCAGGTTTTGCTACTACGTCATTAATCCAGCTCAAGAATTGTAGTCTTCTTAACGTGATGTGACTGAGTATCGAAAGTACATTGTTTCATTTAAGTGTAGATAACATAACACTGAATTAAAATTAACAATGTGTGAGAAAGGACCAGAACCACCAACGCCTGCAACGTGAAGGCTACGCTATTGTAGCCGGCTACTTGCACCTCTAACCTGGCATTCGTTAGCACGAGGGTTCGATTCCCGACATTGAGTGATTTCGGGAAACCACGAAATACCGAAATCTGGATGTCCAGAGAAGATAACTGGTACCAAGCAAGACTCACCCACCGAACAAGAATTACAGCGGTTCGCCTCTGATGTTCCGTTGACCTACAGGCGTCTTGACAGCCGGCACTGAAGCCTCAACCCGGAGGGTTGGCGATGTCACGAATGTTGAGCAAGATAACATTTTGTAACGTTTCCACGTAGTAGAGTAGTAAAAACTGTGGTTAGAAGTAGCTTGTAGTAAACGTAGTAACTGTAGTAGTATTAGATTTTGGGATATTGGGTAGAGGGCAGTTTAGATGATATAGTTAGGGAGTTATTAATTAACATTGTGAATAGCGGTGAGATGTAAGAATGGGTAGATAACATGTATGTACAGAATTAATAATTGTGTAAAAATAGTTACCACCTAACAACATCATTTTATAATGCAGAAAACGTAAATAAAAAATGTTTCGCTAGATACTGGGTCTGGTCCGCCTCTCTGCAGCGGATACGGGAACCTGCAGAGCCAAGTTACCATGTAACGATAATATCTTTCACTAAGCGAACTGTAGTTGTAAAATAATCATTGTATCAAATACGGCTTATATTTGTTACCTAGTTAATAAGCTTTTTAGTTGTAGGAAATAATAAAAAAAAGTCCAGATAGGGATTTGAACCCGTGTCCTCCAGAATTATAGGCCTAAGCGTTATCCTTACCCACCAGACTCGCTCGTTTGCTGAGAAATGAAAGTTACTATCACCATTGTAATATTCCTACTATTAGTCCTTGCGCCTGATAGCAAAACGCATATTGTTAAGATAGCAGTGAAAAACACATTCGCCCTGGTAAATGCAGAAAACGACTTTTGGAGCTTGTCAAAGCAGAATTTAGCTGGATTCTCACAATAAATCTCCAAGTTGGTTGCCACTTAGAGCACTCAGCAGAAATGCTGATAAACTAACGGTTTCTATTTGAGATCTTACCACTGGATGAGAGTGTCTGGAATCCATTATAGGTTGCAGAAGACCGTTCCGATTGATTTGCGTGCTCATCTATTGTTTCTCGATGTGGATAAGCATGGAAGTTGGTTATTCAGTCCGATCTTCATTTTCATTGCGCTTATATGATGTTCTTTGTTTCCTCTACCACTGCAGACTTTTCTCACCGGCTTGCAAATAATTACTTGTGTACTCCACGAAATATGGGGTTTCGTAGCGCCTGCCTTCGCTGCATCGCAGGAACAGGATATCCTGCAGAATTTGGCGGAAGGAGTTGATTTAAGGATGCTTGGCTGAACGTACTACATGACAGCGTCATATATAATTCTAACATACTGTCGACAAACATTAATGGCGGTTGGTGTATCGGCTATTAATTTAAAACAGCGAAGAGACAAACATATTAATCACTTATTTAAATGTTCCTTATGGTAGTCAGGTATAGCCATGATACAGATTGTGATTAATATCCATTGCCACAACTATAAAACAAAGTAATCATTAATACAGTAATCTTATGAAATCATCTCTCTGGAGTAGTATGATGAAATCATCCACTTCTTATCTTGATTTAATCATCCATCTCAAAATACCAATTAAAAACTATGGCTTCACATGTTGAAATCTTTTTCTTCTTCGGCTGGCCTCGCATTTGGGAGGACGCTGGTTCGAATCATCATCTGGCCATCCAGATGTCTGTTTTTCATGGTTTCCCGAAATCACTTCAGTGACTGCTGAAATAGTTCCTTCAAAGACCAAGATTGAATTCATTCACGTTCTTTGTCCTTAATACTTTCCCGTATCTAATGACCTCGTCGTCGAAAATGTGTAAAGCCATTAATGAAATAAAGTTTTCCTCTTCAATTCCTTCACTCTACTATTACAAATTAACAAATCCCGCAAGTCTTAAAATGTGCACATCATGCTATCTCTTCGTTTGGTGAGACCCTTCTACAAACTTCTTCCCTCTTCCATCATTTTCAAAATATGTTCATCTCGTACCTTATCTGCTCACATAATTTTGATCATCCTTTTATATTACCACATTTGCAATGCTCTAATTAACAAATCATATACACCTACTCACTACAGTGAAAATATATTTTGACCTATACCAATGTATGCACCCTTCTCACGGCCTTTGTCCTTGGACAAATAGTTTCTGCTTCATACCCCTATTAAAATCAATTATATATACTGCCCCTAAGTGTATTTTTTGTTGAAATTTCGCTGATGCCACAAGCTACACCCTGATACTGTTAGAAGCATGCTTTCTGCGTGTAACGTTCAGTTCTGTTCTTCGGAATGAAAATCAGATTAAAGTCTGCGGTGTCTGAGTGTGCCAGCCTAACTGCTCATTCACATGCATAGGATCTGCGCAACGGCGGCTAGCTTCCACGACATGAAATTCCTAGACGTCTTCTTGCAGGCACGGTACATGTTACATGTTACTCACATATTAGCAGGGACCTTTAAACGATTTCTCCCTTGTTTTACATTGGCAGAAATTATTTCTGATTACTTCCACTATACACTTCTAAAGAGCTTCTTCGTGCTCAGCGGTGACAACAGAATTAGCTTCTTCGATGTCTGGTGGAAGAAATTTTAATCTTGAATTACGCAAGTCAGTAGATGTGGAGGTGTTCAGTTCCCAATAATTAGTTTAAAAACCAGATGCACGAGGTGAATCCCATATTTCTCTGCAGTGTGTGCAGACTGAGTGATTACATCGGATTAGGTCATTAAATTCAGTGGTTTACTTGACGCTTTTCGTCTAGCGTAGCCCATTTGTGCCCGTACTTACTTTTACCTTTAACTTCCTTCATGTTTACACGTCGTACTCATGGTATACTACAGCTCAAAAAGAACACAAATACTCACAGACACTTTCATAGGCAACAAACAGAAGTACAAAAACAACAAGTACACATGATCGGACGCATGCAAGCACGGACAACACAAATGCACAAACACTCGCACATGCAATACACACGCGAACACACAGAAGCACACATAGTTGTCCCGATGGATGAGTGGGAAAGATAAATTGTCTAACCATGATTCAAAAATTATTTAAATAAATAAATTATGACCTCGTCGTTTACACTTCACAAACACACACTTCCACTTGTAACATGGAGAAATAATATGAACACCCCCCCCCCCACCCCGTTTCCCTCTTCTGAAGCATTGACCGGAGTATTACTCTTGATGTAGAAGGATCCGACCAATCTTCAAACTGATAATTTTTTTTAATTTTTTATTTTTCATTTTATTTATTTAATTACTTTTTTTTTTGCTTATGGCTTTACACCTGGTCAACATTGGGGTCATTGGGTGTGAGGAATGAAAAGGAAACCGGCAATCGCCTTTTGAGAGTACCATCCCTGAATGCAACTGGAATGATTTCGGGAAAACGGAAGCTAGGCATAAACCTTTGTGCGTCAAACTAGATTTTGGGCTCTTAACTCAATCTTCAGACTCAACTGTATTGTTATCTGGTAAACATCTAACATGGCTAATTTTGAAACAATAAGGCTGTTTTATTGTGCTTACTGCTAGACTGTTAAGACACGTTATGAGGAAATCACAAAACCGAGCTCGTAAGAAGAGTATTTGTTTCAAAGAACAAGGTACACTTAAAATATCAGAAAATTAGAAATGCTTGCCATTTTTAGGGCTCCAAACAATGACGAAAACGGAAACTTACTATTTCACTCCGTTGTCTGTTAGAGGCCTATAGCGCGCAACATAGTAAGCTACAGAATTCAAATATGCTCAAATTACACATGTTCCGTTGATTCGAAAACCGAATATCGTAATTAGATATTTTGAAATTACACTAAAAGGAGCTCCACCAAATAAAGAGGATAAAAAAAAAAAAAAAAAATCTTAGGCTCAGTTGTCGGATATAGCGCTGGTTACGAAGAGTACTAACATATTTTTTCAGTTTTTTTCTTCTTGAACATAAACACGAGAGTGGCCGTCAAAATTGTCAAATTTTGTAACCAAATGTGTGTTGAAAATGCTATTACGCAGAATCTCCAATGTCAACTATATCCTGTACTTAAATGGTACATCATAAAACAGTTACATCTTAGTTCTTAATGGGGCCAAATACGCAAAGCTTTTAATTTTTTCATGATTTTGTAATACCCTTATTCTAATTTATTGAATGTGGCCTTAATTCAGATTACAATACATTATAATCAACGGAATAGGTATCATCTATAACAGATTTAATTGGAATTGAATGACTGCACAGCGCCCGCTACATAACCTAAAAATATCTGAAGTACGGAAATTTGCTACAAGCGACTGGCTTCTGACCTACCACGTTCATATTTGGGAAGGTCAGTATAATTCGACTCACAACTGGACGGTTTTGATTTGTAACTAAAATTCTCAAATAGTTGAACATGAGCACCCAAACAAATAACTGCAGCATAATGAATTTAATTAAAATCCACAAATAATACAAGTCGGTATAGGCTGTTCTATTAAGTTTTAGCAAATGCTAGATCCATGCTTAAGAGATCGACTACCGTCGAAGATGTTACTCGTCTATAGTAGCTCCCAAGATACTATAGCTCGTTAACGGTGGATTCATTACGTGAGCTATCGAGCTGGTAAGACTGTTATCCCCAACCGAGTTGACACTCAAAAGTGGACCAGCCCGTTCGGTGATAGAGTTGATTCAAGGTCAGTATGCTCTATCCTCATTTCGTTACCCTTTACCCTATATGCGAAGGTGAAATTTAACACTCACCGCATACGTGGACACAGCGCTCTGCTCAGAGATGTAATTGTGGCATCCCACGGCCCGTGTTTTTGCAGTCCGCTCCATGCAGCCGCATTGTACGGATGAGCACGCGCCACAGGCTAGCCCTCGCCACCACACAGCCACCTCCCTACCACTTTGCCTAGTGTCGTTTCAGCTACCTGGGCGTTTGATGTTTACCGACTTAGTGACACATAGAGGCGCGCCACCGCTGCCAGCATAGGCGGCTCCCTTCCCACGGCCCGCTGTTGATGGGGGGGAGCGGCGCGACCGGCAAATTCACGTGCCGTGGGAAAACACCTTAAGAAGGGAGGGGTGCAGAAGTGAGGAGCGGAGCCAGGGGAACGTGACCTTGAGCCTCCAGTTGAGAGTGAACAGGATATAGGCTCAGTTTCTGTAGAGCTTGGACAACGCCCTCGTGGTGGTTTCTCTAAGTTTTGTTGATTCGATTTACATTAATGTAGCAATAGTTTCTGAAATACTCGCTTTTACTCCAGACTTTGTCCACGAGGACCAGATAAGCTATCAGTCTTTTTTTTTCGTCCATTTGTTATTATTATTATTATTATTACTATTAAACCGATCTTATTATTAATTATTTCTCCGCGATTCACTAAATGTGTGTGGCGGAGGGTGCATTGCACCTATCGAAAAGGGTGTTAGTTTGTAAGTGATATTCGGGATATGGCAGGAGGCGCCCATGGGCTATTGTGAGGAACCATCCCAGCATTCGCCTGGAATGATCTGGGAAAACCATGGAAAACCCTGGATGGCCAGAGTGTTTTTTCGAAAGCTACTCCTGTACGGATTTTAAGTTTACTCGCCCGGTAAATCCTTTCTATTCCATTCCCTAATCGTTCGTGGGAAAAATGAGTACAGAAATGAATCGGTTCTGGCCCTGATTTCTCTTGTCTTATTTTCGCGGTCATTCCGAGATGTGAATGTTGCTGGTAGCAATGTTTGCTGGCTGTCATTCCGAAATACGTCAGTCGAGAATTTTTCAATTAGCTTCCGTCGAGAGCAACGCCTTCGGTGTTTCAGGTCTTCCCAACCTAACTCGTTCAACATCGCTTTCCCTCCAACTATATATACCTGTCACGAATCGGGCGGCTCTTCTTTGGACCTTATCTAATTCCTCCATTAACCCCTTTTGATGGGGACCCAATACAGAACAACAATATTCTAAGTGAGGACGTACTAGTGACTTGTATACAATCGATTTAACTTCCGGAGTGCATTGGTTTAAATTACGACCTAGAAATCGGAGCATACGATTTGCTTTTCCCACTACATTCTCGATATGCTCATTCCACGACAAATTATTACGAATTGTTATCCCTAGGTATTTAGCGGAATCTACCGTTCTAAGGACAGTACCATTAATTGTATATTCATAGTTAATTGGTGTAACCTTTTAACTAACACTTATCTTCGATTTACTATTTTTTCTTATGAATTATGTGCTGAATGAGAAGCGTAGGGAATACTTTTTTCACTTACTTTCCTCAGTAAAGCACTCACTTATATCGTGACAAAATAATCGTATTTACAACTGTAAATTTGTTATTATCAATTCGCATCAAGTTAAAACTTCACTGAAAGTCGATAAATTCGTGACCAATTTGACTAGCTTGTAGGCTTTGCGGCACTTCAGCCATCTTTTGGGTTTACAGTCTAAATACCCGATAATTATAGAATGAAACAATACGTTGCGAATGTTAAAGCCCATTCAGTTAACACAGGCGGCTATCCCTACTCCGTCGCCCTTTCCCCAACTTGCGGAGGGGAAATTCGCCACTCGCCTACATGAATGAACACAACAGTCAGCTTGGTGAGGTTGGAACGGGAATTGGTGGTGAGGTGAAGAGCGGGGAGGGGGGGTAAGCGGATAAGTGGGCACATTACTTTTAGCCGCCTGTTGGAGTGAACAGATTATAGCGTCACATTTCTTCAGTATTGTTTCCATCAGATATTAATTTTCTGCTCTTTCCCCAGTCACGTTAACATGATGATATACAGACCAGACGAGAAAGCTTTCAAACTTTGAAAATTCCGAAAAAATCTGATCAGTAGTTTTTACATCATGCCAGAGTATAGGTACAATTTTCAGAATAGATTTTGATTTCCTGTTCTGTGACGGTACTGTGATTATGCACTCCTCCGATTTTAAGGCAGGAAAACACCGAAAACTCCATCAGAATCAGTTCAGCAGTTTTAATGTTATTTTATTTAATTTGATTTCGATCGAGCGCACACCCCAACCGCAATTTCCCTACACACCGATATTTCACCTCTCTTGTCTCCGCCTACTTTTGCCCTCCACTAATTTAATTTTTAAATTCTTTTAGTGTGTTTTTAAATTATTTATCACTACTCTTAGTAATTTATTCCAATTCTGGCCTCCCTTACCTCAAAAAAAAAAAAAAAAAAAAAAGAAGTGTCAATTGCCCACACGCTTCTGCATGAAATCGAGTGTTTCCTTCTGGTCATGGTCACCTTATCCCTTCCATGGATTACTCTGATAGAATGTAAGAAAATAAATTTGTGTTCAGAATGGATTTTAATTTCCTCCCAATAGCTGGTCAACCTCATAATCTATACTTCGGATTTTAAGTCAAATACTAATCATTAAATCTACTAAAACCTCATCAAAACCTATTCGTTAGTTTTTGTGTCCTGTCGAAACAAACGGAAAAACAGATTGAGTCCCGTTCCAGATTTATATTACAGTGTATGTTTTTCTTATCGCTTTACGCTTCGTTAATGTCGACGTCATTACAGGTTAGAGGCAAGGAACGAGAAGGAATTTAGCCATGTTCTTTTGAAGGAACCTTCTCAGTATTTGCCTGGAGTAATTTCGGGAAACCATGGAAAACCGAAATCTGGATCGCCAGCCCGAGCTATAACAGAATTATAGAGGTATAGATGAAAATTATTAATTAAGTATTACTTGGCGCGAGTCATATAGATTTCGATGAACCGTAATTACTATAATTCGACCCACAGCCGCAGCAGTATCACTGAGGAAAGTTTACAAAATCTGTTTTCTTCTATCACAGTCTGAATAGTTAAAACATTCAAAAGATGCAATTAAGATACAAAGTTCTCCCATGTAATTATGTTAGTGACTGGAACAAACTTCTTCAAGGAAAGAGAAACCAAAAGGGAAGCTAATTAGGGACCCAGAAGCCTATGGAAAATAATGGCTCTGTACCTAAGTTAATGCAGAGATGGTTTTTCTAATATTTTATCTTTATATATCATACAACTTGTGAGATAACAACCATAGGGCTAGTTAATTGTGAAATAACTAATGTAAGTAATAGTAAAAAATACTATGGTCGAATATTTAAGTTGGCAAACATGTAATGCCAAGAGCTATACAATTAATATCGCTGACTGTATTGGAAGTTTTGTTTTATCGTGGACTGGTGGTTGTCATGGATGTTTTAGCAGTAGAGGTTTGACTTGCAAGTCGATGATTTAAGATTTGTTAAGTTTGTGAGAAATTCAATACTGAAGATAAATAAATAATCAATGTTGGAAAATTATTGGAGAATTATTTAGTTGAGTACTGAATAAAATTAATCAAGATAATGATTTGTACTAATTAGCAGCGAGGCGGCTATCGTTCGTAATTTTGGTTTAAATCCAGAATTCATAACGGGCCATTTTAAACAGTAAAAGTAAGCCTTAACCTCGCAATTGGCGAACCTGGACCAGGATTATGGGTGTTAATTAAGATGATTAACATAACACCTTAAACGTCTGGAGTTTCTTCTGAAGCAGTGTTATCAGTTGAGCAGCAGCAGAGAGCTGATCTACGGGCAAGTGCATCAAGTAAGAAAATTCCAGTTTTCATTTTGTTTTTGAGGCTGCAGTGTCAACGATCAGATTCTAACAGGAAGTATATTAACTAAATTTTGAACTCTCAGTAAATGATTATGAAAGTGGAATCAAAGTTGAACTTACAAGTTGAGTAACATTTTGTTAAAGAACAGTTGCAAAGTTAATTTTTTTTTCATGTGACAAAAGTAATTAAAGGGGTAAAATTTGTGATTTTAAGAAATTGTAATTATATGTACAGCCTAATTAGTTAAAAGTGCAAAAGACCAGTATTTTAAGCATTTGTATATTATATATGTGTCGGCTTTGTTTCCAGATATAAGGCCGCCGAATTTTGTTGTCTCTTTTCTGTGATAATATACATGTTTTCAGCTGTTACGATAAAAAGTTGTAAGTTAATTGGTATTTTTTTTTCTGTGTGTTCCTAAAAATTGTGTTGCAGAATTGAATGTGAACAGCGTTGTATCATTGTTGTGGATTGGAGTTGTAAGTTTGTAATATCGATTGCGGTTTAAAGAATTTCTGCTAAGAGTAATAATACCGTTGTGTTTGCTTGCATTATGAAATTTTAAATGTCAAATTATTATGGAAAATAAGTGTGGAAAATTGGTTAGTGAATTGGGAGAAACAAATAGTAATATGTCAGAGGGGGAAACGGTAAGTTCCGGAATCTTAAGTTTTGATGGGGAATATGAAAACCTAATGGGTGTCCGAGGAGATAGTAATTCGGTGCAAAATAATTTCAGTAGTAGTCCTATTAATAACGGGGATAAAGATGGGGTTACCGGTTATTTTCCAAACAATGATCTCAGCAACATTGATGAGGATGACGAATTGGTTGATGGAGAAAATGAAATTAATGGGGGGGCAGAATTCAATAGGACATGCAGTTTTTCCAAAACCAAATCAACCTGAGTACGCTCGAGAAGGGAATACGGACCTAAGGTTGCTATTAAATGCTATCAGAGAAATGAAACAAGAAATGAATCAGAGCCAAGAAAAAGTTATTCAGAGAATTGAGAAAAATCAAGAGAAATTCAGGCAAGAATTGAAACAAGACATAGGAGAACTTAATGAAAAAATCGAACGTAGTCAAAGGAGGGCAGAAGAGATGATGGGGAGGATGTCAGACAGAATTGAGAAGGTGGAAAAGGAATCAGAAGAAAGATTACAGACGATTGAGAGCGATATTTTTGAAGTTAAAAAAATGTACAGCGAGACGTTAATGTTTTGGTAGGCCGCTGTATAGAGGAAAAAGAGAAAATTATCGCTGAAAGAATAGAAGGATCACTAAGTCAGAAAATGGAAGGACATCAGAAGGATATTGAAAGCAGGATGGAAACTATTTTAGAAGGCCAAGTGCAATGTGAGATTAAAATACATAGCGTAGCGGAACATGCTGATAATGTAGGAAGACAAATTACTGTTTGTCGACGGAAGTAGGCCAAATGTGGGAATATGAGCCACATTAATGAAAGACTGAAAAAGTGGAAAAGCGGCCAGACACCGTGGTTAGCCGTATACCAAGTTATTGTGAGATTACTTTACCAGAGACTGTGTTTGAACCAAGCGGAAAAGTACACCCCGCCGATTTTGTAAAGATATATTCCCGAACCTTGCCAATAGAGTGGTCGGATACAAATAAAATCCGCTATGTACAAAGCAAATTAAGAGATGAGGCTTTTTCATGGAGTTTTGAAGTTACAGAGAGGTGTACTAATTATGACGATTCCTAAAAATGTTCCGAGATAGATACTGGTCTCAGAGAAAACAGCGCAAGGTAAGGAGTGATTTTTACAACTGTAGGAGATACTATAGAGGCGACGGCAGTATGAGGAAATTTTGCGAGGAGATGAGAAAGGAATTGCGGCACCTGGACCAAAAGGTAGGGGAAGTAGAACAAGTGGAGATATTACTACAAAAGCTGCCGCGGCAAGTTCAAGATAAACTGGTGGTTACTCAATGGGATAAGATGGAAGATTTCTTGGACATGCTGGAAAGACTCGACCGATTCCAAGAAAGTTATGAAAATATATTGAAAGGAATCGAGAATCTGATCACAGATATGGTAAGCCAAGGGACTATCAATACCGGGAGCGAGCAAATCTTTGGCCACCGAAAGGAAGTGGAGGATATGGACGAGGATTGCACAGGCAAGAATCTCGGGAAGAGATTGTTGAGGAATTCAAAAAGCATAATTTTGGTAACAATGTAAGGAGGTACGACTGGAGGAATAGTTCTAATATGAACCAAGTAACTGCAAGAGGGAATTACGGATATAATGAGCGTAAAATGGTGAGACACCCGGCAGAATACAGAGGAAGAGGCTATTTCGAAAAAGTACTCCCGGAAATGGTGGAAACTCTTTTGCAGCAAACAAGGAATATAATCAGGGGTCAAATTACAATGCAGAGACACGAGAAGGAGGGGAAGGCAGATTTCGGCGGAATGAAGAAAGGAAGGAAAACTGTTAACCGGGACTGATGCGGTCCGTTCAGTTTCGGATTGGAAGGGTACAGGACCAAAATGTAATGATAGTAATATCAAGAAAGGAGAATTTAAGGCAGTAAAGTTAAACGGTGAATTGGATCGAGACCGAAAGGAGTATGACGATCACGAAGAAAATTGTAATTTAGCGAAATGTTACCTTAATGAAGTGAAGCAAAAACAGGAAGAAGCTCCTATACATTGGTGGGAATGTTTTGAATTGGAAAAGAATAAATTAAGAGTAGGGGACGAAAGGGAGAACCCTAAATATAGCTGGACAGATGAAGGAATTTCCGATTTTATGAGAATAAATGAATGGAGAAATGAAGATCAGAAGGAATGTATTTCTTATGAGGAAATGGTGGATGACATGGACAATATAAGTATGATTTCAGAGGAGGAATCAAGTGAAGAAGACGGATGTTCGGGAATGGACAGTATTGTGAATGATGAAGAAGCTGAAATTAGTAATAAGGAAGGAGGAAAAGAAGGAGCCAAGGAAGGTTCAGAAGATGAAGTTAGATATTTTTTTACCAGGAAGGACGAGTTAAACGAATGTGACAGTCTGTTAGTGCCTGGAGAGTCAAAAACAGAGTTAGCAAAGAAAGACGACGTAAGGACAGTATCAGCAGCAAGTTGTGGAATAACTAAAGTAGAAGTTTATGACGACAATAGCAAAAAGAATGGAAAGCAACCAACAATGGAAATTTGTTCGAATAGTCTAGAGCAGGGGTCCCCAAAGTGGTCGGTATCGACCCCTGGGGGTCGATAAGAGTTCTCCGGGGGTCGATTAATACCCGGGGGTCGAAAGGGGGTCGATTGATAATAAAGAGGATCAGTTAAATGGTCTAGGAAAAAAATGGGAATATTCCAACAAAAATCCAAAATAACTGACTACCCCGTTATAATTTGGTTTTACCGAAGCCTGCGTCGCTTTAGGTATGTGTTAAGGAGAAAACATACTGGAGCGGAGAGCATAGCAACGACGAGAGCGAAGAACAAAGCAGCGAAAACAAATAAACCAATTGGATTGTTGCGGTGACTCATACTGGGGCGCAAAGCGTGAGGTAATAATGGGCAAAGCTTAGCGTTCAAACTGTTTGATTTCGCCGCTTTATTCTTCACTCGCATTGCTGGTTTGCTAGTGGTTGTTCCTGTGAGAAACGAATGTAGACCAATTTACGAATTGTGTCTCTTCTAAGGTCCGTCTTTGGGGTAAGAAAGAAGTTCAACATCACAATTATTTTATTTTAGCTAAGCTACGTGATGAACTCAACAAGTATTAAAACTTTATTTTTTATTTACTTTGGGTATTTAAGCATTTTATATTCGGGAGGACGCTGGTTCGAATCACCGTCCAGGCATCCGGATTTGGGTTTTCCATGGTTTCCCCAAATCACTCAAGGCTAATGCCGGGATGCTTCCTCCAAAAAGCCATGGCCGAATTCCTTCCAGTTCCTTCTCCGCAGTTCCATCCCGCCTCTAATGACCGCGCTGTCGACGAGACGTAAAGCCACAGGGAGGGGGGGGGGGAGAGAACGCTGCTGGTTCATTATACACAAGTTGCACTGTTAAATTCTAGTATGGTTTCCACTCTATGTATTGTATATCTAAATGTAGATTTTGTTTTACATAGATATCGTAATATACCGAAAACCATTAAATTTAGATACTTCTTTTTTTCCTATCTAATTCTATTGAATAGGTTACTTTTAGATGTAATTATTATTCCTTCAAGTCTAGATATCTATTGTTAGCAAAAAGTAGCAACAATGCACTCTGAGAAGAACAGGCAGTTCTTTATAGCTCGTGCGGTAATAAGTTGCGTCTCTTACTGCTGCTGTTTTGTTGTGCTGCGATCGTATCGTGTTGTTCATATTATAAATCTGAGTTTAATACCTACGATGTCGTCTACCAGTGCTAAGAAGAAATGCAGACAATATTCACACGAGTATTTGAAATATGGTTTTGTGCCATCTTCTGCTAATGAAACTATTCCTATGTGCTTGTTATGTGAAAAACTTTCAGCAATGATGCTATGAAGCCGGCGAAAATAAAGACCACTTGGAAAGGATCCATTCTGATAAGAAAAACAAAGATTTGAGTATTTCAAAATGCTAAAAGAGAAATTGAGAGTTCGGCCAAATTTAAGTACATATTTGAAGTCATCTGCTAGCGCTGATAGTGAAGGAGGACTGAGGACATCCTACAGCATCTCTCTTAACATAGCAAAGAAAGGCAAACCGTACACATTGGTGAAGAGATTATAGTACCAGCTATAAAAGATGTAATTGAAAATATTATGAAGAAAGACTCTCAACTATTTTTGAAGTGCATACCATTGAGTGCAAATACTGTGCAGCGACGTATAGAGGAAATGGCCGATGATGTGGAAAGAACTTTGACCTCTGAGCTCCAGCATTGTAAGTTTGCTATTCAACTTGACGAATCAACTTTCGGAAGTTCAAATCTTCTCATGGTTTATGTTAGGTTCCATAGTCCATCCCTGAATGACACTGTTGATGAATTTCTGTTTGCTAAATATCTTCAAACTGATTCAAAAGGTGAGACAATTTTTTTATGTTTGCAAGATTATTTGAACAAGCACAACATTCCTTTCGGGAATATTACTGCAGTAGCTACTGACGGTGCACCTGCTATGGTAGGCCGTTATAGAGGATTTTTCGTCTTTCTGAAGGAAAAGGTTCCTAATGTACGTACCGTTCACTGTGTCCTACACAGGCAGCATCTTGTAGCCAAAAAATTGAGTGGCGACTGCATGATACTCTAAAAGTGTGCATTACGTCAATTAATAAAATTAAAGCTCATCCTCTCAATTCCCGATTGTTTGCGAAGTTATGTGAAGAAAATGATGAACCTTTCAATCAATTACTTTTGCACACTGAGGTAAGGTGGTTGCAAGAGGTGATAGTTTGCAGAGGTTTGTTGACTTGTACGACTCGTCTGCAGAGTTTCTTAAGAATGTGGATCCATTACTATGTGACGAGTTAAAACAGTGCAAGAACCATCTTGTTCTATTTGGCAGATCTTTATTCGAAATTTAACGAAGTACAGAAGCGTTTGCAAGGAAAAAATGTTACAATTGTTCAAGCTCGAACAATTATAATGGCCTTTCAACTAAAAATGGACCTGTTAAAATCTTCACTGGCACGTAAAATTTTAAATATTTTTCAAACTTTCGACTACTAAAAGAAAATGAAGAGATACCCGACCGTGATTTGGAGATATATTAAACATCTCGATAAATTAAGAGAAGACTTCAAAGCACGTTTCGAAGACTTGGAGAACATGCATGTTCCTGAATGGTTTGCTTCTCCATTTGATGTTAACATAATGAAGGTAATGAACGTGGCTTAGAAGATGAACTGATTGAAATATGCGTAGATCTGGAAGCTAAAGCGTTGTTTAAAAATAAAAACCTCAGCGAATTTTGGAGCAATAACAATATTGCTACAAAATACCCCAAGCTCAGAGCAGAAGACGAATCTTTCTTACTTGCATTCCCAATTTCGTTGAAGCTGGCTTTAGCCACGCGAACGCTATTTTAACAAAACAGAGAAACAGACTGAACTTGGAAAACCGTGGTGATTTGCGACTAAAACTTACCAATTTTCAACCGAACATCAGTAATCTTGATGCTGCCCTTCAGACCCATCCATCTCACTAATATCAGCTACTTTAATAAAAAGGTATGTTAACATATTTTTAATGTATTCAATAGTAGTCGTAAAATGGCAGATGTTTTTTCATCGAATATAATTTATTTAAATTTTCAATGATTATTTTGTGTTTTACATTTTATGACACTTACGGTTATAGGCTAGTTTCCATCTATCTATAATTTTTTATTATTTTTTACGATTATAATAACAGTGTAAAATATCCCTTTTTTGTTAGTGTGTTGGGTGGATTTTTTAAGGTGTGGGAACTATAAATACTTTCTTTGGGTTGTTATGCAAGTCTCCTTATCGCTTAGCATCAAAAATGCTAAAAATGATTTAAAATTTTCATCAGTGGCGGATCCAGGAATTTTTCGAGCCGGGGCAAAAACTGTAGGAATGCCGCCCCTTGCAACGTTATTTGGAGCTCCCATTTTTGCCGTCTGATCCCAAGTGTCGCCACCTCGATTGTCGGCCAAACACATTGTTGTCGCCGCCCGGCGCCCAGTGTACTAGTAGAGCTAAAAAAAAATTTCCGCGACTTAAATCGCCGCCCTTCAAACATGATTTTGCCGCCCCCTTGAAGTTGGCATCCCGGTGTACACCCCCCCCCCCAGATCCGGCACTGGTTTTTATTAAACGTTTAATCTGGGGTCGATGAGAAGACAAATGTTCTATGAGGGGGTCGACGTGATAAAAAGTTGGGGACCCCTGGTCTAGAGGAAGCATGTGAAGGTCACGTAAAACTTCTGAAGATAAGAAAAAAGAAAATTGAGAAAAATGAAGAAAATCTGCAAAATGAAGATTTTAATGAAAGTATAATGAAGGATGAAGGACAATACGTAATCGAGAGAATAAAGAAATGAATGATATATATGAAGAAGAGATGAGAAACTGGAAAAAGAGAAAGAAAGAAACAAATACTACAAGCAGATAATGCTGACCGAATTCAATGTCGGTGATTTTGTGTGGGTTAAAACAACCAAAAATCGTGTTAGATCAATGCCCAAATTAAGAAATAAATTGATATATTTGGAGCCTTTCATAGTCAAGAATAAACCTCATCCAAATGCTTATTTGTTAGTCTACCCTGTATCAAAAAAGAGATTTGGATTGCGGAATATAGTAGATTTAAAGCTTTATAGGGCGAAGGAACACTAATATTATGACTGATGATCACATAGCACACACTCTTATTTGGCCATGTATGGTATTAGATATTTCGATACATGTTCGATTTTTTTGTTGAATTGAGGCAATTTTTAATAACATAATGTATGTATTGAGTTCTAATTAAGTGGTAGTCTAATTTTAACTTTAATAATTTTTATTAATTGAATACAAAGAATATCTAAAACTGATCCTGAAATACGATGAGTGTAAAATCTGAACATTATTTCGATGAAAAGATTTTGATAGACTTATTTAGTTGAGTAATTTAGTTGTTTTTGAAAATGTAACTGTGGTTGTTATTTAACATTTCGGTTTGTTGAAATCATAATTTAGTTAAATAATGATTTAACTGCTCCGAAATGGGGGGCATATGTGAGATAACAACCACAGAATTAGTTACCTTGTGTATGTAATAGTTAAAATAATAAGGTGAGATGTTTAAGTTGGCTAGCGTGTAAACCAAAGATTTATTCAATGAACATCTCTGACTGTATCTTTGTTTTGTTTTACTCGTTGATATACTAGACTGGCTTAAGAAACTGTTGGTTTGAGTTTTTTTTTGTTAAACTTGTGAAAGTTTTAAAACACTAAGAGTACAATAAAAAGAAAAAATGTTGAACAAAAGAAACCGAAGGAGAATTATTTTTAATGACTGATGAATTAATTTTTTTTTAGAGAAAGGTCTGTATTAAACAACGAGGCGGCTAACGTTTGACATTTTTGGCTAAAATCAAAAGTGCATAACGGGCCCTATTAAACTACAGAAAGTAAGTATAAACCTCGCAAGTTGAAAAATTCACTTTTTAAACAGGCACTCGTAGATTTTTTTATTTTACATTGGGCCACTGAAGAGATGGCACCATTCATTGGTAATAAACTGATTAAAATTAATTTCAGGCAATGTCATTCTTTTAGTGTCACTAATAACACAGTTGTGACTAGTATTGATGAAAGTTTATCGTGTCCAGAGCATGAAGAAGCTGACACAAAAATTATTTATCACGTATGTAATATCGATTCCCATGCAAACATTGTAATCAGATGTTCTGATACTGATGTTGCAGCGATAATGCTGGGTAATATGCATCATCTGAAAGATGATATTTCACACATTTGGATACTTACTGGAACTGGAAACAACCAAAGATATATTGATTTGACCAAGATCTATGACACTTGGGACAATCTTTGTGTAGAAGCTTACCAGGATTTCACGCTCTCACAGGATGTGATTACAATCCTGCTTTCTTCAAGAGAGAAAACAAAGACCATTCAAAATATTAAAAAAACATCAGGAGTATCAACAAGCTTTTCTAAAATTCGGCGAGCTTGAATTATTTAGCAGTAAAGACATAAAACAAAATGTATTCAGTACAATACAAAAATTCATATGTGATGTTTACAATGTTGCGGGGATGGATGATATGGATGCTGCTGGGCTTCAACTTTTTATTAATACATATGCAGTTTCCAATATAAATGAAGAATTCAACCGTAAAAGTATGAGAAACTTCGATGCAAGTACTCTGCCACCATGCAAAAGAGAACTACTCCAACAATTCCGTCGAGCACATTATATTGCAAGTATCTGGAGTAATGCTCATATGAAACATCCAACCACTTTCAGTCCTGAGAATAATGGTGGCTACTGGAAGACAACCAGTATAATTTTAAATGGTTCGATGGTGATCAGTTGCCAAGTTTTGTCAGCGAGTCACTTCAACTGAATTAGGTATTATACTTTCACTTCATATTATTTTCATGAATTTGTAGATATTCGCAACATAACTAATTTATTTGTTTTTACAGTGGAATTAAATAACAATGAAGATGATGATATTCAGATCGAAGATGGGCTTGATGAGGAAGCAGAAAATGTGGATAGTGATGACAATGAAGATTAATTGTTCATAATATAATTTTAATGTTAATTTTTCATTAAATTTGTATTTAAAACCGAGATATATTAAACCATCCAACCGTTTGAAGTTTATTTTGCATAATTGTTTGGTTCGTAATTAATTTTATAATTTGGCATTGAATATTATTGGATCAATATAAAAAAATCATAAAGACAAATGAAGAACCAAAATTCCATACAGCTGATTTACAAAGCCAACTAATGCTCTCACTCGTGCTCATGCGCATGAATACTGGCCACGCGCTCATATCAGAACGGAACATTTATCGTGTCTGGCAGGAACTTTGGCCCATCGGATTGGTCTGGCTGCTTACAAAATGTCTTGAAATAGTACCCCGAGCACATATATAAAATTCAGGCTTGCTAGTATGACGTAGTTTACTCCTTTTTTACGACCTTTAAAGCGTCTGGCTCAAGTAATGGCCCACAGGAAATGTCTGGCAATAATGAATGTTGGTTTTTAACAATATCCTGTAAAATGACGTAGGTTAGCAAGATTTTTGGGCCCTTTAGTACCCGCTACCTCTGAAAGGGCCCCACTTCCATGCTGGCGAGTACGCATACGTTCTTAACTACATATTACTCTACTCATCCTCAAAATTTCAGCTTTGCTAAAATGACGTAGGTCTGGGGCTCTGGGATCTTGAGCTATCCTTCCAGTCGTACGCTGTCTTTCAGCCGACGTCTTGTAATAGCATTGTGGGATTGTCAAATTGTAAATATTCACTGATCGTTCTAAAAATGACGTACTCTTTGACCATTAAGGGCTTCTATTCGTTTTGATAGTAAGAAGTGATCAAGTACGTTTTTCAAAGTTTCTGCTAATGCAAACAACGCTGTCGCCGCACGATAACAGGACCGAGCGTGGTGGTGTAACGGATAGCGTTCTGGCCTCGCATTCGGGAGGACGGCGGTTCGAATCCCCGTCCGGGCATCCAGATTTGGGTTTTCCATGGTTTCCCCAAATCACTCCAGGTGAATGCCGGGATGCTTCCTTCAAAGGCCATGGCCGAATTCCTTCCCATTCCTTGCCCCCATCCTTTCCGTCTCTAAAGAGCGCGTTGTTAAAAAGGGACGTTAAACTGATACAAAAAAAAAAAAACGATAACAGGGACCGTCTTAAGTTAATTGTTTGTTGATCAAGATTCGCACCTTGTGACTGCAAACAAGAAACACTCGTGGATTCACTCGTACTCTTTCCTGTCTGTTTCTTTGTCTGTCCGTTCGTTAAGACGTATTAGTTCTGAACACTTAAAATTTGTGGATATAACTCTTTCGGGTGACTAGCCGAGCGAACAAGGAGTTTCCACCTATATTTCGGCAATAACGTCCATCACTTTGTTGTGAACAAGTGTGGATACACCGTGTTTACCAGGGTTGTTACCCAAGAGAATTATACTACCTCGCCAAAGGCTTCGATATGCAAGAAGTTAATTAATTAAAATGAAGAATAAAAGCGACGTAGAATATGATCAATAAATGAAGTTTGATACCGAAAAGTATCAGCAAGGAATAATTAATTAACAATGACGTATATGAAAAGGAAGATAAATTATAGAAATATCGGCCACAAAGATTATGAGGAAATGAAACTGTAATAAGCAGTGAAACACAGCAACAAGAAATATGAAGCATAAAGGATTAAATGTAAATATGTTGAAAAGGATATATTCAAATAATCGACGATAGATGTATAGCCCATGAGGGCACAGCAATATTAACTAAAATAAAACACGATCAGATGTAATGTATAGAGTCTGGATCTTAATCCTATGAATTTGTA
>CM061921.1:188455597-188500813 GCA_031002005.1 Vandiemenella viatica | reverse complement strand
TTAAGATACAAAGTTCTCCCATGTAATTATGTTAGTGACTGGAACAAACTTCTTCAAGGAAAGAGAAACCAAAAGGGAAGCTAATTAGGGACCCAGAAGCCTATGGAAAATAATGGCTCTGTACCTAAGTTAATGCAGAGATGGTTTTTCTCATATTTTATCTTTATATATCATATAACTGAAGAAGCGTAGTTTTGGTAGTGGAGTGTCTGACTAATGTGGGATGACCGGTGTGATGGCCCCTCAAGCTAAGGAGTTGAACATCCCCAGTCCCACTCAGCCGAACCACGGAGACACCTGAACTCACATGATCAAACAGAATTCTTAAAAATTCCTGCGCCTGCCGGGACTCGATTTTTTTTTTTTTTTTTTTTTTTTTTTTTTTTTTTTTTTTTTTTATCTGCTTAACGTCTCTTAACAACGAGATCTTTAGAGACGGGAAAGGATGGTGGGCAAGGAATGGGAAGGAATTCGGCCATGGCCATTTGAAGGAAGCATCCCGGCAGTCACCTGTAGTGATTTGGAGAAACCATGGAAAAGCCAAATCTGGATGCCTGGACGGGGATTCAACCCATCCTGCCATCCTGCTAACCTTTACACCACCACGCTCGGTCCGGGACTCGATCAACGAAATTATTGAAAGCAAGTGCCTTAACCACTGAGCTAAAAGACAGTGTTTTGTACTACGTATCTTTAAGGAAATGTGTTCACGACTAAAAGGATTCATACAAAAATATATATTTCATAAAATTTGCAAGGAAGAGTAAAACGAGACATACAATAGCAATATCGAATCTGAGAACAATTAACTTTTTTTTTTTTTTTTTTTTTGCTGTTGTCAGTCTTTAGACTGGTTTGATGCAATCCTCCATCCCTTCCTATCCTGTGATAACCTCTTCATTTCTACATACCCCCTACAACCCACGTCCTCAATTATCTGCTTCATATATTCTAATCTCTGTCTTCCTCTACAGTTCTTACCTTCCACTGTTCCCTCCACTAACAAATTAACCAATCCAGCATGTCTCAAAATATGACCTACCAGCCTGTCTCTTCTTTCCGTAAGCATATTACACAAACTTCTTTTCTCACACATCATTTCAAAAACTCGTTCATTTCTTACTTTGTCTGTCCACTTTTCAGCATTCTTCTGTGGCACCACATTTCAAATGCCTCAATTTTCTTTATTTCCGGTATTCCTAAAGTCCATGTTTCGCTACCATAAAGTGCTGTGCTCCACACAAAGAATATTAAAAAGTTCTTTCTACTTCCTAGATCAATATTTGAAACTAAAAAAAATTCTCTTTTTTTATGAAGGCTCTTTTCGCTATTGCTATTCTGCTTTTAACATCATTCTTGCTTCGGCCATCGGTTGTAATTTTGCTTCCCAAGTAACAGAACTCACTCACTTCTCCTATTGCAACCGATCCTATTTTTATATTTAATCTGCTAGCATTGGTATCATTTCTGCTACATTTCATCACTTTTGTCTTACTTTGATTTATATTCAGTCCAAAATCTTCTTTCAGTATTTTGTTCATGCATTCAATAACTTCTCAATATCCTCAGCCCTCTCTGCTAACAAGACAATGTCATCAGCAAATCGTAGCATACTGATTTTTTCTCCCTGAAAACTTATGCCACATGGAAATTTTTCTTTGACTTGCTTCTTCTACATACAAGTTGAATATTAACGGGGACAGACTACAACCTTGTCTCACACCCTTTTTAACTGATGCATGTCTTTCGTGATTCTCTACTTTTATTACAGCCACTTGATTCTTATAAAGTGTATAGAGTATTCTTCTATCTCGATATTTTAGACCTGACTTCTTTAAAATTTTGAACATCTTGACCCACCTAACATTATCAAAAGCATTTTATAAATCAACAAATGCCATAAAAGTATCATTTGTTTTTACTTGATCCGCCCTTCAAGTATTAATCTTAAAGACAGAATTGCTTCCCTTGTACCGCGATTTTTCCTAAACCCGAACTGATCTTCACCTACTATCTCTTCTACTACCCTTTCCATCCTTCTGTATATTATTCTGGTCAGTAATTTTGAAGCATGTGATGTTAGACTAATTGTGCGATAATTCTCACATTTGTCGGCTTGTGGTTTCTTTGGAAGTGTGAAGATGATATTTTTATTAAAATCAGTTGGAATTTCTCCTGTTTCATAACTTGTTGATATCAGCTTGAATAATTTTTCGATTCCTTCCTCTCCTAGAGATTTAAGAAGTTCTGCAGGGATCTCATCAATTCCAACTGCCTTATTTGCTTTCAAGTCATTCAGAGCTTTATTAAATTCTGTCCTCAAAACAGGATCTCCCAAGTCATCCATGTCGACATCGGCTTCCTTTTCAAAACTCTATTGTTCAAGTCGTCCCCAACATACAGTTTCTCAATGTATTCCTTCCCATCTGTTAGCTCTATCTTCTGACCTTAAAAGAGGTTTCCCATCGGCAGCTTTAATGTTCATACCTCTTTTCTTCATTTCTCCAAATTCTGTTTGATCTTTCTATATGCAACATCTACTTTTCCTGCAACCATTTCCTTTTCTACTTCTTCACACTTTTCTTGTAGCCATTTTTCTTTTGCTATTTTGCATTTCCTATTTATTTGATTTCTAAATTGCCTGTACTGCTCTTTTCCTGCTTCATCCTGAGCATTTTTGTACCTTCTCCTCTGATCCATCAGCTCCAAAATTTCTTCTGTGATCCAAGGTTTTCGGGCAGCTTGTTCCCTAAAGCCTAATGTTTCTTTGCCAGCTTTCATTATTTCGGTCTTTAATGCATTCCATTCGTCCTCGGTTGAGCTCCTTTCACAGTTACCTCTTAGACCTAAGTCTACCATTTCTGCAAATTTTTCTCTTGTGTTAGATTGTTTCAGTTTATTCACTTCCAGTCTGTTCTGCTTATGCCTGCTTCCTTATTCGCTTGAATTTCAGCCTGCACTTCATTACTATCAAATTATGGTCCGAGTCTATGTCTGCTCCTGGGTACGCTTTACAGTCCAGAACTTGATTCCTGAATCTCTGTTTGACCATGATATAATCTAGCTGATATCTGCCTGTAATCCCCAGGACGTTTCCAGGTGTATATTCTTCTTGCATGGTTCTTAAACAGTGTGTTCGCCACTACTAGCTTATATCTTTCACAAAATTCTAGCAACCTGCTTCCTCGCTCATTTCTTTCTCCTAGATCCAAAACTTTCCTAGAGTATTCCCCTCTTTTCCTTCTCCCACTATTGCATTCCAATCACCCATGATTATTAAATTTTCCTCCCCTTTCACATATTGGATTAATTTCTTCGATTTCAGCGTATATTTTTTCTATTTCCTTCGTCATCTTCCTGTGACGTGGGCATATATACTTGTACTAATGTGGTTGGCACGGGCTTAGTTTCTAACCTCATCAAAATAATCCTGTCACTAAACTGTTCATAATAACTCACCCGTTTCCCTACTTTCTTGTTCATTACAAATCCTACACCAGTGACTCCATTGACAGCTTGTGTGCTAATTATCCTGTGTTCCCCAGACCAGAAATCTTGTGCGTCCTTCCATTTAATCTCACTAATCGCAACAACATCTAACTTAAGTTGTTCCATCTCCCTTTTTAAGTTTTCTAACCTACCTGCCCTATTCAGACTTCTAACATTCCACGCTCCGACTCGTAGAATGTTTCTATCCATTCTGATGACTCCTCCCTGAGCAGTCCCCTCCCGGAGATCCGATTGGGGGACTATTTTACCTCCGGAATATTTTACCCAGGAAGAAGCCATCATGATATATGTAATTTGAGAGGATTACCTGTCCTCGGGATACCCTTTTGGTCTTTAATGCAGTGGTTTCCCGTTGCCTTCTGCATCCCCATGCCAGTTGATCATTTCCTGATTCATCCGCCTTTAGGTGCCGTTTCCAACCCCAAGGGCAAGATGGTGCCCTGAACCGCTCCCCGCTCTTCCGCCCTCTTTTCAGAGGCCGTTGGCAAGCAGTGGGTGACTCCTTATACCGGGAATCTTTCAGTCTCCAGAGCCTCGTCCGTGCAAACAGGGTGCACCACGTGAAGGAGAGGTTGACATTTGGTTGGAAAAGACTAGTATAGTCTCTCCCAAACCCTTACACCCCACAATTAACTTATAGTCAATCAAGTTGTAGACCAGACCGCTGTGGCAATCAAAACCCCTATGCGATAGTACATAAAATGCAACTCAAGTCACACATTCTGGAATTCCTCGAAAACTTTTAATTTCCGGACCTCATAGTACTAAAAATTAGGTTTTTTTTTAATTGTTCAGGTACCCTTTAGACTGAAAGTTATTCAACGCCATGCCCTGAGACCTATACTATCTTAAAACAGCTGAGAGCTTTCCTTAATCCTTTTACAGTGCTCTGTTTTTAATGGTATCTCCTGTAAACCCCAAAAAATATAAATCCGGTATACGTGCAGTATAGTTACCCTTTACAGCCTTCTAAGGGGCTCACAGTGGAATGGCATTCTCTTTCAGAACGTTTTATCTATCCAACTTTGCATCTCATTTAACAGCATGATATGCGGAGACATTCCAGAAGTTCATCGTAAAGGAAAAATTGTCACCTACAAGTGGGTTAAAATCCCGACGACTGTCCGATTCGTAGTCAGTTCGTCCACAGACTCTTGTGGGGGGGGGGGGGGTTGTGATCCTCTGACATCGAGGTAATTAAAACAGGAGCAGTACTGAACACACGGTGTGGAAAGAAATCTGGCTATGGCCATGCCGGCAGTCGGAAGTCATATTTATCTTCCGCTAATAAGATTATCTTATATCAGATAAAATTTATGTTTATTTAGTAATGTATTAGTAATATACTTTTCAGAAACAAATAAAAGAAAAGAAATGGAGGAGGAAGGTAGAACGACAAACTGTATTCTTCATTAAGTAATATTTTTCGTTCCATTGTAATTTTGACTGACAAACCCTCTTCCGCTGTGATCCCCTTATAATGAAAACGTGGGCAGATCAGAGATAACTCCTGAGGCCACAATCAATCCGCAGACCCGCTGAGCACACTCTTCAGTTCCAATCCGAGCGGCCTGTGTTGTCTGAGGTACATGTAAACAACTTTCAGATGTTTCGTCGTATAATATAAGGGTTCAAAGTACATACACAGGAAATAACACGTAGGAATGGTGTAAACACTAATTTGAATGATTAAGATCAAAAACAGACAACTGTTGTCTTACAACCACATGAGTAAAGATTATCTCTAAGACACCGGAAACTGTTTCCAGCAAGGCTCAGAAGACAAGCAGAGACCTAGAGACGGAGGAAATAACATCGAGAGAGGTTGAAAGTAAAATAAATGAAAATAGCTCCTTGCCTGCAACAAAATATATATATTATTTTATCTGTCTCGATAAATTTGGTAGATATAAGATTTCCTGCAACTAGTTTAGCCAACATCCGTGGGTGGGACTTGGTTAATATCTCTGTAGTTTCTCACCATAAAGAAATAGTCGCAGTTTCGTGTCTACTATGAAAGTGACAATAAGGAGTCATGAAGTCAAAAATAACTAGTAAACAATTTATTACTGACTACTTGCTAGAGTACGACTAAAATTGAAACTGAGTAATAAACCAATAATTACGTAATAAAAATGTTACTATTGAAAGCACTAACCGTTAGCTTGATATAATTACTAGTTTATTGAAAAATATGGTTATAAACAAACTGAAATGCGGAAAATTAAAAAATGCCGTTGTAAAAGATAACAATTTTGAAAACAAATAATTTTAAGTCCCCGTTCATTTGACGAGGCGCTATAAACTGCCGAGAAAATGAATTAATTCACGTCAGATTACATATTGGTATATCCCTTGATTTCCGGAGCTTTGTCAGAAAAATATCCTGTTAGCTCACGTCACTCGCCAGAGCAATTAGGCTGCGCACGTAATTGTGAATATTTGCTTTGTGTCACACTTTAGGGAGAACAACAGAGAATTAATTTCATTTATTTCAATATCACTGTAGAAAAGTAATGTGCAAATCTGTTTTGCTCTGTACTGGCATCTAACACAATGGCTCAAAGAAAAGTTTGGCTAAAGAAAACGTATAAAACGTGCTACAAACGGCTCTCAATCAGAATAGATCCTGGAAAGGAAATGATTAGTCGTAAAACTTTAATTTCAAACAGAATCTTCAGAAGTGCATCACCAAATTTTGTTAAGCGTCTACTGCAGACTAAAAATTCTTCATTTACTAAAGAGGGTGACGAGAGGAAGTGAGGGTGAGACCATTGCTTGAATATGGTGGTGTAGTTTTGGACCCAGATTTTGGGTATCTAACACAGGAGCTGGATGGCGTGGAAAGGAGAGCAGCTAAATTCGCTTTGTGGAAATTAAGGCAGGAGCCAGTCAGTAACTGGTATGATAAAGGAGCTGGATTGGAAGTCATTGGAAAACAGCAGGAGGGTGTTACAAGGCGTATGTTGGTGATGAGGCTTGGAGTGATATTGGTCGAAGAATCAGGAGTAGTGGGAAAATGTGACCATAAGCACAAGCTAGTACTTGATTTCATTCATAAGGGAGTGGATTTTTATGTATTTTTTGTTTTTGTTTTGTAGGTAAGGGAGTCAAGGATTAAATTAAATTACTAAGAGAAGTGATGAATAATTTACCGAAACAATTTAAAGTTAAAATTCGTAAATCTGAAAAGTAGGTGTGTGGGGGAATTAAATAAGATGACAATGATAAAAGGTAAATAGATGACTACGGAAATTTCCACTTGAGCATACGCTCCATTGCAATAAAAAATTAAATTGAAGTTGGCTTCCCCGATTATCGATACCATCTGACTTCATAGAGTTTCAGAAAAAGATTCCTTCTCTTCAATAAGATGCTATTGTTTGTACTATCTGCAAACAGGTACGATTACTATCATCTAAATAAGGTATGGAGATGATCTGGCGTATACTGACTAATCACCCAGTAAGAACGCAACTTATTACGAACAGAGCCACAATTCGATATGGCGAGTTTAATTAACATGACCTGGGTGTATGTCTATAAAGGATTTTGTAGAATTATTGCTCCGCTACCAGAAATTTAGATGATTGATTCATTAATCAATGACCTAACGCTGTTGATCTGCCTAGCAGTAGGGTGGACGTGACTTCATATCCCTGCCCGGCATTCCTAATTTCGGTTCCCATAGTTTTCTGAAATGACCCCAGTTGAATACCGGAACGGTTCATTCAAAAGGCCATGACTGAATTTCTTCCAGTTACTTCTAGTACATTCCTCTCCGCCTCTAATGACCTCGAAATTGACAGAAGTACAAGGAAAAAAAAAAAAAAAAAACAATCAAGTCTGCTATATTGTATAATTACTTCTTTTATCAACGTCTTTGTTTCCGTTATAAAAAAAATAATCTCATTATACTATAAATCCAGAAGACTGGTGACAAAACTGTATTTTGAAACAATTCAGCAGCACCACTTTGCTACTATTACTACGTATCATGAATCACGGGCGTAACAAAAGTACTAATATCCTGAATTATAGGGATTATTATATCACCGTGTCAAAACAGACAGAATAACTTAAGGTCAGTGAATTGATGATGTCAACTACTGGGTGCGTGGTGGATCTATTAAGCCCAATATCTGAGATCAGCTGCTCATTTAATAATCTATCAAATTGTGGTGTAATGAAGACTGTTACTGACGTCATTGAGGAACATGTAACACGTTGCGAGAATACGATGGGTAAGAGCTCGCGCGCGAAACCTAGGTAAATGAAACGTTATAAATTCAAGAAAGCTGTGGTCTGAACAACAATGTACCTTGTAACCTCACAACAGAGATACTCATTGATAACTTTGCGAAATATTTATTAGCATTTTTATAAAACAGTATGCTAAGTTACAGCTTCTGGTAGGAAGATATTTCTTTACGATTAAATGTGAACTCATCTAAACTAATCTGTTATCTATACTAACATTATAAATGCGGAAGTAACTGTCAATATGTCTCTCTGTCTATCTGTATGTCTGTCTGTCTGTATGTTACGTTTCTTTGCCTAAACGGCTAATCCGATCGTGCTGAAATTTGACAAGTAGATGCGATTTGGAATTACGATGGACATAGAATACTTTTTCTGTATAAATAATATATATAGTCATATAATTTTGAAAAATTACCGAAACGGCAAAAGACGGGCGCATAGGATTTGTAAGTCTCTGTAGCACTTTCTAATACAGCGGGATGGTAGCTTAGTGGTTAATGCGCTTGCTTACTAACGTTTGGACCATGGCCGCCGGTTTGAATCCCGATGGAAGCAAAGTTTATTAAGAATTGCTTTTGATTGTATGAGACACGCCTGGACGGTCAGTCTTTCGTATTCCATGTTGAACTGTAGATACCACAACTTCAGGGGTGCAATGCTTGGCAAATCGTACGCGGTCTAACAATGCTGTAGGTTTACGCTTTTTTACACTATATTGATCCCTCAGGCGTTCTTTTTCACGCAGTTAGCACTAAAAATATTATAAACGCGGAAGTAAGGCTCTCTTTTTACGTTTTAAGCACTAAATGGCTATACCGATATAGATGGAATTTGACAAGGAAATACTTTGTATCTGTAGGAAGGACGCACGATTTTTTTTCGGTATGCGAAATAGTTTTAGTCACGAAGTTTTGAGAACTTATCGAATGGTGACAAACAGAAGGATGCTTGTGTTAGTCTGTAATGTTACGTTGGTTGCTCAAGCTTTTGCTTCTCGCGCAGTCGTTAGTGTATGATTTGTTAGTAAATTTCTTTTACAGACAAAACTTATTATTTAGTACAGATGTCGATTTGCTCTGAACTGTACTATTACTTTGTTTCTGCCTAAACGTTTCTGGCACCAGTTTATTTAGTCTTCTTTTTTGACATGCCTTGCGGGCGTAAACCCAGTTTTAGGTGTAACTCTAGCAGAGCACGAGCAGCTAAAGTTATCAGAACCCAAGAATCGGATGCTCATGCTGAAGAATGAAGACAATACCAAGCTGAAACAAAGCTGGCTTCAGTTAAACCACCCCTTCTCCCCCATATCCCTGCACCTTAGTTTGTTTTTCTGTTTTTAAATATGTTGGACTTTTTCTCTCTTCATCAGACAGTTTCGACGGTAGAATGATATAGTGACGGCTTTCCTGTCATATTATGTTTTTTTTGGAACAAATCTTACGTTACTAACAGCTTTCTATATCCAATTTTGGTGATGAAATCCTAAGTCCACGCGTACGAAGTCGCGGGTAATATCTAGTTTAATATATTTATCATATTTAATGCCAAGCGACTATTTTAATATCCAGCTAGATAGGGATTTTGTATTCGTCAGAAACGTTTTTCCAGCTAGTTTTTAATATTCAAAACTTCGTCAGTAAGCTATGAAAATCTTTTAAACAGGAAAAAGAATCATGGTAATCTTGGATTTAATTGCTCGTCTATAGAGACTGCTTTTTTTGTTTTTTGCTTATGGATTGTCGCCTCGTCAACGTAGAGGTCATTAGAGGCGGGAAAGGACGGAGAACAAGGAACGGGAAAGAATTGTGACATAGCTTGAAGTATCCCGCCATTCGCCTGGAGTGATTTGGGGAAACCATGGAAAAACCAAATCTTGATGCCCGGACGAGGATTCGAACCGGTGTCCTCCCGAATGCGTGGCCAGAGCTATAGATACTGAAGAAGCCACACAGACATCAGGTACTGACATTAGCTCACAAAACTTCAAGACTCAACCATCTACTTTTCAGTTCCTACTAGACGAAATTTGAGGGAAATGAAAGATAATACTTTCCTGTAGGACCAACTAAAAGCAAAGATCTCCCCTACAAACAAGTGGACTCTTATATTTAAATTAATAAAGAAAATGGTTGTGGTTTTGGGAAAGAACATTAATCTTTATCAGATAAATGCTGATAATTTGGTAGAATGAAATTATCTATCCCAAAATCCATGTTCCACAACCAACCAAGAAGCCGGTGGCTTGGAACAGTCAAGTTTACTTAGTAGCTGAGGAAATATTTAATTCAAACTGTATTGGTCGGTAGTATCGTGCGTAATTGGAATCACGGAAACTCAAGAAATGTATTTTTTTAAAGCTGTTTTATGGTGAGCTGCAGTTGCAATGTTTATAGAACAGATATGTTTCAAAAATCTGCCCTCTATATACGATTAGACTTCTTGGGGTTGTAATGAAAAAGTTATGCTAGTTAATAGTCAATGCTTCCTTTTTCCATGCAATTACTATATCCTACAGTACTAAGTTCCTCGTTTTGCACGAATGTCAGTTTGAAATTACGTCGGAGGCCGACTAAGAATCAGGTTCTCGATATTAATTTTTGGATCAAACGTAGGATATAGAATTTCAGGAATACTATGAACTGCAGAATTCTTCTCCTATACAAAATCGAGATAAATTTGCCTCCATTTGAGCCTAAATACACCTAGTATGCAATATGACAGCTGATTGTCAGAATAATGCATTATATATGCACATATCGAAAAATGGCTAGCTAGGAAATAAATTAAATTTCTTATTTCTATCCCAATTGCTCTCTGCGCACTGATAACCGGCAATAATTCGAAATAACCGGCACCGTCGTTTTATTGCAATTGTCCATGTTTAATAATTGTTGCAGCTGCTCAAAATATTGCGGTTTTCTCCGACCTACCTAGTGTCGAGCTATGAAGGACACCTCAACCGACAGCGCTCGAAAACCTGTTTCTTAGGCGGCTGTGGGAGGGCAGTGGAAACCCTAATCTTGAATAAAGAGAGAAGAGTAGGTTTGCGAAACGGGCGGAACGCCTAATTATCAGTAAAATCGGTTTGGGTCCCAGAGCGGTGGTGCAGAACATCTGCATGCCAAAAATAGAACTAAATAAGGTCTAGAGCAGGTGTGACACACCTGCACCAGCAGCAAAGGGGACACACCTGTTCCGCCTAATTGGTTTTGGTCCAACCCGCGTCCTCTAATTAGCATTAAAATGCAATAACACTTAATGGCCCCGAAACCCATGTTAAAAATTGTGGATCATTCGGTGGGTTGCCATACGAAGTGACGCCAAATTTAAAATTGAAGAATATGCTCCGAACCATACAGTTGAATGTTGTATCAGGTTTTTGTTCTGGATATAGTAAAACAGCACATAATTCAGTTTCCTAAATTATGGGCTTTTCCTATAAAATGAAGTGGCCACCTTTTCGGTGTCTTTCTTTCAGATATAGCTTTTTATTTTTGCTAGTGCCAGCGAACTTCAGTGTGTCTGTGTTTGTCAGAATTTAAGAGGGGGTGCAATTGTCTGTGAAATTGAGAGTATCATCTGCTGATTTACCAGCAATAATCTCATAGACTTTTCAGTGACAGTAGTTTTCATGGCAGCTATATATATTATTTGTATACATTTTGCTATTTACTTTGTTATTTAATACAATTTCATACAGATAATATGCGTTTGATATAATTAAACAAGCACATTCACGTGAAAAGTAATTTGGAGCAAGAAGGTATTAATCAAATACCCGGCTGTTTCATCTTGCTAGACTGGGAGAGACTATACTAGCCTTTTTCAACCAAATGTCAACCTCTCCTTCACGTGGTGCACCCTGTTTGCATGGACGAGGCTCTGGCGACTGAAAGATTTCCGGTATAAGGAATCACCCACTGCTTTCCAACGGCCTCTGAAAGGATGGCGGAATAGCGGGGAGTTCAGGGCACCCTCTTGCCCTTGGGGTTGGAAACGGCCCCTAAAGGCGGATGAATCAGAAATGATCAACGGCATGGGGATGCAGAAGGCAACGGAAAACCACTGCATTAGACACCCAAAGGGTATCCCGAGGACATGTAATCCTCTCAAATTACATATATCATGATGGTTTTTTCATGGGTAAAATATTCCGGAGGTAAAATAGTCCCCCAATCGGATCTCCGGGAGGGGACTGCTCAGGGAGGAGTCATCAGAATGGATAGAAACATTCTACGAGTCGGAGCGTGGAATGTTAGAAGTCTGAATAGGGAAGGTAGGTTAGAAAACTTAAAAAGGGAGATGGAACAACTTAAGTTAGATGTTGTTGGGATTAGTGAGATTAAATGGAAGGACGCACAAGATTTCTGGTCTGGGGAACACAGGATAATTAGCACACAAGCTGTCAATGGAGTCACTGGTGTAGGATTTGTAATGAATAAGAGAGTAGAGAAACGGGTGAGTTATTATGAACAGTTTATTGACAGGATTATTTTGGTGAGGTTAGAAACTAAGCCCGTCCCAACCACATTAGTACAAGAGTACACGACAACGTAACAGGAAAATGACGAAGAAATAGAGAAAATGTACACCGAAATTGTAAAATTAATCTAATTTGTAAAGGGGGAGGAAATTCTAATAATCATGGGTGATTGGAATGCGATAGAGGGAGATGGAAAAGAGGGGA
This sequence comes from Vandiemenella viatica, assembly GCA_031002005.1. Classification (NCBI taxonomy): domain Eukaryota; kingdom Metazoa; phylum Arthropoda; class Insecta; order Orthoptera; family Morabidae; genus Vandiemenella; species Vandiemenella viatica. The sequence continues at coordinate 188,488,353 of CM061921.1, read as the reverse complement.
ATATTGTAGGAAGTTTTGGTCCAGGAGAAAGAAATGAGCGAGGAAGCAGGTTGTTAGAATTTAGTGAAAGATATAAGCTAGTAGTGGGGAACACACTCTTTAAGAACCATGCAAGACGGACAATACACCTGGAAACGTCCTGGGGATACAGGCAGATATCAGCTAGATTATATCATGGTCAAGGAGCGATTCAGGAATAAAGTTCTAGACTGCAAGGCGTACCCAGGAGCAGACATAGACTCTGACCATAATTTGATAATGATGAAGTGCAGGTTGAGATTCAAGCGAATAAGGAAGCAGCCTAAACAGAACAGACAGGAAGTGAATAAGCTGAAACAATCTAGTACAAGAGAAAAATTTGCAGAAATGGTAGACTTGAGTCTAAGAAGTAACACTAAAAGGAGCTCAACCAAGGACGAATGGAATGCATTAAAGACCGAAATAATGAAAGCTGGTGAAGGAATATTAGGCTTTAAGGAACAAGCTGCTCGAAATCCTTGGATCACAAAAGAAATTTTGCAACTGATGGATCGGAGGAGACGGTACAAAAATGTTCAGGATGAAGCAGGAAGAGAGCAATACTGGCAGTTTAGAAATCAAATAAACAGGAGATGAAATAAAGGAAAATGTAGATGGCTGCAAGAAAAGTGTGATGTAGTAGAAAAGGAAATGCCCGTAGGTAAAGTAGATGTTGCATATAGGAAGATCAACAGAATTTTGGAGAAATGAAGAGAAGTGGTGTGAACATTAAAGCTGCCGGTGGGAGACCTCTTTTAAGCTCAGATGATAGAGCTAACAGAGGGAAGGAATACATTGAGAAACTGTATGAAGGGGACGATTAATAATGTAGGAGATCCTGTTTTGAGGACCGAATTTAATAGAGCTGTGAATGACTTGAAAGCAAATAAGGCAGTTGGAATTGATGAGATCCCTGCAGAACTTCTTAATCCCTAGGAGAAGAAGGAATCGAAAGATTATTAAATCTGGTATAAAAATGTTACGATACAGGAGAAATTCCAACTGATTTTAATAAAAATATCATCTTCACACTTCCAAAGAAACCACAACCTGACAAATGTGAGATTTATCGCACCATTAGTCTAACATCACATGCTTCAAAATTACTGACCAGAATAATATACAGAAGGATGGAAAGCATAGTAGAAGAGATAGTAGGTGAAGATCAGTTTGGGTTTAGGAAAAATCGCGGTACAAGGGAAGCAATTCAGGCCTTAAGATTAATATTTGAAGGGCGGATCCAGAAAAACAAAGATACTTTTATGGCATTTGTTGATTTAGAAAAAGCATTTGATAATGTTAGGTGGGACAAGATGTTCAAAATTTTAAAGAAGTCGGGTCTAAAGTATCGAGATAGAAGAATACTTTATAAACTACATAAGAATAAAGTGGCTGTAATAAAAGTTGTGAATAATGAGAGACAAGCATCAGTTAAAAAGGGAGTGAGACAAGATTGTAGTCTACACCCGCTAATATTCAACTTGTATTTGGAGGAAGCAATAAAGAAAGTAAAAGAAAAATTTCCATGTGGCATAAGTGTTCAGGGAAAAAAAATCAGTATGCTACGATTTGCTGATGACATTGTATTGTTAGCAGAAAGGGCTGAGGACATTGATAAATTACTGAATGGCATGAACAAAATACTGAAGGAAGATTTTGGACTAAATATAAATCAAAGCAAGTCTAAAGTGTTGAAATGTAGCAGAAATGATCCAAATACTAGTAGATTAAATATAAAAATAGGCTGGAATGTATTTGGAGAAGTAAGTGAATTCTGTTACTTAGGAAGCAAAATTACAACCCATGGTTGAAGCAGGAATGATGTTAAAAGCAAAATTGCACTAGCAAAACGAGCCTTCATGAAAAAGAGAAATTTTTTAGTTTCAAATATTGACCTAGGAATTAGAAAACACTTTTTAAAACTCTATGTGTTGATCACAGCACTTAACGGTAGCGAAACATGGACTTTAGGAATAACGGAAAGACGGAAAATTAAAGCATTTGAAATGTGGTGCTATAGAAGAATGCTGAAAATTAATTGGACAGACAAAGTAAGAAATGAACGAGTTTTGGAACTGATGGGTGAGGAAAGAAATTTGTGGATGAAGCTTACAGGTCATATTTTGTGATATGCTGGATTAGTTAAATTGCTGGTGGAGGGAGCAGTCGAAGATAGGAACTGTAGAGGAAGACAGAGATTAGAATATATGAAGCAGATAATTGAGGACGTGGGTTGTAGGGGATATGTAGAGATTAAGAGGTTAGCACAAGATAGGAAGGAATGGAGGATTGGATCAAACCAGTCAAAAGACTGATGACAAAAAACAAAGACTGTCTAGTGCGGCAAGCAAGAACAGTTAATAAAAAGAAATGGTAGAAGTCGATTTAAAAAGAAAAAAAATCATATTGACAAGAGACAGAGAAAATGCAAACTGTCTTTAGTACTATGATCTATATTCGGAATTTCGTCTAGAATGAATATCATGTCGAGAATGTAGAAAAAGAGCACTTTGTATGTGTTGTAGCGTATACGATGACGAGTTGGTTTGTATTTGTGCAAATCATTTGGTTAACTGAAATTCAGTGATTGTACCACATTTCGCCACAAACGATACCCCATCTTGCGCCTGGGGTAAGACAAACAAGACAACATATGTGTTTTTCTGTGAGTAGCATCTAAAAAAGAATTTAATTTTTGTTAATTTAAAATATTTCAGACCAAGTATTCGTGCAGTAAAACTTTCAAATTTATTCTAGTAAAATTAATATGCCAAACATCATCGGTTTTTCCACGTATGGAGCATCTTAGTAACGGGAAGTGCAGCAAATTGATGTGTCATAGACTCAACTAGTCAACGGAAGTGCCCAGAACGGATCTGAAGCCATGATTTCTCGATAGCCGTGGTTGTGATAGGTGCACTAATGGATCTGCCGACAGTCTCCCAAATATTCTCCACAGGTTTCATGTCTTACGGTCTAGGTGGGTAAATCATGTACTTGTCCAGAATGATCGTCAAAGCACTCACACACGTTCTGAGGTCGCCGACCGATGCACCATGCAACTGAGCATAGCGATTTCCTGTTATGGACCTATTGAATTTTACTAGAAAACACAACTCATATCATGTGAACAGGCACCACAGCTTAATGGAACCACCCCCCGTTATCAAAATATCATATTAACATGTTAAGGTTTGCGGCACACTCGAATGCGAACATTGCCGCGCACCAAATTAAACTATTCCTCATAGAATCATGCTATCCTCTTCCACTAATCTAGGTTGCGGTGTATATGTTGAGAGGCCAGGTTGAACCGCTGAAACCGATGCTACGTTTTGATTAAAGGGACTCGAGTCGGTCTTCTGCTGCAATCACCCACCAAAGCACAATTTCGAAGCATAGACCGCACATACAGGCTGCTGAAGTGTCCTTCATTTACTATGGCAGTTATTTCACGCAGTGTAGTTCGTCTATTTTCACGGACGCATCTGCTCATCCGTTGAAGTTCAGTATCGTTCAGTAGGCGTGGCTGGCCACTGTGTTGTCCTTTGTGGGAGATATTACGGTCCATCAAGTACTCTCGGTACACCTTTGATATTGTGGAGCGGAAATGGTTGATTTAGCAACCACTTTGGAAATGCAATGCTCCGTGCGTTGGTACTCAATTATAAATCCGAGTTCAAACTTTGTTAATTCTCATTGGATAGCCATTATCACGTTTCTGTACATTCTATAGGACACTCACTAGTCCACGTGACAGCACTGACAATGTACATCTGTTTTTCACCTAAACATTTGCATCCTGCTCACTCGGTGTAAGTTCTCTGCCTTGTACCCTGTTAACCCTGTATGATACTTCAATATACCTATGATTTTGGAAAAGTTTTCGAAATTGTGAATTCAGTATTACTGTTTTCCTATTTTTCTTTGTAAAGTCGAAGTCAGTGGTTCAATTATCATATATAACTCAATCAATCAATACATGTTTCACATAGTCTGTTTACTATACATGTCTCAATAGATATTTCTTACAGTTTCTATATTCAACTTGTTTCAACAATTTTACCCAGTGGTTCAGTTAACAGTAAACTGTTTGTATTCTGAGTAACTAACGGAACTTCTAAAAGAATTCCTTACACATACTGTATACCTGCTTCAACACTTGTTCCTAGTGGAGTTGTTAACATGTGTCTAATACCCAAAACATGGCAGTAGAAAAGACCAGATCTTGGCCTAGAGCCAGAAGAAGAAAAAGTTGAATAGTTTCAAGTTCTTTCGAAGCAGTACTGAAAAAAAAACCGGATGTAACAGGTTAAAAATGAATTAAGAACGGTGTACTACAGATGTTAGAAGATTTATATGGATAAGGGAAGAACCAAAAAACGCCAAGGAATTATCTAGAGCATCTAGTTAGTACCGGTGTATGATGTCAGTATCAGAGAAATGGGTGATGAATGAAGGAGATGAAAGTAGAATACAAGCAAAGAAAATTTTTCTGGGGAGCAATAGAGGAGAATCAGACAACAGACAAGTAGATCTGAGGAAGTCAAATAGAAGATAGAATGGCTTGAGAATGTGAAGAAAATGGGATGGGATAAACGATGATATTAGCGTCAAGATGTTTCCATGGACCCTGGTTAAGAGGTATGAGAAACAGATTGTTAGAAGAAGCTAAGAAGTCTGTAGAGGATGAAGAAGTGAAATGGAATACAGTTGAAGAAAATATTTTTTCCCTTTACTTTTAGATCCAGTAACTAATTCTTATTTAAATGCGTTTTTTACAGTAACAAATCAAACATTCACTACGAGTGTAATCTTATTTTACGATAATAAAACTCTGGTTTAGTCGTAAGTGGAAAACACTGTGTATTAACCTTATTAAAATTAGTTTTCCAGGCGGCATTGTCCACGAACAAATTCAGTATTACTCTAACATCGATACCGTTAACAGGTATCAAAATTAATGGCGTGCTTTTTATCAGTATCCAGCCGTTTTAATCTTCCTTCTTTATGTGTTCTCAGTAGCGATTTTAGCAGTTTGTATGCTGATATTAATTCTGAACATTGTTGGGGAACAAACTGTATATCATCAATGTGGTGATTTAGTTGTGGCTTGTGGCACTATAACTGTGGCGTAGTTAATGATACACTCCTTAAATGCCACCCACTTTAAAACATTGCAATTCATCGCACCATGCCGAAATAACATCCAGATCGCGCTGAATTTCTAATCAATCGGCCGAATTCCTTACTTCCATATGAATAACCGCATCATCAGCAAACAATCTAAAAATAGTTTTCACTTTGTCTCCGAGATCATTTATATAAATTAAGAAAAGAAATGGTCCTATTACACTTCCTTGAGGTTCATCCAATGTAACATCTTGATTAGAAAAACTTCCTCCTTCAACGACGACATACCGCGACTGACCAGTTACAAAAACCTTTATCTATTCACCAAGCTTGAAATGTCGGTGAATAATTGCAGCCTGTTGGTAACCAACAGATCTAAAATGTTTTCGCTACCGTTATGTAGGTTCATTAACTAGCTGCTCGAGATGGTTATCTGAGAACCGATCGAGAATTATTTCAGAAGCTGCGATATTCCTGGTACCAGTAATATGAACGTAATTACGCCAGTCGATATAAGGCAGGTAGAAGTCGTCTTCTTCAATCATAGCATGATACTGAAAACGGCTAGCTATACTGTTTACATTATTTCTTAACTACTCGGCGATAGCAATGTCGGAATCGGGTGGACGGTAGAAGGGGCCTATGATGAGTTTTGACCCAGCAACATTGAGCTTAATCTATACGATTTCACAGATCGTATCAACGTCTATTTCATTACATGGGAGGAATTTACTCATAGCTATAAATACCTCACCTCCATGAGAATGTAATGTATCTTTACGAAAAACGTTCATGTTATCTTTAAAAGTTTCAGCGGAACTTATTTACGGCTTTAGCCAACTTTCTGTACCGATAACGATATCCGCTTCTGTTCTACAAATAACGCTTCCACATTCCGGTTGTTTGTTACTAACGCTTCTACAGTTAATTAAGAGGAGTTTTAACTGTCGAGATTCTTTTACTTTCCTCCTACATTCCGGTGTTGCGTCTTACTGGGTTGCCGTAACTGTATTTCGTGATCCAGGTCTTCCACCCTCAGCCTAAGAAACCACCCAGTGCATTCCACACGGCACCTGCCACCCGTGTAGCCGATTCACGTGTGTAAGGCACACCTGACCTATTCAGAGGAAGCCTACATGACTCAATCCTACGGCGAAGATCGAAAAATCTGCAGCCAATATCATCACAGAAACGTTGTAGTCTCAGTCCCTCAATACGGCTCTGCACAATCAACTCTGTCTACTATGCATCAGATGGTTAGCTCTGCCGATATCTTACGGATACTAGCGACAGAGATCGCCCTTTCAGCTATCCGCAGGAAGGAAGACAGGATAACCTATGACAAAAGGCGGCATACATCACTGGTGCCGACATGAGCCACAATCTGTAGTTGGCTACACCCCGTCCGTTCTATGGCATCCGGGATGGCCTGTTTCACATCTCGGATCAGGCCACCCGGAATACACACCGAACGGACGTTGGATTTCTTCCTCCAGGAAATCGCCATTTCCCTAAGTGGCTCTATAAACCGCCTAACGTTTGAGCTCCTAACTACCAGAATCCCCTTCTGCGATTGCTCAGACCTAGCTGGCTGGTGGGCCGTCAACTCACAGGATGACAATTGTGGGACTGAGTAAGCCCCCGACAATACGTCATACCGGTTGAACAATCAAACAAGATCAGCGTCGTGGCCTTTAAACCTGTTCTACTGCCCCCGTGTGCGGCTTCGAAATCTAGAAGCCATACGCCAGTCACGGACAGGTGACCGCGGCACGGCCTCCAGCTTTTCAGCCTGGGTTGCAGGTACAACCGTCGATATGGGAGTATCTGTGAGTGGCATGGTTACATCAGGTTCCAGAATATTACATCTACAGCACCCTTTTACAGCAGCTTCCAGCTGTGTAACGTTTGCTTATACAACTGCAAGCAGTGAGCGAAGATCAGCCACCTCAGCTCGCGTCTGCTTACAGCAATCACAGTCCCTAAGACATATTGCTTTTGTAAAACGTGAAATGAAAAAAATAAAGAATAGAAACTGGAACTTTCTACAAACTGTAAAAACTCAGAGATAATACTAACAAAATCCACACACCACTAAAGAAGAAATATAAAACGAAAATACGCTACTGTACTTAGTGGCTACTCAAACGCTACTAACGTGCATTGCCTAAAAAATCTACGGAATCCAATCTGCGAGTATGGCAATAGACGCTTATGTTCAATATACCACTCCAATCTTTCCTTTTTCATTCGTTCCACGGTTTTCAGCGAACGGGACCGTAGAGATATTTGGCGAAACGACGAGCTATCAAAAGGGTTCCTGTTTGGTTTAAGTATTGGTACTACTGTTATTGTTTTGAGGGACAGTACGTGAGTTCTAGATGTCCATATACTGTTCATGATCTGTAAGTAGATAGCTTTTCCATTTTTTGGCAGGTTGACAACATGTCGTAGTGGTTTTGATCTGGGCTCAGGCAGGAGTTGTATGTTTTAGTAAGTGCACTTTCTAGCTCTTCGAGAGAAAATGGTTGTAGAAGGGAGTGATCTATATTGCTGTCCCGGGTGGATGCATATTCTCCGGGGTCAGAGACCTGAGAAGGTTCTTTGCGGCGGCCTGTGAGATTTGGGTGTGATGGTTGCTTGTCTTGTTCCGGATTGATCTATTCTGTTTCCATATCACTATTGGTGGGGTTTTAGAGTTTAATGAATTACAGACATTTTCCCAGCTTTCTCTTTTCTTCCTTTTAAGTATTTTCGTAATTGCTTGTGTCTTGTTGAGGAGGATGTGGTTAGTATTGGTAGGTTCTTTTTTGTAATGGGACAACGCTAATCTCATGTATGTAATAGTTTTATTGCACTCATCGTCCCACCAACTGGAGCATGTTCCCTGGCGCGGACGCTTTGGTATGAATTCCAGTATGGTTGCTGAGACCGTTTGTTCCAGTATTGTCATTAGTTTTGAATAATCTTCTTTGTTGTCCCCTACCAGCTGGATATTTTTGAAGTTTTCTGTAGCTGTATGTTTATATTGTCGCCAGTTGGCTTTGTTTATATTCCATCTGTATATAGGTGTTAACGCCGAGTTGTCTCCTATCTGAACTGGCGAAGACATCAAGATAGGATAGTGGTCGGAGCCCGAGAGGTCTAGTAATGTCTTCCATTCGAAACAAAATGCGCGTTCCGGAGAGATCATAGTTATATCCACAGCTTATTTTCTTCCTATTGGTCGTTGTATTATTGTATCCGAATCGTCGATTAACAAGACCATCTTCAGTTCGTCTATCAGTTCTGTAAGAGCACTTCCCTGCTGTTAGTTGTTTTCGAAACCCCAGTTCTCGTGGTGGCCGTTTAAATCTGCCATTATTAATATGGGAGTGGAAGTTGGAGCAGGATCAGTCGGATTTCTCGTTTAGTGAGTTGGACAAGTGGGGGGCCTGTAGCATACTCATATGGTCATTTTTCAAAAATCAAAGTTGATGCTTGCCACATTGGCCTAGATCGCTGGATAGTGGACATTTAATTTTGTTCTTTTAAACTGAAGGATTCCTTTTATCAACAAGTCTACACCACCATACCTCGTCTTCTCGGTCTGCCCGGATGGTGTTATAGCCTGGTTTCGAAAAGTTAGAGGATTGGTTAACTATATCTCTACTAGCCCCACGATCGAAATGTTATGCTCATACAGGAGTAGCAGTAGATTTTCTCTTGGATGGATCGAATCTTATTGGATTGGGCCAAATGGACGGTCATCTGTCGAGTTACTGATCAACTTGATAATGTTTTCCCTTAACGCACCTATAGGTATTGCGCTTCCTTCGGGTTATATTTTCTGTATCAGAGTAATTATAAAGTTGAGAATTGTTTCTATTAGATATTCTCTGCCCAGCGAGGCTGTCGGGTTCCTAATTCATTTACATGATTAGTTCTGTTAACTGGTATTGCTTCAATAGTTCTTTAATTTGACATCAGGAGCTGTTGGTAGTCCTTCCAGTTGTTACTATGCCTCGTTTAGTGAGTTGGACAAATGGGGGGCCTGTAGCATACTCATATGGTCATTTTTCAAAAATCAAAGTTGATGCTTGCCACATTGGCCTAGATCGCTGGATAGTGGACATTTAATTTTGTTCTTTTAAACTGAAGGATTCCTTTTATCAACAAGTCTACACCACCATACCTCGTCTTCTCGGTCTGCCCGGATGGTGTTATAGCCTGGTTTCGAAAAGTTAGAGGATTGGTTAACTATATCTCTACTAGCCCCACGATCGAAATGTTATGCTCATACAGGAGTAGCAGTAGATTTTCTCTTGGATGGATCGAATCTTATTGGATTGGGCCAAATGGACGGTCATCTGTCGAGTTACTGATCAACTTGATAATGTTTTCCCTTAACGCACCTATAGGTATTGCGCTTCCTTCGGGTTATATTTTCTGTATCAGAGTAATTATAAAGTTGAGAATTGTTTCTATTAGATATTCTCTGCCCAGCGAGGCTGTCGGGTTCCTAATTCATTTACATGATTAGTTCTGTTAACTGGTATTGCTTCAATAGTTCTTTAATTTGACATCAGGAGCTGTTGGTAGTCCTTCCAGTTGTTACTATGCCTCGTTTAGTGAGTTGGACAAATGGGGGGCCTGTAGCATACTCATATGGTCATTTGTCAAAAATCAAAGTTGATGCTTGCCACATTGGCCTAGATCGCTGGATAGTGGACATTTAATTTTATTCTTTTAAACTGAAGGATTCCTTTTATCAACAAGTCTACACCACCATACCTCGTATTCTCGGTCTGCCCGGATGGTGTTATAGCCTGGTTTCGAAAAGTTAGAGGATTGGTTAACTATGTCTCTACTAGCCCCACGATCGAAATGTTATGCTCATACAGGAGTAGCAGTAGATTTTCTCTTGGATGGATCGAATCTTATTGGATTGGGCCAAAAGGACGGTCATCTGTCGAGTTACTGATCAACTTGATAATGTTTTCCCTTAACGCACCTATAGGTATTGCGCTTCCTTCGGGTTATATTTTCTGTATCAGAGTAATTATAAAGTTGAGAATTGTTTCTATTAGATATTCTCTGCCCAGCGAGGCTGTCGGGTTCCTAATTCATTTACATGATTAGTTCTGTTAACTGGTATTGCTTCAATAGTTCTTTGATTTGACATCTGGAGCTGTTGGTAGTCCTTCCAGTTGTTACTATGCCTCAGTGTAGGTATCTGTTAGGGTCGGGCACTTTTCTGGTGGTTTCCAAGTGGGATCATGAAGACCCGTCTAAGTGGTCCAAGGTTTGTACTTTGGTATGGCTTGGAGTGGTCCAGTTGCGTAGATATGCCCTGTAAACTCTGGAGCGTACTCTGGTTGCTAGGTAATGTGGAGAACTGGGAGACATCTCTGGTGTCAGGTAGTAGCGTATAGCCTGTTATCGAATGAGGCTAGTGCTTCCCTGTAGCTAATTTCTTGTTAGGCCATCCTATATTTTATTTATTCCTGTTTTATAAACTCCGGCCATAATTTATCAGTAGCCGTATGTGGGCCTGAGCAATACAGACATACAGATTGGGAGGAGATGGTGCATGTATTACTATCGTGAGTACCACCGCAAAACTTTCAGCGTGCTTGGCTACGGCATTGCTTGCTATTGTGACCATAGGTGAAACAGTTGAAGCACTGGAGAACAGATGGTATATACGGTTATACCGGGCATGGAACATCATGGATTTTTAAATTCTCAGGCCTTTTTCGTGCCTTAAATATGATCACACATACCGGCAGGATTTTCTTTACGGTTGCGCGATTTTCCAACGTATTTTTGTAGAACCTTCTTACTGCAATGACTTGAAATGGAATGCAAATAACTGCAAAAATATCTTCCTCTGTTAATGTAGTCTGTAGATTCCTAATTATTCCTTGTCCAGTGACCAGTTAGCTTGGGATATATGCTTCCAGTTTGTATCTAGTGAAAATACAACTTTTCACCAGTGCGCTGGCTGCTGACGCTATGGATAGTTTTATTTTAACCCTGTTTTGATCTGATGGGTAGATGTTAGTGATACTGTTAAAATAGTTCCCACTTTCCGACCTGAGCATTTTCCCTAGCGCTATTGGATGTAGTTTACATATTTTTATCAATACTTTCCACTATGATCTCAAACGGGCCGCTGGCATACATCTCGTAAGTATTGCTAGCAAGTCTGGTGGGGTTTAGTGTGGGTACCCCTTTCCTTACTTCGTTCTGCGTTAAAACCTGTTGGGATGACGTGCTTGTAATCTCCTCTGCTGTGACTGCAACAGTTGCCTGTGACTTGGAGACGCGTGGAATTTTCTCCGTTTTCCCGGCAGGCTGCTGGTCGTCTTGCTCCTGGCAAGGGCATTTCCTTGATCTAGGTTCTCGCACGTACATAGGGATCTCATCGTCTTCTACGTTCACTGTCACTGTTTGCATTGCATTCCTTATCACTGAAGGTAGCTCGCTGTCTACATCTGGTTGTGAAACAGGGTTCGTTCGGCTGTTTGGCCGCATTCCACCTTCACCATAGTCCCCATTGTACATGATGGTAATCGGCGAAAGTGCCGCCGGTTGGATATCGGCTTACGTAATCGGTGCTGTACTAATGTAGGTATTCCGGTTGTCAACAGGTAAGCTAATGTTAGCTAAGCGCACGGTTTGCGATGGTGTTAACTCAGCACACAAGGAAAGCTTCTCGTACCAGGAAAACCGACCGTACTATACCGATGCTCGGACGAGACTCCAAGAACAATATCCTAAGTTAGTTTGTACCGTTGCTTTGTATGCAATCGATTTAACTTCTGCTATGCACTGTTTTAAAATGGAGTAAATGGAGAACATGGTTTACTTTCCCATTTACCTTCTCAATATGTTCATTTCACAAAAAAAATATGAATTGGTACCCCTTGCTATTTAGCGGAATCTACCGTTCTAACGACAGATCCATTAATTGTACGAGTATATTCAGGACTAAATTGTGCCACCTTCTTAGCTTTACACTTTTTAGCGTTTAACTACAGGTGCCAGTCACCGCACCAGATGATTACTTTCGTAACATTGGCTTGTAACAAAAGCGCAGTCGTCGTGGATTTATTTCACGATAAATAATAGCATCATCAGCAATTAGTCTTGTCATTACTGAATATAAGAAACAACAGGGACCTTATCACCCCAGACCTCACTTCAGTCAGCGATGAACACTCATCGTCGAGAACTACTCTTCTGGAAATGTGCAGCCTACTTCCATATTTGTCTAGATACGCCATAGCTACGAAGTTTCGTAAGTAACCTAGTATGAGGAAAAGTGTCGAAAGCTTTTTTAAAAAATATAATAAAAATAAGTCAACCTGAGATCGCTTATCTATCATACGGCACAAGTGGTGACTTAAAAGTGCTGGTTATGTCTCGCAGCATCGGCCTTTTCTGAATCCATGTTGATCTGAGTTTAATAGATCCTTGTCATCCAAAAAATGCTTGACATTTGAATGGATGATATAAGATTCTGAAAAATATAGAAGTTAACGAGATCAGGCTATAATTTTGAAAATCATTAATATTGCCACTTACGTTGGCAGGATTCCAAATGGTTTTATACCCATGTATATTACTGATTTTATATTGACATTTGTTTCTTGCCTGTAGGGTTCAAAATTTTGCACCAAGTGACGAATCATATCTACGTCTATTGCCTTATCGAAAAAATATACGAATTTATGTTTATCACATTTCAACTTCAAATTAGATTTCAATCGTCTTGTGATCGCTTATACCGTCTTATATACAAACTAATTATATCTGCAATTTCCGGATTGCTTATAAGAAAAAGATTCAGAATGGACGAGGTATCTTCATCTCAATACATTGTATTTTTCATTATCTGTTAAAGAGAATTTTCCGTAAATGATACTAGGAATTGGTTACTAACCTAGCTTTTCCGCCTGACCTGACCTAACCGATGGTAGGTTAAAATCACCACCCATGATTAATATATGTCACTAAATGTTTTGTGAAATATTATTAAGGGACTCTTTAAAATATTTTACGTTAGCTGATCCAGAATCGGAAAACCTTTAGAAAGATATAACTTTAATTAACGTTCCCAGAAATTGTGTTAAGTACTTTTTCAATACTTTTTGATGACTTGTGTATTAATGGTGGTTTTGATTGTTTTGAAACGATGATTGACAGTACCTTTTTAACTATGAGAATATACATCCCATTATGTTATTTATCACTTTTATTTGATGCAGTTAACTTAAATATTAATTAGTGTATTTAATAATGCAAAATATTTGTTTATCTATTTTAATGGGCTGTCGTAGATAATATTTTCGCAGGTAAGGGTGTAAGGGATTGGTATAAATTACCAAGGGAAATGATGAATAATTTACCAAAAATGTTGAAAGAGTTTAAAGTTAAAATCTGTAGGTGGGTGCAGGAAAGTGGGAAGATGGATGTGTAGGTAAATTGCCACCGAAGCATGCACTCCATTGCAATTTGATTAAATGTTGTTATTATAAGTTCACCAGTTATATTATCCATGCTATTTCTCTGCCTCCCTGTAACATTCGGTCTGTATAAATTAAATTAATCAAAATATGTACTAAATGTAAGCATGGCTGGTCCGCGTGTGCCACTACAAATCCGTGACCCACCCCTGTAATCCCCTTGGGGGTTTATGGTATGGTAGCCCTTCAACTCCCGTTCTTGAAGTAGGTTTCCGTTTGGAGCTGCAAGGATTGGGTTCGGAACTATTAGTGCCACAAGAGGGAACCACAACAGTTGACTTCTTAAGAGAAGCAGCTGGGAATCGGGTGCCAAAGTGAACTTTACTGGCGGAATTTTCCTGGATGCTATTGAATGCTTCTAGAATGTTCTAGAATGTTTTCGAATGTTCACGTACGTAACTATAATGTTAATAGATTTTTCAATAATCCTGTGGAGCATTCTAGAACGTTCCATTATCCTGTTGTGGTGGGAATACTTTCCGGCTCAGAATGGTATATATAAGCGATAGCGAGACGCAGGGGTTAGTATACTGTTGGAAATCCATTTGAATTTGTAAAGAAATGTGGAACTGATATAAAGTAAAATCAATTTAAATAAAAATGATAGGTTAAGGTAGGTAACAGTGTATTAAGTGGAATTTTAGTGAGGTAAGATTATCACTTAAAAAGAGGGCAAAATATTAAAGAGGAGTTCTTCCCAACAGTGAATTAAAAAGAAGGAATGAAAAAGAAGAGGATCCAGAAGCACGTATAGCTTCAAAACGGAAAAGAATAAATAGATTAGGAGTGAACAGATGTGCAACGAGAAGAAATTGGAGAAGAGAGTCGATTTGAAACATTATCACTAACATCAATCATTTTTAATATTCATTTAATATTATTAGAAGAAGGTGCCAAAAACAGGACCCCCATTTTGTTTTTTTACTTCTAAAAATATAAATTAATAAAAAAACTGATTTTAAAGCATGGAATAATTACTTATGTATCATTTAAATTCTGATTTAAATTTTTTTTTTTTAATTAACGAAAAACAGTAAACAAAATTAGAAAACGGTATTGAATCACAGAAACATATTTTAAAGTGCAATATAACAATTACAGGTTTTAGTTTTTCAAAAAATATACAAATATAGCACATATTTATGGTATACAATCCACATGGGCCAGCACTAAACATATAAAGCACAACATCCAAATATCCATTCTGAAACCTTAAAAACATTTCTATCGCAAAACACACACCAACCGCTATCATTTTTGGAAGGGGAAAATCCAGGCAGTGATAATCTCCAATTCCGATGTTCTTGATTCTTTCACGTTTTTCTCATAATTAAGGCTCCATTTCACAAGCTCTTTCTAGAGGCTCTATTGCTGATCCAAGCTCCTGGCCGCGGCTGCTTTTGCATCCTCCAACACGATTACGTTCTTGCTGTTGAGCTTCCCTGACTTCTTTAGCACTTTTAACTTCCATCAATAGCGCTTTATAAGGCGTAGATAAGATGACCGTAAAAATGCAAGCATTACATTCCATACCTGACTTTAAGCATGAAAAAAAGGGATCTGGTTTAGGCAACTGAAGAGGGTCCGGTTTGCGCAGCTATAGCCTGTATTTTGTTAACTCAATAGATTTTTAACCAAATTTCGCAACAAAACAGTATAGCGATAAAAATTAACATAAAAAATTACCATTTAAGGGTATATATAGATAGGAAGGCTTACCTGCCATAGCCAGGAGAATTTGTTTAAAAAATATAGCAGAATGTAAAAAGTTTGTTTACTGGCAAACAGTGGCGTAGCTAGGTCAACAAGGGCCCCGGTGCAAAAAATTTATTTAGGGCCCTCAGGCCAGATGGGTGACTTTTTTTTTGCTTTGTGTTGCTGGTAAGGGCCCCCTGAGCTGAGGATGGGGCCATTAAGTTGTGCTTAGTGGCCCCCTGAGCAGTGCGAGGGCCCTTAGTGAGAGGCGTCCTGTGTCTCAGGGGCCCCCTTAGACGTAGAGCTCAAAAAAAGGTCGCCAATTTGCCATGAAGGCCTCTGAACTGCGCTTGGGGGGCCCCAGAGGTATGCTTGGGGGCCCCCTGAGCGTAGGGGCCCCGGTGCACTGCACCGCCTAGCCCCATAGTAGCTACGCCCCTGCTGCCAAAGCACATAATGGTGGTTTAATGAACAACCAATGAAGCGGGCGACGCGAGCATTCTGGTATAGAGTGGTAGAAGCCTAAACTACTATCTACACTTGATCCTGCTATAATTCAGAAGAATGCAGAGGTAGGAGACCGCAGTACGACTTTAGGGGAAGGGGTCCGGTATAGGACACTTTCCTCTATTATTAATACAATTAATTATGTAGCTTTTATTAATTATAAGTATACTGAATAACTGTATTAATATTTGTAACTTGATTTCTAATTTTGGTGGATTTCCACAGTTTGTAATTTCTTTATTAAACGGGGGTAGCACAGTGTTATATTTCAGTAACAATCTTTGACGCTGGCCAGCACAGCTGTGCGGCAGCTATTGTTGTTTGGGCTCCTGCATTGTTGCGGCGCGGGGCAGTGCGTGTGACACGCAGCTCCGAGAAGGTTGTATGCCGCCAGCACAGGCTCTCTGTGCACAAGCTATAATAGCTTAAGAAGTGTATCTGAAACGTGTTTCAATATAACATAAATATCGTAAAATTTGATTAAAGGAACGATATTAATTAAATTCATTATCATTTCGACCAGAACAGAGAGGTTTTCATTTCCAGACTATGCCAAAATACCTCTCAATTAGATAATACGAGCTAACCGCTTGCATGTGTTGAGAGAGCAGAGTTGGGCCGTTATCATCTAAGTAACACGCCGTCATCAAAAAGACAGCATAGCTTATAAAGTGAGACACTCAGAAAGCAGACATTAACGTACGAGAAGTTCGAAGGCATTCCGTTAAGATCCCACTAAAGACTGCAAAAATCAAAAACACGTTGTCAATGGATAAGGTGTGTCAGTTCTGCGGATCCGAGATATTCAGTAGAGAAACACCAGGAATGTGTTGCATGAGTGGAAAAATTTGATTAGCGCCATTGGAATTGTCTCTACCAGAATTATTTCATCACATGACTGGAGAAACTCCAGAGATAAGATCTCGGCTAATAAAAGATAATTTGTGACGTGTACCTTTCAGCTGGAACTTTGAGCTACGATAAAGTATAGTGTTCTCTTTCTTTCTGTAAATACAGGAAACTCTCAAATAACTGAGTGCTAAGAAACTTATATTCTAAAAGAAATTGCGTAATAAGAACCAACCATTAATTACATGGTCTAAATTCTTATGAAGAAACGCTGGTTAGGGAAATAAATTAACAGTAATTTGTTTGATTTTTACCTTCATTTCTTTAGATAGAGTTTCTATAGCTTCCAGCAAGTATTTGCGTTTTATCTAACACGTTGTTTACAGAACGCATAGTTTTTTTTTAATAGCAACAAAGAAAATATCCCATAAAGACAACAACACTAAGTTAAATTTTTTGTATGCGAATCAGTGGCCCACATTTTCGTATTCCCGTCTGTTAAGCAAAAATGGTCGAGGATATCTCAGCATCGGTGTAGGCTCGTTATGAGTTTATATGTTAACACATTTTACCAATTTCATTTTTTTTTTAAAAATAATAGGTTGGTTCAGACCATACAGCCATACGCAACCTCATGTAAGTACTACAACCCCCGTATTTTTCACTTATTTTTGTTTGTATGTTCCAGTCAGTGAATGGACAACACAACTCTCAGTTAAAATTATCTCTGTACGATTAATAGACACCCTTGGGAACGGAATGGCATTTGTTGACCATCATGCTACCAAACGCAGCATATTATTATCTTTAGCTTGATAGCTTACAAAATTATCTTCCTTAGAATGAACGTTTCTACGAATTGTTTCAGTTTTGAACCATTTAATAGAACTTGTTTTCTGAATTATGCCTAAATGACGTTAACGCGTACTTTCCTTGTTCCCTTGTTTACGTAATTCCTTCAGAGTTAACTAACACTCCGAGTTGGGAAATTTCTACTGTGCCGTGATGCAATCACACTATTCTTACAGACGTTAACAACACTGATATATAAGTTCCATATCTCCGAAAGCTCCTTTTCTTATCCTGTTTGCCATCACAGAAGAGGAAAGAAAATATTTTCGTGTTTACGTTGTTCTGATGCAGCTATTACCCACTTCAGAAAGATACGATGATAAGGCATGTCCTCTATATACATAATTATGGTATGTCCACGGCCTACAATAATATTAATTATAGGGATTAATTTGAACAAACATTGCATTTGATTGGTAATAATCAGATACACTGTACAAGATACTATCCTGATAAGGGAGCGTCCATAAACTACGTGACTCGGTCTAGGGCGGGAGGAGGGGTTAGCTGAGGGGGGGAGGTGGTAGAGGCAAAAGCTACGTGGGAGAAGGGGGGGTTCATAGGTGACCAAATTGGCGCTACGTGGTTTATGGACGCTCCCTAAGGTGATAAAAGTGGCTGTGTGTATCAAACGTTAACGCAATTCAGACATCAAATATATATCTTCTGGAGTCACGTATTGAACCATTTGAAATATATGTTCTACCACACCACTGAATTTATGTATTCCAGTACATGTTGTCAGTTTGTACAAAATCCGTAAACATAGAACCACAAGAACTCAAACAAAATAATGCACCAGATGAGTTATGTTAATCAAAAAACTTTTCTTCTGAAGTAAATGAATGAAGAGTTTTTGAAAACACATTGTACGGAACCAAGTATTTCCCCAGTACCTCTGTTCTGTCATCAGCGTTTATAATCAACTGATTTTTCATGATCGAAATCATAATCTAAAACGACCGTAGCACGTGGATTTCTGTTTAAATTTTTTTTCATAGATCATTAAGTTAAAATGATGGATTGTTGTCTTACACATACTATTATTTATTTTATTTTCATACATCATAATATCCACTAAACATACATGTAAAAATTCATACGGAAAATGGATAGTCCAACCAGCGTTCTCGCAAATGCCCAGATCGCTCGTTACCGCTCTCCTACTATATTACGTGCATAAGCGATGTGCCGCAATTTGGAGCTGCTGGTGGAGATGTATTACCATCATCAAATACTTGATCTGGACTAGAAAAGTAATTCGTTATAACCATTAAAGTTCTTCATTTTTTATAAATTGAGTAATATTTGACCAATAATTTGAATTCGCATATGATGCTAGAATATAAGAGGACTTGACTATTCAAAATCATTAGGTTTTTCTTAGGTGTTAAAAAAAAAAACCTCAGTTAAATTATTTTAAGAAAAGTAAAGTAATTCATACGAGGAATGTTTGGGCGTTCTCGGCCTTTATCGCCAACAGCGGTCCCTTACTAAAATTATGAAACAGAATTTCACGAGAGTTTGAGCATACTTGGTAATATTCAGGTACTAAAAAAAACTTTTTCTTTGCCACTTTTTCCCAACATTACAATATTACTCATCGTTGGCCAAGTCAGATTTTTAGCTTTGGTTTTGTGGTCGTACTCCGTAATAATGGGGCGAGTGTTGCCACCTGTATGTTCTGGATATGAAACGTGAATTTTTTGTTTGTAAAATGAGTTGTTTATGAGGGAGAGATTGGGGACGGACCCGACATTTGCCTTGATGAATGCGGAACAACGCCCAAAACCCGCAGTGAAGACGAGCCAGACTCGTGCCCGGTCTCGTTGTATGAGGCGCCACACCGCACTGAACCACTGGTGGGTTGTGCTGAGTTACAACATGGAATAGTCGGCATGGACATACTTGGTGAGGGATAAGAATTTTTAGACCGCAAGAATAAAACGAATATGAATAAATTAATCAGTCTTGAGAACCAAGCAAACACACATTTTTCAAGCAAAAAATTTACTATTTCGGGGAATACATGAAGTTTAATAAATAAATAAGAACTGTAACAGGAAAATTAATGTCAAATTTTAAAGAATAACAGTAATTGTGCAAAGGAATTGAAGTAATTTATTATCCTCTTATAAGACCACACTTGCAATACTGTAATGTGTCCATTACAACCAAGGTATGATAGAAATGACTGATTATTATCTTTTGGCCGCAACGTCGTCCACAAAACCAAAGAAGCACTCAATCGGTTTTTCGTAGACTTGAAAATTATCTTCATTAATTTAATAATGTTTGGTAGAATTATGTGATCAATGAACAAGAATTTTTTTAAATTTTTTAACTGTTTTCCTCATTAAATTGAGGGCAACAGTCCTTAAAAGTTACTCTCAACAATTCACACAGTGTTAAATTTTCTGTGAGAGTCGATAAATTCGTTATAAGTCTAGCTCGTCGGCTTCGTTGCAATACTGACATCAATTGGATTCAGAAGCTGAATATCTGATACCTATAGAAAGGAACGATAGATTTCGCATTTCTTTAGATATTAATGTTTTCGTTCCGTCCCGGATAAGGTATAGTAATGTTATGCATCTCAAATTTTAGGCCAAACCGTATGCTTTCAAACTGTACAATCTCACTCAAAATCTGTTGTGCAGTTTTTACTTGATGTCGAAGAATTGGATAATCAATTTACAGATTTATATAATATTGTATAAGTTGAATTACGGAGAGCCAGTTTTGTCAATGGTAAAATACGAATGTAGAATTTAGCCGAAAAAGTATGTATCAGACGATACTTCGGGGTGAAGTTACAGACTGATATTCAATCTTTCGCTGCATTTCTTAAGTCGTAAATATAATTAAAATAATATTAGGATCATAAGACACCGTACTGACATTTATAAACATTCCTTTGATTTACTGGTTCTAAATGGTAACACCACTTCCAATTTACTGTCAACTGCGTAGCTATGATCATAAAGCAGAATACCATATGACGACGTATATAATCTCTGGATTATTATAATCCTATAAATCTAGTAAATAGTGGTATAGAGAATGTATCCAGGAGGATAAATTCGGAAGTCGATTTCAGCCCTCTCCAGGGAGTGAGCTGTAGCCGCGGAATTTGTTTTGTCCTTACCGCAAAGCTCCAGTCGACAGCACCTCAACATATGACACACTCGCAATCATATACTTGCCTTTCTGTGGGTTCCTTACTTTTCTCTTCCTGCTTTCTTCCATTCCACACCCTTTTATTTCTTTACATTTCTTTTACTTCCGTGCTATCGGGAGCTTAAATGTAACCTTTCGTCCAACAAATAAAATAAACCTCTTATTTTTCCTGATAGGAAATCTTTACATTGCTGCTTCTCACTTTTTAAAAAAACATTAGCATTTCTTGATATTTTTGCAATTAAAAACGACGTATGAAAAATACACAGCTAGCCAAGTATTTGTACAAAGTTTGTTCATAGTTTAGCCCACGCTGTGTAGGGAACATTTGTATTACTGTCCTTTTACTCTTCTCATTCGTAACATGATCCATCTGGTAACACAAATTTACGCCAGCGGTACTTCCATTCCTCCTCTTTGAATGGCTTTCATAGCTATTTGCAGGCAACGTATTCTGGAAAATCTATAATTGGCCATTTAACCTGGCGGACAAGTTAGGTGTTGAACAGCATTGTGTAGGAAATAATGAGCTTGGTAAACAATCATAATGATTTTCCTATTTTTTCTTCTTCTTCTTCTTCTTCTTATGACTTTGTGTCTAGTCAACCTGGGTCATTAGAGGCAGGAAAAGAATGGGAGCAAGTTACGGGAACTAATTTGGCCATGGTCTTTTTGAAGGAACCATCCCATAATGGTTTCTGGAAGCCATTTAAAATCGAAATTTGGATGCTTGGCTGGGATTTTGAACCTTCGTACTCTCGAATACGACGCCAGAGCGTAACCGCTGATCCATCACGCTCGGTAGTTGGTTCGATTACTGGTGTTTAAGGAAATTTCCATCATCATTACTTGGCAGTCAAGAAGGAGAGGAAGTGGTGCACAATCTAGTTACGTCCTGGGCTAAATACCAAACCTCTCCGTAGTGGGTATGGAGTGAGGGCATATGACATGTTAATGGCGCTTCGTTCGTCAGATGGGCCGGCACCTGGTGACATCCTCTCCCTTGTTCATCGCGCATCCACAACACACTACACACATCATCACAGTTATGCCGGGGAAGACAACTCCTGCGGGACACGGGTATTCCACTCGTAGAAGAAGAATATCAAACGCGACGTATGACGACACTCACTACACCACATTATGAAGTAAGCAGCGAGCCGTTGAGGCGCGAATGTGTCCTGCAATACCGATAGCAGTGATTGTAATCCCTGCGTATTAGTTTCCTAAGAAAACCTGTAACGTCCTAAACGTTTTGAGCAGATTTTGTGCCTGAAGCCTGAAGAACATTGCGACATATGTAAGTAGACTGGAGTGTTATGTTTAAAAATACGTCCGACCCTTCAAAACATTCAACAGATATATTAGAAGAAAATTTAATAACTATGTATTTTTAACAGAGGCACAGTAACTTGAAATGGAGATCAAGGTTTTCATATCACTTTTAATTAGAGCAGACTGTAATTTTCGTCGCTTAAAATCGTCGTTTCACAATCCCTAGTGGCAATAACATTGAAGAATATTATTTTAACAAATCAGACCGAAGAACCTATAATTAAACTGTTAATTACTTTGCGAGATGTACGCTGTTTGTCCCAACATTTGGACCTGTAGTAGACTCAGCGATGGCTTGACCCCTGAAGAAAACCGACGGCTTCGGTCGAAACGACTGAACAAAGGAGAATCGACTGGACGCAATGTAAATCTCTGAATGTAACTGATAACATTATGGTGGTTGCGAAAACAGAAAAATCTTATGCTATTTTTTCCTAAGTCTTTTGTTATGAAGGTTGATCAAAAACCATTAGAATTTGTTTTTGCGTATCATGATTTTCTCTGGAAAAAAAAAAAAAAAATCCGCTCTCTCTTAAATTTGTTTAGTTTATATCTCGTTATAGTCACACGATTAAACACAGATGAGAATAAATATTAACCTAATTTTTTTAAATCCATGTCTAATTTCACACTGCTTAATTCTGCCTTTAAAATAGTTAAAAAAATATCTTGCACTTTTGTTTTTGAACGAATAGTAATATTGTGACGAGCGAATCAACTCTAATGTATTGAGGTGCATCAGCATTCGGTTAGCGTCAGAAGATATTAGTGCTCTGATGTGACTTTAGCAAGGAAGTGCAGTAGCTGAGACAACAAACTATATTTTTTCTAATATGCTAATAGGCTGAAAACATTGGTATTCAGGCAATCTTCATCGTTACGTAATTGAGACGGTTCTCAAGGCGATTTTCCATACCTATGTGATTACTACAGGTGCCTGAAATAGGTTTAAAAATTCCTGCATACTAATTTGTCAGAACACGTTACTAAAAATACAAATTTTTAAAGATACTAATACCTTTTTTAAAAAAATTATTTCGCGTTAGCAATAATTTAAATTATTTTAATTTCTGATATGACTGTAGTTATTTTTAGATCGAAACAATACAGCAATGTTGCTAATTCTGTATCCATACGCGTAGAAATATTATTTGTGAATTAATCAACATAAAAAAATAAGGTCATACTGTAATTATACAGGCCATTCGATGTGAGTGATATACACCACCCATCATAGGAAAAATTGATTTGGATTTATTTATTGATGCAATATCAAATATTTTTTTAAACACAAGTTTCTATTCTGCTTTGTTACGGCAGTGATTAGGAACACAAATAATGAACCAGTCACCTTGACACTAAACTCTGTTTAGTCTATAGTTCGTTTTACTTTTACCATCACTCAGTTTCCATGCAACGGTCAACCTACAGTTTTTTTTTTTAGAATGTCCATTGAACTATTCACTACAATAAGTTAAGAGTAGAGTAAATTTTACTGTTATCATCATTCACTTTGCATGCCTAGAGTTTTTTAGATTGCCGATTGAATTATTCACTGTTGCGGACTTTTTTGCATTTGGCCTTTATCCTGTTAAATTTATTCTTGGAATCTTACATTAATACTATTTAATGTTGGCTTTTACCCGCAATTTTGTTCACGCGGAACTGAGAAATTCTCACTGCAATTTTTACAGTGATTTGTAAATTATTACAATTAATTTACTATAGTTTTTCAACTTATTAAATCCATTAAAAACGCAAAACCAAAAAATTATAAGAGGGCATTTGGGAATACGTGGGTTCGAGTCCCCGTCCGGTCAACCAGATTTGGATTTTCCTTGGTTCCCTCAAATCAGCCCAGGTGAATGTCGGGATAGTTCATTCAAAAGTCTATGGCCAAATTCCTTCCCATTCCTTGCTTCCCGCTTCTAACGACCTCGACGTCGATGATACGTAAAGCCAGAACCAAA
Organism: Vandiemenella viatica; assembly: GCA_031002005.1. Classification (NCBI taxonomy): domain Eukaryota; kingdom Metazoa; phylum Arthropoda; class Insecta; order Orthoptera; family Morabidae; genus Vandiemenella; species Vandiemenella viatica. The sequence continues at coordinate 188,464,301 of CM061921.1, read as the reverse complement.
AAAAAGTTACGAGAGAAAGCATAAAATAAATAAAAATTATTTCCAATCTTGTTAAAAAAAATCTAAGTCTTGTATGAAATCGGAATCTAAATGGTGAAATTATAAGTGACCTTAGAAGTGACTAAGTTTACGGAAGTTGTTATTTTTAACACCTTATTCTTCTTCAAGTGACTTAAGTGAAAATGGTTAATGAAGTTTTGTCTTGGAGAGACTTAAAGCGATACCTTTGCTATAGTAGAAAAATTTAACATGTAGCCTTCTTTAAGATACTTACGTGACAAATTTACCAAAGTTGTTAATTTTAAGATATTATTATTCTCGACTAGACTTAAGTGACGGGTTTACTGCATAGTCCGGCGAAGAACGAAATTAAAAGTTCAACGTTCATAACAATTAACGCTGAGTGGTGATAGACTGTAAGCATTCAAACTGCGAAACCCTGTCAAAACTTGTTCAGTAGTTATTACGAAATTCCCATGCAAAAATTCTAAAAAAAAAAAAGTTTTGGTTTTAAGAACCGCTAAATAGTCGATTTCAATCATTTTTTTCCAAAATATTTTCTGTATACTAACATGTTACCGTTTCGGTTGCACAATAATGTAGATGTTACTCAACTAGATTCTAGTAATGATGAAGATGTTAAATAATTAAAGGGGATCATTGTGGCTGCGCACGTTAAGGCACCACGGAGTCAGGAAACATCGACTAGCCGTCCCGATTGCGGTTTTCCGGATACACCTAGGTGAATGCTGGGTCTGAACCAACAAACAGAACATGCACTTACCGTACAGAACACAAATTACACATTACGCAGATGATAAATTCTGCAGTAGTTAACTGGCATCCACAGGGTATTTTTTTTTTATTTCTTTATTGCAATCGTTCAGCGTATCTGCGCTTTTCAGATTGGGGTGGAATACAATCATGAATTGAAAAAAAAAGGATAAGTATACATTTAACGGCGCGGCACTTTGAGTGAGGTTAACTCGTCGAGTCCCTCAATAACATTAGTCATAATAACATTAAACATAATGTTTTTATAAGAACATTATCGGGTGATGTCTGAATAGAAGTTGTCTAAGCGTCTATCTGAAGAGAAGATCCTGGGGTAAGCGGCTGGTGATTCTTGTAGGTCTGTCGGATCTGGTGCCGAGGGAGTAATATGCGGCTCCTGGCACTCTGGGAAGGTGTTGATAGAAGCGTCGTGCTTGATCTTGGATAAACTGCGTGATGGTAGGCAGTCCGAGTTCACGGTGCAACTGGGAGTTGCGGACGAACCATGGAGCATCGACGGAGATCCGCATGATTTTGTTTTGGAGCGACTGTATTCTCTTGATTTTGCTGGCAGCGGCACCTCCCCAGACTGGGCAGGCGTAGGTCAGTAGAGGACGAATTAAAGAGGTGTATAGTAGGATGGTGGTGTTACTTTTCAGTGAAGACTTCCGGTTGATAACAGGATATAATTTAGTGAGCCGGGAGTATGCGAGGTTGAGTTTGGAGTTGATGTGGGCGTTCCAGGTGAGTCGTCGATCCAAATGAACTCCCAGATATTTGACGGTCTCGTCTGGACGTTTCCAAGGTACGGGTGTGCCGTTGATAATGATCGTAGTTGGTTATGCTGGGCGTCGGAGAGTGAATATCATAGTTTCGCACTTAGTTGGATTCAGTGCGATGCGCCACATGTTCAACCAATTAGTTAGGGCAGTAAGGGCAGCTTGAAGGTTGCGAACAGCTGTTTGAATATCTTCGTGGGAGGTGAACAGTGCTGTGTCGTCGGCGTACATTGCTATGGCTGAAGTGGTCAGATCGGGGCAATCAGAGATATAAATGTTGAAGAGTGTTGGTCCGAGGACAGAGCCTTGAGGAACACCAGCTAGGACAGGACGGGGAGTGGATGTGACTGAATCAATTTTTACAGAGAAGAGTAGGAAGCTGTGGAGGATTCGGGAAGTCCAATGTTGCGCAGTTTATACAACAGTCCTGCATGCCACACTTTGTCCAAAGCTTGGGTAAAATCTAGGAAGGCGGCGGCCGTGTGTTGTTTAGTTTCAAAAGCTCGTGCTATGATTTCGGTGATGCGGAGGAGTTGGTGGGTGGTAGAGTGCTGTGTTTGGAATCCGAACTGATACAAGGGTATGACTGAAGCCTGTCTGAGGAATTTGCATATGCGTTTCTTGATGATTTTATCGAATATTTTAGATAGAGCCGGAAGTAAACTTATTGGTTGGTAACTGGCTGGTTGGTTGGTGGGTTTGCCGGGTTTGGGGAAGAAAATTTCTTCCGCGTGTTTCCAGGAGGATGGAAAATAACCAAGGCGGAGTAGTGCGTTGAATATGGATGCTAGGAAGGCTATATCTTTATCAGGTAAGTGTTTAAGGGCCACGTTGGGAATTTGGTCGTGGCCGGGGCTTTTTTGGAAACAAGCGAGTGTAGAAAGAAACGGATCTCTCGAGATGAGGTAAATGATATTGGCAGGGGAGCGGTGGGGTAAAAATGAGGAAGATTCTCTATTTCAGTTGCTGATTGTTCGTCGTGCGCTGTGTTTGGAGTGAAGGATGATTGGAAGTGATCAGCAAGCAGTTCATATTTTTCTTCATGGCTGGTTAAGTAGCTGGCTCCTTGTCGGAGAGGGGGTAAAGTGAGGGGTTCGCGAAGGATCCTTTTAGTCTCCTTCCACAGAGTGCCGTCGTGAGGAGAGATACTTGAGAGATGGCGCTGATAAGTATGAAAACGGTATGAGTCCAGAGCTTGCTTGACTTGGCGGTTTAGTTGATTCAGACGAGTACGTTGCCACTGTAGTCGTTGGTTTTGCCATAGCCTTCTCATGCGATGTTTGGCTTGGAGCAGGTTCACAATTTCCAACGGTAGGGTTTTGTGGTAAGAAATTGGTCTAGCTGGCCGTGGAGGGGATGATGACGCTGCCTTTAGAGAGGATATTATACTTGCGGTGAACAGTGAAATTGCCCTGTCAACGTCGGTTGTATTTCGTAGAGGAATATTAGGGTGAAGATCTTCTCCGAGATGACGTTGAAATTTAGCCCAGTCGACGCGCCCCATTAGAAGTGAGGGTCTAAGTGAGTAGGTGGGGGTATTTATTTCGAAAGTGGCTACTACTGGGCAATGATCAGAATCGAGTTCGGGTAGCACTTACATATGAATAGGATGGGAAATTTGTTTCACTAGTATTAGGTCGAGAATGTCTGGGAGTACTTGAGGGTTATAGGAATAATAGGTTGGCTGGTCTGGGCTGAGGATATGGAATGCGCAGTCATTTGCTGCCTGTAGAAGGCGACGACCATTAGGTGTGGTAACTCTACATCCCCAGAGGGCGTGTTTACTATTCAGGTCTCCCATTAGTATAGTGGGAGACGTCATTGTGAATAATGTACTGAAGTCTTGCTGTTCGAGGCGTTTCGATGGCGGTTTGTACGCGGCTATGATGGTTAGGGATTGTCCGTTCCGCGTAGAGAGCTTGAGTCCGCAAGCTTCTAAGTTTGACAATGTTGCCAGAAAGATGGGATGGTGGGAGATGTTCCTTTTTATAAATAGTGCTACTCCGCCGGAGGCGGTAGCAGCAATACGATCTTCCCTGTAGATAGAATATCCTGGCATGGTGAAGCGCTCTTGTGAAAGTAGATGTGTTTCGGAAATACAGGCAATGTCTATATTGTGTCTGGACAGAAACTCAAGAAGACCTTGTCACTTAGATTTAATTCCGTTGGCATTCCAGTTTAAGAATTTGAGAGAAGAAAACGCTGGAGGCACATTATTAGTCATTATGCAGTAGCTCCGAGACGAAGTTAAATAATAATGATTTAAAGCGAGGAAAAAATGGCTGAATAATGTGAAGGAAGGAGTGCAAGAGAGAGGTTAACAGTCCTTCCAATGTTGCAGAAGAGGAAGTGCTTGTGGGATTTGTGGATAGGGATGTTTGGGAGGCCATTGTGGTACAGAGTGCTGGTTGCGGGAGCTGCCTGGCATTGCAAGAAAATTGCGTTCGTCAAGGAGCGGTGCCTGAGATGTTTGTGGAGTCGAAGGGGCAGTGGAAGATAGGTTGTTCAAGGGTGACAGGGTAGATTGTTTGCTTCTTTTAATGGTGAGGTAATAGGCACAGCCTCGGTAATTAGCAGAGTGCTTACCGCCACAGTTGACACATTGTGGGTCGGTTTGTTTAGACTTTGGGCATTCTGAATAGTGGTGATTTTCCGAACATTTTACGCATCTGGGAGGAAGATGACAGAAATTTTTTGTATGTCCGAAACGTTGACATTTAGTACATTGTGGGATTGTGGGATTGTGGGAGATTTTCTACGGTATTCTACAGAGATGATAGCATGGAAGAGACTAGTTAATTGGAAAATTTCTTTTGCTTGCTGGTTGTCGTCTAATTCAACGACGCACAGGGGCATTGGCATTTTATTTTTCTAAAGGAGTCTTGTCACTTTTGTAGCTGGTAACAGTCGAGATTGAAGCTCTTCTAGTATTTCAGCATCAGTTAATGAGAATGGGACGTTGCGAAGGACTACCTCTAGCTTCGTGTTTTGAGGATCTTTGAATGTGTGGTAGGGGAGCTGGGCTTCGTCTAGGAATTTTGTGACAGCGCGGTAGTCAGTGGTAGAACTAGTATTAATTTTGATCATCGACCCACGTTGCTGGGTCATGAAGTCATCCTTCGTTAAGGTGGACAGATCTTTCAGGATTTGCTGATAATTGTTGACATCATGCAGAAAAATTGGGAGATCGCTATTTTGACTGCTGCGTCAGATGTGGCATCAGTGGGCTCACGTTGATCTTCAACGGAGTCTAACACTGAGAACTTGTTATGCACTGCTGTAAGGTTAACTTGGTATTTACAATTAACAGAGGAGGCAGGAACAATATGCTTTTTGCAGGGTTGTCGGAATTCCAGATGATTGGGATCGGAGTCTAAGGGAGCAGCTGTTCGTTTGGCGTTTACCTTGGAAAATGAAGCTGAACGAGGACTGGTGGTTTCCATCTGGATGTCTGATGTAGTTGGCATGGTGAGTTGTGCCCAGGATGCAGTAGCTGCCGCTGGAGAAATGGTTGATTGAAGCGTAGGTTGTTGTGAAGATAGCTCTTGTGTTTCGTTGACGTTATGAACAAGATTCAGTGCAGAGCGAACTAATTGCCCTGTGTCCGGCTCCTCGAGAACCATGAGTGATGAGAACTTGAAAGATAAAGATTTGATATGCGGTTTTGATTAACACTCCGAAGTATAGAAACTACTTTAACTGTAGCGATGCATCCCGCAGGGGCCTGGTACAAAAGTGCCAGGTACGGGTTTGGCGAACCCGCGGTGCCCGATCTGGAAACTTGTGAGCGCCGCAAGTTTCCCACACCGTAAACTCCTACCATGCTTCAACGACCACCGTAGGGCGTGGCGGTGGAACGTTGTGTGCCTAGGAGAACAGGCATCTTAGCTTCATCGCCCGGATCGCGAGGATGGTACAAACCTCTATAAAAAAAAAAACCCTCAACCTCAAGGTCGGACACGTGCTGAGGAGGTGGATGAGTGGTGAGGCAAACCACTCGCTAACGTGTGACCTCAGGGGCACCTGCGCACCCCTATTGTATCAGCATTTCTCTTCAAAATGGTTTTTACTAATGGGACCAAAATTCCTACTCCCAAAAAACCAATAAACCCCTGCGGCCCGGGTGGGTCGCAGGTAAATAAAAACACACCCAGTTCTTACAAACGGGCGAGGGTTGAAAGCCATCCTCCGGATGTAAATAATAGTAACGGACAGGGTTTTTTCATAGAAAATGCCTTTGTAATTATGACAAGGGTGGAGGGATCTTTTGAGAAGGTCTCTTCATTCTATGTTCAGACAGGTTTAGAGGATATTGCGGGTACCCTCAAATCTGTAAAAAAAGCTGAGGAATGGGATACTGCTTTTGGAAACATCCACCCACAAGCAGGCTGTCCAACTCCTTAAGTGTGAGAAGCTCGGGGAGTTCGCAGTGAAGTGGGAACTCCACAAAACTCTGAATTCAAGTAAAGGTGTCATCACCAGCAGGGACCTTATGGATTTAGAGACCGAGGAACTCCTTAAGGAGTGGTCAACAGAACATGTGGTCGAGGTTTGGCAGATTAAACGAAGGGTTAACGGCAGTCTTGAGAAGACAGCCACCTTTGTCCTGACGTTCGATACTCCGACGTTGCCCAAAAACATCAAGGCAGGATAATTTAACTTGAATATTCGCCCATATGTACCGGAACCAATGCGCTACTTTAAGTGCCAGCGGTTCGGTCATACGACGGCAACCTGCAAGGGCAACCCCACCTGTGGGAAGTGCGGAAAGGCGGCTTATGAGCCAGGCACTAGCTGCACGCTCCCACAGGTGTGTGTCAACTGCTCCGGGGCACATCCAGCCTGGAGCAGAGAGTGTCGATTGTATCTGGAAGAAAAAATTAGATACAGGAGTTGAAAACGAAAGAGCGCATATCGTATGGCGAAGCTAAGAAGCGATATAAGGCTCTGGCTCCACCAGTCTTCGCTACCAGCTTCGCGAAGACGTTATCAACTCCCGTCAGGAAAGAAAGTATTGCTACCCAGACGTCCGTTGCGGACATGGGTACAAGTCCAATGTGCTCATATCAGTGCAGATGTGGTGCCACACCCATCAAGGTCATTACACCAAGGACCTCGCACGTCGGTAGCAATACTCTGACAACATCGACCACATCGACAGCAGGTTCAGCAAGTCCACCAGCAAAGACACTGCCATCCGCTACAGCAGTGGGTCCCTCTCCAACATCAGAAGCGGCCCCTGAAGCAGAAACACTATCTGCAAGAGAAGGGGTAACGGCAACGCCATCTGCCGGCAGCGGATGGCAAGCAGTGCAAAAGGTTAGGGATCCGAAATTTAAGCTAACGGACCCCACTATGTTTGTGAAATCCCCTCCGACTTCTCCTCCAAGATCCCCCTCTGGAAAGGAGAAGAAGGGGAACAGGCCTCGGCGGAAGAAAATTCCTCAAGACTCCGAGGCCTCACAACGAAAATCGTCTTCGGACACCGAAGACGATGTCATGCTGGTGGATGAACTGTGTTCCATTCCTCAGCAACCACTATTGGAAGACCCACCCGATCCGGGCGGGATGGTTTTAAATTGGTAGGATGGCTCCCATACTTCAGTGGAACGTTAACGGCTTTCAGGCTCACAAAGAGGAAGTCCACCTCTTAGCACGGTCTGATCCTTTGTGTCTCTGTCTGAAAGAGACACATTTCAGACCACTACACCAGCCAGTGCTAAGAGGACATGGCATATACCGAAAGGACGATACCGAGGGTGATCGAGCGAAGGCGGGAGTGGCTGTGTTCGTCCGAAACACTGTCCACTCCGAACCTATTGCTCTCACCTCCACATTACAAGCAGTAGCGGTGAAAATACACGGTCCAATCCAACTGACTGTATTCTCTGTCTATCTGCCACCCAGTGTGTCTGTCGGCTACGACGACCTGGTTGGCATTATACGACAACTCACTCGGCCCTTTCTCCTTTTGGGAGATTTCAACGCCCACAGTGCATTGTGGGGTTCCACCACCGATTGCCCCAGGGGCCGAGTGGTTGGTAGATTGATGGAGCAGGAGGAAATTTGTATCCTGAATACAGGGCAAATAACTCATTTCACCACTGCTACCGGTATGTCTTCTGCCATTGACCTTTCCTTGTGTTCCCCCTCAATTGCGGACTCCGTGCAGTGGGACGTGGATCGCGACCTACACGGTAGCGACCACTTCCCTACTTGGATGCACGTCGAGTGTGAACGTGGAAGAGGAAATAACCAACGCAAATGGAACGTCAGTTGTGCAGATTGAAGCTCTACTGCCGTTCTGTACAACTGCAACCCTGTGGCAGTATACAGGAGAAGGTGAATCACTTGACAGAAGTGATTCACCGTGCAGCTGACGATTCCATGCCGAAGAGCTCCGGAACGCTGTGAAGGACGCCTGTGCCCTGGTGGAACGATGAATGTCGTTCCGCCATCCAGGGTCGCCGACGGGCGTTGCGTCATTTTAGGTTGTGCCCAACATCTGACAACCTAGCAGCGTTCCGTATTGCCAGAGTTAAGGCGCGTCGAGTTATTAAGGAGAGCAAGAAGAGGTCATGGCAGAACTTTGTGAGCAATATAAATCGTTCCACGCCTTCGTCGAAAGTATGGGAGTCCATTCGCCATATATCTGAAAGGTACTCCAGCCCATCAGTATCTGGGTTACTGGATCACGGACGGATAATTACTGACGAACGAAGCATAGCGCAGCTGATGGCGGAGAACTTCGCCGCCATCACTTCGTCCGCTAACTTTGACCCTCGGTTTCAGCGACGAAGAGTCGCTGCCGAGAGGCACCCGCTGTGCTTCGATTCGGCGAATACAGAGGCCTACAACTGCCCATTTACATCTTGGGAGCTGGAGTCAGCGTTGAACAGCGCAAATGACACTGCTCCAGGGCCTGATCTGATCCAGTACCAGATGCTGAGGCATCTCAGTAAGGATGCTAAAAAGTACCTTCTAGGTATTTTTAACGATATCTGGACCGGAGGACACTTCCCCGACTCGTGGAAAGAAGCAACACTTATCCCTATTTTAAAGCCTGGTAAGGACAAATTGTTGCCAGGTAGCTATCGTAGTATCGCCCTTACAAGCTGCGTAGGTAAGACACTGGAGAGGATGGTCAATCG